>CALNXK010000439.1:75000-193249 GCA_942486035.1 Porites lobata
ACTAGCCAGACCTGCCTTTCAGATTTATAGATGTTACAAGTAACCCTTTATTTTGAAAAAAGAAAAAGGTATTACTCCTCCTTTGAAATGACCTCCTAGTCTCGTCTTACAGCAAAAGGGACGTTGAAAACGACAGAAATATGGATAATGTTGTTGTATGACGGCACCGGCACACATGCATTGTTGGCTCGTTTGCTTTCGACTCTAGCCTGCGAAAACATCCGTTTCTCCTCGCTCTTCGCCGCTGGGGACGTTTCTCCGCGCGAAACGTCCCCAGTGGCGAAGAGCGAGGAGAAACGGATGTTTTCGCAGGCTATTTCGACTCGTGTGACTTCTTCCCTTTCAGAATAAACAACGGGAAAATTATTTGTGAATTAGTTTCCTAGAAAAGTTGATACAGTAGACATTGGGTAAAACCTTTGGGCTTACCTTCATTGATAGTACAATGTCGCCGGTGCACTTTTTTTTAATCATAGACTGAAAAAAAACCTTACCAAAAATACTTAAGAGTGATTTTCTGTAAAATTCGAACTTCGGCCTGACACGGTACCTCATCGATTTGGCTGATTTTTGGCAGGTAGTCTTAGAATGGTGTCCTAAATACTGAATGCATATTCTAAGGTTCGAATTCTCGTTGGTTTCAAAGATACAGGAATGACAGTTTTGACGAGGCCGCCATGTTGGTGAACTGAAGGAGATTTACAGTAATTAATTCTAGCCTTATCATTAAAATAACTTAATCGTGACTCATACAGTTGCAAAGAACTATCCTTCCTCCTTTCATTTACCTACTCTTATCTTAAAATGGTTAAGCCTGAGCTACGAACGGCTATAACTTCTCACAGCACTTTTTCGGTACTTAAAAGGTACACAAATTTGGTAGAAATTGGAAGGCCAATATCACCCATGCCACATCGATTTAGACTAAGCCATTTTAACTAAACATAGTTTGTTTATAGCTAAGTTAGATTGTTGAATAAAATAATTGGGCAAATGCAACGGAACAGAAATATGATTGCATGAATGCGCAGTGGTTCAGCCACTGGGCCGCTAAAACTTCAAAACAAAATTCGGTGAATATTTGAAAAGAAAATTCTTTAAAAATTGATCGTGCCTCTTAAACCCTATCTATCGCTTAAAAAACCCTCCCTTGTAATGTAAACAGATGATCTTTTGATTCTGATCTTGCGAAGAGCTTGAAATATGCGCTAAAATGAAAATTATAAATTTTGTTACACACGGTACTAGCTCAAGTTCGCTCTTCGATTTCCCAGACCAATCGGGAGCCGCTCGTGTACTGCACAGTTACAATTTTCTCTGTAGTGTTTCGCTGTATACAGCTACAAATTACATATTTTCTTAGGCAAAGATAACGCAAACGTTGTCAATTTTAATCAAAAGGCTGGAAAAACCAACCGTGCACTGTAGCTTTATGCAAATTGTATGGTATTCGATAATTACACGTGTAAACAGGAACCTACCTTTGCTAATGTACACTGTTTGGCAGATCTTTCCAGCGTAAGATATAAAACTAGTACATGAAATGAAATTAAAGAACTAATCAAGTCAAATTACCTGATCGTACCGTCATTACTGAATAATAAGTCCGCAAAATATGACATGGAATGATCGGTGTGAGACGAAGCTATTTTTAGGAGGACAGGGAACTGCACGCTGGAACGGAACTGAAATGAACAACCTCAATCAAGTTCAGTCTTCTTGACGCTATTAAACGTTTCACCCGAAATTTGAACAGGAAGTTGTTTTCTATTTTCTTTCTCATTCTTGCATGTATTCTGCAGTTCGCCCACTATTTTTTCGTAACTTTTAATTTTCTAGCTAACTGGAACTGTTAAGAACTACCAACCCCCCTCCCCCCTCCCCCTCTTTGAGTGAACTTTCATTCGGTCTGATTCACAATAATTTTCGAACGGTGACAAAGTGAAATTTGAAATGACATTTTATTTAGCATTTTTAAAAGCTCCTTCTTTTTTTCCCGATAGCCAGGAATGTTACGAACGTAAAGGCTCAAGTGGCGGTGTTTTTCACGACTCTGCTTGTAGACTGACCTCACCACCAGTACCACGGACATAAAATCTGATCGCAGAGGGTCATACAGTAACTGATGGGTCTCTGAAAAGCGAAATGCAGTCACTTTGGGGCGAGTAGGCTATATAGATGATGAACTCATTGTTTATAACCCCATAACCGTATCCCGAAAGTCGAGCCAGCCCGGGGCGAGCGAACACAATTTTGGGGCCACTGGCCACGCCCTTATGTTTAGCGGGAAATTGGTTGATTAGTCAAATCTCCTTAACTCCACGACCATGCACCTTTCCAAACATAGCCCTTCTAATCATCATATAGTTAGGGCCTCCCGTGCCGTAAGCATTTGCAACTATTTTGATTTGTAGAAGACTGTTTAACAGTTTTCATTACTTTAATGTCTCGTAAACAACACGAGGTACATGTTCTGATCTCTTCCCCCCACCCTTCCCCCATCCATAACAAAAAATTTTCAGACCAACACTGAATTGCATGAAGGTATGTACAAATATATGACCATCTCGAGGCAAGGTTCATCACTGTAACTTACCACATAAAAGCCTTTTCGTTGTTTGCCATCGACTGATTCTGTTCTGAATACTAAGGTCCCATAAACAACGCCACGTTTAGAAAGAGCCCGCCCTTTTCAATCCAAGAAAACCCAAGTAGCGATTTCACCATCGGACATAAGCTGTGAGAAAAGGACCGCGTCAAATAGTTCATGAAATTACAAACGCCACATGACACCTTTAATTCACTCTTTCTTCGATAAACTAATTTTTAATTTTTTAAGCATAAATGACATCAGAATGCGCGATTATGAGCATTGTAGCTTATGAAAAGAAAATTTAACACCTGATGCACATGAAAGCGTCTAAGAAGGGGACTAGGGGGAATTAGGAACATTGTGCTTACCGCTGGAAAAATATTGGCTAGTTCTTTGAATAGACTCAATTAAAGCCGTTTTTGTTCAGTAAGGAGCTGTTAGATGGGGGGAAAGCTACATAAAGTAGATCGCATCAGAATACGGCATAGGACTAGGCTCTCAAAATCGATAAGCTGAATGCAAGACCAATTATTATGTAAAACAGAGAAAAATTCCTTGAGGGAAAAAAATTATGGCTAGGGAAAAGACCCGAAGGTGGAAAGTTAGGATGGTAGCTTCTTTTCAGGTAATCGATCATTTACGTTAACTTCCGCTATCCGACGGGCATATCTGAAAGACTGAATGGATGAGAGTATAACACATTCAAGAAGAAACAAATTTGTGATTTTTCACAACTCAATAAATAACTAAAATTGTGTACTACTCGGTTATACAAGATTTTTGTTTTCAATTTCAGATTTTTACGATGGGGCATTAGCCCCCGTCCTCACTAGACACTACTTTACAATCATCGTGTTAAAATCAGTGAAATACTCCAAAACAATTTGGATTCCTACCCTTATACATTTATTAAAAATTAAAGTTGGGAAGTTTGTTGTTTTCTAAAAGTAGTTTGAACACGGCGAACGACATTTTTTTACACGGAGTGGGGAAGGCAAAGCTTCACTTATCTCTTCTAAGGTAGAAAGTGTCAGAAAAACGTGAGAGTCGTCCTTGAGGGTAAAGTGTCTAACCTAATTTTCTCACCGATTGCAAGTGCCATTTCATCCACGCAAAACCTCACCTAGTTAACAGGTGAGCAAATGTAGTGGGGAAACGTTGCAAGAGAACTGAGTAAGATGTTAGGGTAAGTTTTGGAAATTTTCCGCACACCTGGAAAGTCCTGGCTACGCTCGTGATAGAGACTTTTGCTGGAGAGAAATTGAAACATGTTCGCTAATATAGTGACGACCAGAAAGGACAAGCCATAGGATAGTTCCAGAAAACCACCCATTAAAATAGATCACGAAGTTGTCGCGGCGGAGGATGAACTTGAAGGCATCTGATGAAGTGCAATTTTTCAAGGGAGCCCAGATAAGATTATGTACGATGGGCACAGCTTGTTTGATCTGGAAAATTTGGAGAAGCTCAAGGCAAATCGCTAGACAACACATGCTAGAGCTGAACTAAAAATCTTTTGCGCCTCTGAACTCTGTCCCTAAGGGTAAAGGAGAAAGTTTCCCTTTATCAATGCATTAACCGAGTTGATTATGAATGTCTCCTTATGTTGGACGTCTTACTAACAAGAACATTACCACTACTTGCCCTCAGAGGCGTTTTTCAGTTGACGAGCGGAGAAAATTAGGTTTTGACTGTTTGAAATTCTGGATGCCAGAGTGAAGACGCCTTTTGTATGATGACGTCATCGTCCTACAGTAAAAAGCGTTCGTTTTTTACCACTGATATTACGTCAATCGGTATACTTATGTTGTCGAAAGGTCCGTGAGCATGGTAAATAATTTTACCTTAAACTGCAGACACATCTTCAATCACTCCTTATTGTTCGGGATATCGGATAAACACTCTGGTCTCTAACTGAATTTTCTTTGCTGTTTACTTTATTTTGAATTAGGACTGTCTTGAGTTGTCGATGCATTGTCTAGCGATTTTAAGCTTTTTCAAGGAAACAAAAATCTGGAATTGTCCCTAGGGTGAGGCATTTGCGCACAGTTTTAAAGCCCTTCGGTGGGGTGACTGTGGTTTTTGTTGTCCCGGGCTCATCCCTCATTCTTCTTAACCCCTTCCAAACCAATTTTTCTGTTTATCAAGAATCTCCTCAAAACGGGCTTCGTGATTGAGACAAAATACCCGAAAATTGTACACGGAACCGTTGTTAACGGTGCACAAGGTAGAATGAGTCTATTCATTACTTTGCCAACGCCCAATTTTTAAAACCGGAAGTAATGATGTTTATTTCAAGGGCTCATGTCTCATGAGTTTTGAGTGAATCTTCAAACGCTGTAAATACATGTAGCTGGAACTATCATCGCATCGATCCTCGCTCACTGATAATGATAACTTATATCAACTTCCATTATTTATTGCCTGGCTAAGATTTTCACGGATTCTTCAGTTCAGTTGTTTGAAACCAGGCGGCTTCACGTGAGTTGTAACGCCAGGCAAGGAACGTGACGACCCGCGATATGCGTGGGAAAATATTACTTTTTTTCGATCAAGGTGGAAACTGGCAACTTTGTCGTCGAGTAAGGTAATACATCTCAATTTTCATTACTATGGTTAATTTTAAAAGCTCTGGTTTCGGTAAAGGAACTGGAGGAAAATCAGGAAAATTCCTGTTCGACTGTGATGGTTGGATTTTGTTCACGCGTCATAGCATAAACATAACAAATTCATTTTCCTTTTCCTTATACAATCTGCCTTTTTTTATACTATTTTTCGCAGCAGAGTTATCGATTATATTACAGAGGCTAATTTTATTACACAGATCACTCAGATTTAATGACAGAAATCCTATTATCGATTGTAATTTTGGCAACACCTGGCGAGTATTCGGTGTACAGATTATTGACAAAGTCGCTCGAACAGTCTTCCATTCATTACTTTTGTTTCTGCTCCGTTAAATTTGCCCAATTTTTTTATTAATGAACTCGATTTAAATACAAACAGTGAGTATTCAGGCAGATTGGCAAGCTTCAATGCGATGTGGCAAAAGAGATATACGCCTTTAAAATTCTGTTAATTTTGCGGGTGTAAAAAATTCAAAAAGTATACCCACCAAAAGTTTAATCGATCGTTGCGAAAACGTTATCAATTTCGAAGTAGTTTCTAAAAATACAATAAAGAGGGATTGCTCTTTCAATCTGTATTGGCAAAGGAAGATTAGCTTTGAAGACAGGGTTGTAGTCGAAGGCTCAAAAGCAGCTTCTATTAACCAATATGGCGCCGGTCCGAGGCACCCAAAGACCGGCCATGTCGATAATTTCCGAAGTAGGAGGAATTAGAACCTAAAGTTACCTGTTCCTTATTAAAGACCTCAAATCAAGTCTACATGCCAATTTTTAGCCAATTCGGTGAGATAGTGTGGCAGCGCCTTTTTAATATAGCTCGAATCTTACAGACAACTGCTCTTAATCATCCGGACCCAAAGCCCTCTTAGGTGAGTGCGATACCGTAAAATTCCGAAATTAAGCCCCGGGGCTTATATTTTGCAAAGGCCCTTTTTGAGGGGCTTATTTTTGGAGGGGCTTATATTCGGAGGAGCTTATCTACGGAGGGAAATTTGCGTCTCAAAATCGATTGGGCTAGCCTTATATCTGGGTTGGACGTAAATTTACCGTTTTTTCTTTGTTCTACTTGTATTTGAGGGCAATTTTCCAATTTCAAGCCGCCAAGGGGGCTTATATTTGGAGGGGCGATTTACCGGAGGGTTTTTTACGTTACCGGCTTGAGGGGCTTATATTTGGAGGGGTTTATACATGGAGGGGCTTATTTTCGGAATTTTACGGTACTTTCGAGCCAGCCTCACTCAGGCTCGACCGTGGGGGAACTGGTTACAAGTTAAAAATGAGTCTTTTCTCATGTTCAGCCGCAAACACTCCGCACAGATTCTTTTTATTGGATAAAAATTTTTACAGACAGGATTCCAATAAATTCTACAAATTACTTGAAACGAGTTTTAATGTAGCACGAAAAAAAAATGATTCATATCCGTTTTTTCGTCCAGTTTCTTTCTCTGAAGGTAATGAAACCTATCAAGATTTTCTTGTGAGGTATTACCCCTACACTACTCAGCAGTAATCCATTGGTGACAGTATACGGCAATTATAGAGGGCTAAGTGGGCCTCATTTGTCAATTGCGCCGAGTACATCGCAGGATACACAGTGCATAAACCAGTGCAGCGTGTCGCCAGTATGAACTCCCTATAATTTTTTCCGATGATACTTTCCATTTTGATTTGAGATTCATTGACTATTTTCCAATTGCCCATAATACACTCTGTTTGCCCCCCAAATTTTGCATAACTTATTCTCTTAAAATGCTCTTGGGAAAATGCAATACTCCCAGGAGCATTTAAAAACAATGGTTTATGCAGAATTTGGGGGGCAAACAGAGTGTATTATGGGTAATTGGAAAATAGAGAATTGATGGTAATACAGTAAGTGAGATTATATGAAAGCTTTGACATTTTCCATGAAGACGCCACGACCCAGTCACTTTTTTTTCTTTCATTGAAAAACATTTTATCTTCAACGTTCTTAAGAACGAACTGCAGGAAGTAACGCCAGGAAGCCCGGTCAAGACACAGCCCAGTCTCTTCACCAGACCTTCAGGTAAAACTCTTAGCAAAATCATGGCATATGATTCGCATGTTGACGAACTATGCAAAAAATTATCCGCATGTTTAGGTCTTATTATTAGGCCTTTTAGTCCCTACCTAAAAACCCAGAGCCATTTGTCCATATGACTTCATAAATATTTAATTTTGTAAGCAATATTTGGGAATATGTTTATACTTGATACAACACAACGGTCATCGCGACCGACAGGTGCGCTTATAATTTCTCGATAAAGCGGATCGACTTGACACTATTTTCCTTCTGATTTACTAATACCTGACTGAAAAGGAATTTTTCTAACACCCAAGCTCAAAACGTAACACCTTTGAGCAATAGTCCAGTTTCGAGTTGGGTAGTACTTTAAGTAGGGTTATTAAAGTGTATTCGAGTTTGCTATGACCGGTGAATTAAAGAAGTGAAGACGCATTGTTTACAGCCTTAGCCTCCATCTGAAGTAATATCTTCACAAATTTCAACGAGAAAAAGACCTGTTTATTACTCCGTCTATTGTGTATATTCAAATTTCAAACACTTACTTGACCGGAATTTCTGAATATTTTACTTTATTATATATGTACTGAGATTTACCCATTGAAAAGGCGCGAAATAAATTTGGTTCACAAGCTGGTCTAAGAACCCGACAGCCAATCAAATGGCGCGTATTGCTTTTTCCACGTGTGAGGAAAACGATACGTCCAATCAGGTGCTGCGTATCATGTTTTTTTACGTGTGAGCCGTAACAAGGTGATTTTCATTCAGCTGGCAGCATTTCACTTTGTTAAAGAAATCTTTCGCAAGTGTTGAAGCTTAAAAACATGAACGAGAAAAGGTTTGTTGATCACGATACTTCAGTCGAGGATTACGTAGAAAGTCTCGAAAACAGGAATACGAAAGAGAAAACGAAACGAGATGTGAAATTGCTGGAAACGTTTTTGAGAAACGAAAAGAACGACGAGCGAGAAGTGCAAGACATAGAGCCCGTAGAATTAAACAAGCACCTTGCGGAGTTTATTCGGTCTGTGAGACGTAAAGACGGAAAGGATTATGAGCCTTCAAGTTTAAGATGCCTTGTTTCAAGTATTGAAAGACATTTGAAGAAAAATAATTATACTAAGAGTATCATTAACGATAAAGAATTTGTATTGTTTAGAAAGTGTTTACAGGCTAAACAAAAAGGAGCTGAAGAAAGCAGGCCGAGGCAACAAGGACAAAGCCGCTGTGGCTATCACGGACGAAGAAGTCGATATACTTCACGAAAACAATTTGCTTGGAGTTTCTTCTGCTGAATCATTGTTGAATACTGTTTGGCTGAACAACACCATTCATTTTGGAATGCGTGGTTGTCAAGAGCATAGGGATTTGTGCTGGGGAGATGTAAAGCTTTGTAAGGACGCACAAGGTAACGACTATCTAGTTTACAATGAAAGACAGACAAAAACAAGGTCTGGAGTAGACGCCTCAAACGTTCGAAAAGTTTCCCCGAAAATGTTTTCAACTGGTGATGAACGAGATCCTGTCGTGGCGTACAAAATTTACCGTGAAAAGCGACCGGAAAACATGATGGCTGACGATTCGCCATTCTACTTGGGAATAAACCACACGAAAACAGACGGCTCCAAAAAGCACTGGTTCAAGTCGGCACCTATGGGTGTAAATAAATTAAACACTTTGATGAAAACAATGGCTTCAAAAGCAAACATCAACAACGAGCGACTCACGAACCATAGTGCTCGTAAACACATGATTCAAAAACTTAATGACAGTGAAATTCCGCCAACGCATATAATGCAGTTAAGTGGGCACAAGAACGTGCAAAGCATAACAAACTATAGTAGCTTGAACCTAAATCAACAAAAAAACATATCAGGCATCTTAAGCCGAGCATCGTTTTGTTTGTTTTTATAGTTCAATAAAGACAATATAGTTCAGTAAGGACAACTCAGTTCATAAATTACACTTAAGTTCACCAACTATTGCACGAGTTCAGAAAATGTCACAACTATAAATATATCTTTATTTGTGTCGCAGATGCATAAAGGCAGGAGAAGGGGATTTGAATGGATATGCGCTTACTAATGATAATGATAATATTTAACTTAAATTATTTATTAATTTTTATTATTATTGTTTTTTTTTTTTTTTTTTTTTTTTTTTTTTTTTTTTTTTTTTTTTTTTGAGGGGTTCTCTCAGGAGCTCATGTGTAACCTTATAACATAAATAATAACAAGAACAACAGCTAAGCGACAAAGTACAGTTCAGTTCAGTTCACCAAGTTGCGAGGGGCTTGTTTATAACACTTCAACATCAGTTTTCTTTTTTGTTAGTTCAATAACGACACAGCAGTTCAATAAGTAGACAACAGATCAATAACCACACCAGTGGTTCAATGACTACACATCAGTTCATTGAGCGTAAACTACATGCAGCTGCGGGAAGAATAGCCACAAATACGTTAGTTATTTTAAGAATGCAGAGCATTAAGTAAGTGGTAAATACTCATTTAGCTATGGTACGAGAACTAAATAGATAAATAGCTATGTTACACTGTTATTAAGTACTAGTGAGCTCACTAATATAGACGGGAACATAGACTGATGTTATTTAAAATTTTAGTCCCCTCAGAAGGTCTGTCATTCTCATCAGGGGCACAGTGAACAGACCTGGAAAGAGAGTCAGCGCCGAAAGGGTAAAGCCAAATCGGCCCGGAGAAAACTTCAACTAAATAACCCGACAACGCGTGCGTTAATAAAGCAGAAAAAAATAGAGTTAACCGTGGATGAAATCAATCTTGTTTTTTGACTCTCTTTCCGCACGTTTCAAACCGTGGTACCACAGCTGGCCCTACGTGCTTGAGTTGACTACCATCAATCTATGTTTAAAATAGTTATTTTTACCGTACAAGTCCTGAACTTTCAACTCTCTTGGTTGTTTCAAACTTGAAAGGCAGCTGCTCGCTTCCTGACCATATTTCAAAAATCTGCTTTCGATATGATAATGTCTGTGCAAATATGAGAGATCATAACAATTGCAGGCGATGCCTCACCAAGGTACCAACAATTTTCTTTCCTAAACGAATTAGAAATAAAGTTTCAAATGCGTCTAACTCACCGCAGCTTGAATAAAAACAACTGGTAGGATGACTGCACTTTGTTTTCTTCACTCGATGGCTTACGTCATTTCATATCACGCGCAATCTCTTCAAAAGTTAACCGGCAACCGCCGTGAACTTTCGCGCGCAACTTGGAGGAGTTACGTCACAGTAATCCTAGTGTCCAAGTGAGGCCTTTTTCTCACTAGTTCGGTTTTCTTATTCCAAAGAAGATATAGAATTAAATTACATAAAGTTTATGTCTGTAAAAATGTACAGCATTTTTTAGTTAACCATTTCCATTATGGGCTAAGCCAAAAAATACATAAATAAATAAATGTGATGAAGGTGACATACAAACACACAAACAATTATTTAAATAACAATAATAATGAGTTATGACGGGGTTTTACAACCATGATACCCCGCCCATAAACATCCCTATCTGATTTTACAAGCAACCAAAAGGATGCCTGTCGCACGAGTGCAATGACCCTCTACAGCCGTGAACAAGCTGACAGATCTGGCGCACAGCGGGCAGTTTAAGGGAAAGACATGGTTGCCATATACCAGAATAGCCCAGTATATGGATTCAATAGCTCAGTTTTCTTTTTTGTTAGTTCAATAACGACACAGCAGTTCAATAAGTAGACAACAGATCAATAACCACACCAGTGGTTCAATGACTACACATCAGTTCATTGAGCGTAAACTACATGCAGCTGCGGGAAGAATAGCCACAAATACGTTAGTTATTTTTTAATAAGAATGCATAGCATTAAGTAAGTGGTAAATACTCATTTAGTTATGGTACGAGAACTAAATAGATAAATAGCTATGTTACACTGTTATTAAGTACTAGTGAGCTCACTAATATAGACGGGAACATAGACTGATGTTAATTGAAATTTTAGTCCCCTCAGAAGGTCTGTCATTCTCATCAGGGGCACAGTGAACAGACCTGGAAAGAGAGTCAGCGCCGAAAGGGTAAAGCCAAATCGGTCCGGAGAAAACTTCAACTAAATAACCCGACAACGCGTGCGTTAATAAAGCAGAAAAAAATAGAGTTAACCGTGGATGAAATCAATCTTGTTTTTTGACTCTCTTTCCGCACGTTTCAAACCATGGTACCACAGCTGGCCCTACGTGCTTGAGTTGACTACCATCAATCTATGTTTAAAATAGTTATTGTTTGTTTTTATAGTTCAATAAAGACAATATAGTTCAGTAAGGACAACTCAGTTCATAAATTACACTTAAGTTCACCAACTATTGCACGAGTTCAGAAAATGTCACAACTATAAATATATCTTTATTTGTGTCGCAGATGCATAAAGGCAGGAGAAGGGGATTTGAATGGATATGCGCTTACTAATGATAATGATAATATTTAACTTAAATTATTTATTAATTTTTATTATTATTGTTAATTTTTTTTTTTTTTTTTTTTCGAGTGAAGAAAACAAAGTGCAGTCATCCTACCAGTTGTTTTTATTCAAGCTGCGGTGAGTTAGACGCATTTGAAACTTTATTTCTAATTCGTTTAGGAAAGAAAATTGTTGGTACCTTGGTGAGGTATCGCCTGCAATTGTTATGATCTCTCATATTTGCACAGACATTATCATATCGAAAGCAGATTTTTGAAATATGGTCAGGAAGCGAGCAGCTGCCTTTCAAGTTTGAAACAACCAAGAAAGTTGAAAGTTCAGGACTTGTACGGTAAAAATAACTATTTTAAACATAGATTGATGGTAGTCAACTCAAGCACGTAGGGCCAGCTGTGGTACCACGGTTTGAACACCGACGTGCGGAAAGAGAGTCAAAAAACAAGATTGATTTCATCCACGGTTAACTCTATTTTTTTCTGCTTTATTAACGCGCGCGTTGTCGGGTTATTTAGTTGAAGTTTTCTCCGGACCGATTTGGCTTTACCCTTTCGGCGCTGACTCTCTTTCCAGGTCTGTTCACTGTGCCCCTGATGAGAATGACAGACCTTCTGAGGGGACTAAAATTTTAAATAACATCAGTCTATGTTCCCGTCTATATTAGTGAGCTCACTCGTGCTTAATAACAGTGTAACATAGCTATTTATCTATTTAGTTCTCGTACCATAGCTAAATGAGTATTTACCACTTACTTAATGCTATGCATTCTTATTAAAAAATAAGTAACGTATTTGTGGCTATTCTTCCCGCAGCTGCATGTAGTTTACGCTCAATGGACTGATGTGTAGTCATTGAACCACTGGTGTGGTTATTGATCTGTTGTCTACTTATTGAACTGCTGTGTCGTTATTGAACTAACAAAAAAGAAAACTAAAATCAAAAAATGTTATTAAAAGTTCTTATTACCCAGTTCCCTTAAATCCCCTTAATTTAAAAGTTAACAAATAATGCCACCCTGTCCACCACCCCCCAGAAAATAAACTCCTTGTAACCGAGCAGTCTGAGATCAGAAAATATAATAAACGCCCCAAAAAACCAAACCAAGCCGTGTAAGCAATCTAAAATTGGTTTCTATTCATGCAAAAACAATAACAAGGGTGCGTAATGTATACTGCAATGAACCACCGTACAGTCTTGCGGCAACAGAGGTTTTTGCTGAGCTGCACCTGTTATTGGCTACCTCGTGCCTACTGGACAGATACCACAAAACTACGCAAGCAGGATGACGGAGCACTGTAAACAAGCCCCCCGTAAAATGATGCACTGAACTGTACATTAAAATCACGAAAGCAGGATGTTGAAGTGTTATAAACAAGCCCCTCGCAACTTGGTGAACTGAACTGAACTGTACTTTGTCGCTTAGCTGTTGTTCTTGTTATTATTTATGTTATAAGGTTACACATGAGCTCCTGAGAGAACCCCTCAAAAAAAAAAAAAAAAAAAAAAAAAAAAAAAAACAATAATAATAAAAATTAATAAATAATTTAAGTTAAATATTATCATTATCATTAGTAAGCGCATATCCATTCAAATCCCCTTCTCCTGCCTTTATGCATCTGTGACACAAATAAAGATGTATTTATAGTTGTGACATTTTCTGAACTCGTGCAATAGTTGGTGAACTTAAGTGTAATTTATGAACTGAGTTGTCCTTACTGAACTATATTGTCTTTATTGAACTATAAAAACAAACAAAACTGAGCAATTGAATCCATATACTGGGCTATTCTGGTATATGGCAACCATGTCTTTCCCTTAAACTGCCCGCTGTGCGCCAGACCTGTCAGCTTTACTGCTGTAGAGGGTCATTGCACTCGGCGACAGGCATCCTTTTGGTTGCTTGTAAAATCAGATAGGGATGTTTGTGGGCGGGGTACCATGGTTGTTAAACCCCGTCACAACTCCATTATCACTTTACGGTTAACAATCACACTCGCGGCACCATATTTCATCAAGCCGCCTTTTATTTAAAAATTTATACTTCATTGTAATTATACATAGACGTTTGATAACAATACAGGGTATGATAACCAGATATGCGGCATTGTCAATTAACTGTAATATTGTATCATTTTCTCTTGTAACTTTTTCCTAGTACAGAAAATATTCCTTAATTTAGAATCGACTCCCTTAGAAATGAAAAAAGAGACTGGTAAGGGTAAACCCCCCTTCGCCTTCATTAATATTCTCTCTACAGACGTAGACACAGAATCAACCTTATCATACATCAATGGGTAGGCAAATAAACCACCTAAAGACCTCTTGGTCCTTTTAAACTTCATACGATATAATCCCTCCTTAAAACTAATCACATTCCTGTGAATAAACCCTTTGGTGTAACCAGACTTCAACAAACGCAGGGTAAACAATTTCAAGGATAACTTATAATCATCCTCACAAAGGGAATTCCTAATATAACGCATGCACTCAGTCCTCACTAAGCCCCTAAAGACATGTTTTGGATGGTTAGATTTAGGGTTTAAATAAGCAAACTTATGAAATTTCTTAAAAAATGTCCAATAATGTATAACCCCTGTAGATAAGGTTAAATCATCCAAAGCTAACACTAAATCTAAGTACTGACAAGTCACATAGTTTTTAACAATGTTTACTACCAGGTTACTAGGGTAAAAGAGCATTATTTTCTGTAACTCGGACAGTATACTTTTACTGTCCCTTACAGAAAACAAAATAATACCATCATCAACATACCTTTTCAAAAAGATTACTTTTTTAGCATCACGCACTAAAAAATACTTATACTCAGAGTATAACAAAACTAAATCGCTAATTTCCTTACTAAAATAACAACCCATGCTAACCCCCTTGACCTGTTTAAATAAACTATTACCCACATTAAAATAATTCCAATTATTGCAAAATGAATACAAGTCTAAAAGAAAATCCACTTCTGCCTTCCCCATTCCAAGTATTATTGCCAATTCCCTTAGTGTATTGCTAGCGTCCTTAAAGAGAATATTTGTGTACAAATCCTTAAAATCATAAGTTACAAAGGTACATCCACCCACTGAACTCAGATTAGTTTTCCCTATTAAACCAACCAATTCATAACTATTCCCTAAAATGGAATAGGGTAATGAGCTACTTTCTAAATAATCCTTAAACCTAACCAAAATTGACCTAAATCTCTTCTGTAAATATTTAGATGCCTCTACAGTACACCACCCATACCCAGTTACTATGGGCCTACCTGTTAATAGACTTTCATTCTCCATACTAGCTTTTTCTTTTAGTTTGTGTACTTTTGGAAATAAATTCAGGCTAGGGAGAGTGTAATCCTCTATACTATTTCCTAAATTAAAGCCTTTATAATCCTTAACTGGTAACACCTCGATATGTTTCTTTAAAATCGTTTGTAAAGATAACCGACATCTAAGTTTTATACTGTCTACATCCTCCATATTCCCTACCATTTGATAAAAACCAGATTTCAAATGCCTATCATATTCCTGTTTATACCAAGAAGAATTGTTAAGAGACCAGCCCAGGTTTTTGTCACTCTCCCTCAGAATATAAGCATTATCCTGACTTAAATCTCTTAATAATTTTAACCCTCCTTTGGTTACTAGTCATCCCCCTAACCGTATTATCATGTAAAGATCTACTTCTAACACTTCTAACATGATTTACAGAGTAAAAATCAACTAATTTTAAAACCTTGGTTATAAACCTCCTCTCCAAACAACCTATTCTAGGATGGAAAAAATTACGAAAAATTTCCTTCCTAGCATTTCTGCTACGCCCTCCCCCTTTCTTCCTAACCCTCACCCTAACACCGGCTAAATATTTAACATAACTCAATACAGCTAGTTCAGTCTGTTTTTTAACTGCACGCTGCTTCTTTATACCATCGGATGTAGGTTTTCCTTGCAAAACGAAACCACCCCCATAGTTCAATATCTGCCGCTCTTCTTTGGTTACATTGCATCCAGTGAAGTTGTGTAAATTCACTCTATCGCGTTGCCTTTCTCTTTCAAATGTAATGTCCTCACCATTTAGTCTATCCTTATGAATAAAGGATTTTAAATCACTTTGTGATAGGGCATCCCTCTCTTTTACAAAGGACAGAAAACAACGCATAATTAAGTGTCTTTCAGTTCACCCGCAATTACTAGGCCTCCTCTTGCATATCATTTCTCCTTTATTTTGGTATAATAATCTCGTCCTTTCTTGATTCTCCACTGTGTTATTTCAGAGGTAATTAACTTCGTCCTACTCTCTACTATATCATCAACTTTTCTCTTTATGGCCGCTAACTCAAAACCCATGCATTTCTCTTTTTCTTCCAGAACCAACCTTGATTTTTCATCCTTACATGTCACTACACCACAAACAGCTGTATACTCCACATCTGCTTCCTTTCTTAAATTATATAATTCAAACTTTAACCGTGCCAACGTACTGTACAGTCTATCAATCTTTTGCAAATCACTTCTTATAGCAGAAGTAATATGGCGAGATTTCAAAACCTCTACATACCAAGTCTCTATTTCTTTAGGCATTGTTCCTTTTAAGCACCTTCACAAAAAATCTTTCTCACAAGTTTCAAAATAGCGTTTACACGTAAGTATTTCTGCTCACGCCTCAAAATTTTCAAAGAAAACGAACAATTCTTTGTTCAACAGTATTCTGCTCGCAGCGCGCACTGGAAATAGTTAACTTCCCTTTAAAAATTTTTAAAAAAACTTGACGTAATCTATGCAATCACGTAGCCCAGACGGATTGCACAAGTTCACTAGTCGTCTCCATACACAGCGAACTTCGCAACTAAGGTAAGCATTCCTAACCCTTCAATCTCTGCATTTATCCTCATCATTCAGTATAACACTTTTTGACAAGGAAATAACACCTGTGCCTGTCGTTAAGGACTTGGGTGTTCTTCTCGACACACGCCTCAGTTATAACCAACATATCACTGAGATTGCCTCTAAATGCCTTTTTAAATTGTACCAAATTAACAGAATCAAGCACCTCCTGGATAGGAAAACACTTCTGTTAGTAATAAATTCATTTGTCTTTAGTAAACTCCAATATTGTTCAACTGTCTGGAGTAATACCAGCAGCAGCAATATTGACAAGTTACAAAAAGTCCAAAACTTTGCTGGGCGAATTATTCTGGGACTAAGAAAGTATGACCATATCTCGGATGGGTTGCGATCGTTGAAATGGCTTCCTATTAGAGAGAAACTCATTCTAAATGACGCTACTATGATGCACAAATGTATTAACAAGCTTGTTCCAGACTATCTTGCTGATATGTTTAAATCACGTTCTCAAGTCCATAATAGACAAACTCGATCATCTGGTGCTTTGGATATACCTTTATGTCGCCTGTCAACAGGGCAGCGCTCCTTTGCTTTCAGAGGAGCCAAACTCTGGAACTCCTTGAATGATAACATTAAGTCCTTAAAATGCCCCAGGAATTTTAGACGTCATCTTGCAAATGTTTTATTAAGTTGATATATTATATTATTGATATATATTTTGTAATTATAATATTATTGTATTTACATTCTCAATTAATTTATATATTTGTATTTTTTTTATTCTATTGAGCTGAAAAGCCCACTTAGGGAGCATCAATAAAGTGTATGTATGTATGTATGTATGTATCCTAAGTAAAAACACCTAGTATGTAGATACCTTACGAGGGAAAAAACAAACCAAAATTCACTCACCCTTACTACTATAGACCACCGCAATGGACACTCCAACATGCCAAAAAGGAAAACGACGTAGGGTAGAGGTATGTAGCAGTATTTTTAAAACAAAAGACATCCTTAAATGACAAAAAGGCACGTAGGGCTCAGCCAAATGGTACCATAATAGCGTCGAAACGTGTGGAAACAGGCTCTTTCTCCGAAACCCGCCCCATTCCCCATCGGTTTCTTTATATTCTGCTAACCCTTCCCCTCCCTGACCTGTTTCCTTGATTGCCTTCTGAGCTCCTGATGAGACAAGGCTTTCAACCTTATGTTTAGATAGGATGTTTTTCGTTTTTAAAGATGAGCTCATCATATCTTATTTTTCATATACACCTGGGTAGCATAAAATAACAATAGTAGACATATTATCATAGGTAGGTCACTCATTTTTACAGCTATCACCAGAGGAAGAAAAAGAAATCAGATCGTGCCTGGCGGCCATCGAAATGGAAGAGAAAAGAAAAGAAATAGAGGGAAAAGAGGAAAAATTGCGGATGAGGGAAGAGGAATTAAAACTAAAAGAAAGAGAAAGCGAATTAGAGAAAAAAGAAAAAGTTTTAAAGGAGAAAGAAGAGAAACTTAAAGAGAAAGCAAATGAGTTAAAGAAAACCACAATGGAAGCCAAACGGTTGGCTGCCCAGCTCCAATTTATGGCCGGGCAGCTTGACCGTTTGGCAAACCACGTACTTTCAGAAATGACAAAATGAAGAATTATTTTCGCCGGACATTAAAGAAGTTTTTTAGACCGTCAGGTGTAAGTTGATTTATTGCATAATTATTTTCTTTATTTCACTACAACCATAAAAAACAAAATTTTTTTTTTTTTCTGTGTAATAATTAATATATTTTATGTCTAAGAGAAATTTTGCACATCTTGTAAGACCAACATATATTTTTCAAAAAAATACAAAGCCCAAGTGCTGTATATTTTTTGCTGTAGTAAATAAGAAATCCGTGTGATCTCTTGTGAAGGAAAAGTTCTCCTCTTATTGCAAGGTATGTGCCCCATCGCTGTCGTGCTCCACTTCCTCTGTTACCCCTGTCTTTAATCAATCGCTCCTCTCTTTATCTATCACTCGAATCTTGGTCGATAAATCCCCTTTCCTATAACAGCAATCCTATATCTTGAAGCATTGGTTTTCCTCGACATCCCTCTTGCCCTCTTTTTTTGCACAGGCAACCTAATTAAAATCAGTAAATAATGTCATTACAGGTCCATAATACATAAATTATTTCCCCTTATTCTCGTAAGTTACAAATTAACAAATAATGCATCCCTCTAGTTCCGTCCCTTTTTGCTGAGGCAACTGAATTAGAATTAAAATCAAAAAATGTTATTAAAAGTTCTTATTACCCAGTTCCCTTAAATCCCCTTAATTTAAAAGTTAACAAATAATGCCACCCTGTCCACCACCCCCCAGAAAATAAACTCCTTGTAACCGAGCAGTCTGAGATCAGAAAATATAATAAACCCCCCAAAAAACCAAACCAAGCCGTGTAAGCAATCTAAAATTGGTTTCTATTCATGCAAAAACAATAACAAGGGTGCGTAATGTATACTGCAATGAACCACCGTACAGTCTTGCGGCAACAGAGGTTTTTGCTGAGCTGCACCTGTTATTGGCTACCTCGTGCCTACTGGACAGATACCACAAAACTACGCAAGCAGGATGACGGAGCACTGTAAACAAGCCCCCCGTAAAATGATGCACTGAACTGTACATTAAAATCACGAAAGCAGGATGTTGAAGTGTTATAAACAAGCCCCTCGCAACTTGGTGAACTGAACTGAACTGTACTTTGTCGCTTAGCTGTTGTTCTTGTTATTATTTATGTTATAAGGTTACACATGAGCTCCTGAGAGAACCCCAAAAAAAAAAAAAAAAAAAAAAAAAAAAAAAAAAAACAATAATAATAAAAATTAATAAATAATTTAAGTTAAATATTATCATTATCATTAGTAAGCGCATATCCATTCAAATCCCCTTCTCCTGCCTTTATGCATCTGCGACACAAATAAAGATATATTTATAGTTGTGACATTTTCTGAACTCGTGCAATAGTTGGTGAACTTAAGTGTAATTTATGAACTGAGTTGTCCTTACTGAACTATATTGTCTTTATTGAACTATAAAAACAAACAAAAGCGAGCACTTGCACTAGTAAAACCCCGATGAGTTTTTTTGATGGAGCAGTAATAAGTGGAGGACAATTTACGATTTCCATTAATGCGCTTACTACCTCGCCGACCATTCAAACCAGGAGTTCCGTCACCGAAACCACCGAAAAAAGGTGGAAGAGAATCCGAATTGAGGAGTCCGACTCGGATTAAAGTTTAGAAATAATATTTGAACATTATTTGCTTGCTGTAATGTTAAATTTCTGGCAGAAATTCAAGTTTATGTTATAATCCTTGCATGAGTTTTTAACTTTAATTCATGTAACAGAGTTTTGTCTCGGTCTGTCATTAAAGAGGAAAAACAAGAATTAAAATCCCAGTATATATATAATAAACACAATACCACATGGAAAGTGCTTTGTACAGTATTTACGCACTCGTTGTTTTTGTATCAGAAATCTCACTCGTTCGCTGCGCTCACTCGTTCGATTTCTGATACGTCAACAACTCGTGCGTAAATACCGTACGCCCGCACTTTCCATGAAGTATTCTCTATTTACGTCGAGGCTGACCCTGTATGAACGTGTCGTTAACGTTCGTGTTCAGCGGTAATTTTTAATTCGAAACTAGACTATTAAGTCAAGCTCCGTCGCTGGGGATGTTTAGTCAGAGATGTAACACAAAAGTAGAGAATGCTTGGGTATTCCAGTGAGAGTTTGACAATACAAAAACGAGCAGTCAAATGGGCCATTACGGAGATGATCGTGTCGCCATGGTAAGAATACAGTCAAAACTCCATTAAGCGGCCAGTAGTCAAAGTCCCGAAATAATTGTAGAAAAGAATGGGAACTTAAACCTCTCAGCGGCCGCGGTCACCTTTTGGACGTCTCAACGAGAGTTCTCCCATTGGTGTCACCTCCATTATTTAAGCGGCCATCAAGCGCTTGATACACTTAGTTCGGCTTTATTTCAAGAACACGATGAAGGAAAATACAGTCCGAAGATAGAAGGTGGCGACCAATTCTTGACCAGTAATGTTTCCTTCGTCACGCTTTTGTTTCAAAATAAAGTGATGTTGCTGCTAAAGATTATGCTGATTTATGACGAAGTTCTATTGAGCGGCCAGCCCCCATTAAGCGGCCACATGCCAGTAACTATATTGTTAGGGACCTTACGGCGACGATAACGGGAACCTCCAAAAACATCAGTTTTAACCCTTTAAACCCTAAGATCAAACTTTGAATTCTCATTTGTTGCTCCTATTCTTTCCTACAGAAGAAATGGGGAGAAGTTGATAAAATATCAAGCAAATTCATCTTGTGTGATCATGTCCGTACTTCTCATGACCACTCTCAGGGCTTTCAATAAGATTTGAAGTAGGCGTCCGCCCATATAATAGTAGGCGGCTGTGAATATTTAGGTGGCCGAAGGCCACCTTTTGTAGGGGGGTCTGGGGGCATGTTCCCCCAGAAAATTTTGAAATTTAGAAGCTCGGAAATGCGATTTCCAGCATTCCTGGCATGAGAAAGTAAAGTTAATGATGCATACCATTAACCCTTTAATTGGCAGTTTTCTGTGTGTTTTTCAAGAGCTTTTGTGAACATGTAAGGTAATTGAGTTTGGCAGGAATGCTTGCCACGTGACTTACCAAGGCCCAAGCTGCAACCCCAACCTTTAAATTTACACCAAACATCATGATATATAGCCAGTGTGGTTGTAAAGCTATGAGAAGATGCTGTCATTCAACTGAAAGTATAGCTAATTTCTTCATCAAAATCTTGACAAACTTCTTCCTCCTTAAATAATTTTGATGATTACACTGGCCGCTAGTTCTGTACTAATTTATACTTTGACAATTTCAGTACTGTTTCTGACAGTTCTAATTCTAGATTTGTTGACCGTTTTGAAAATTGCAAAGTCAAAATTTATTCAAAAATTATACCTGTTCCGGTTCGTGGTTTCTTTGTAAAAAATGAAAACAATTCACTTTGTCCGAGGCTACACTTGGCCGCCATCTTTGTTCAACGAACCAAGTGGTAATAGTTTGGGAGCGAGGCTAAATTTCATTATGATACCGCTGAAAATGGCTGAGCGTTCCTCAATCAGTTGCGATCCGTCGCGGTACAGAAATCGTGTTGATATATGCTTTATTCCAAAATCCTCAAGGCAAGAGTGCGCTATATTTTATCAGATTTATTTCAACTGAAAAATGGGTAGGCTGTAAACATTTTAAGAGTTATATTTTTGAAGTATTTGCTGACAAACATGACCAAGTAGCCGGTGACTCGATGACTCGCAGCCGCCGGAGCTCCGGCGGTAGCCGGCTTCTAATGAAAGCCCTGCACTCTGTTTTGCAAAGCATTAATATTACAAAGGAGAAATTTGATGCTGATCACTCTTAGGGCTTAAAGGGTTAATGAGCACACAACAACAACTTTGCACGTGCATCATGATTGTTGGTTAATTTCATTGCCGTCTCTTCACAACTACAGACGTGACAAGGCCAAATTTTACGTTGACTTGAGAACGCGAACTGGGCACAGCAATAAATTCTACCATCTCTGTCTTAATATCCGGCGCAGTCTCTTCTCTTCAGCTCCAGCTTAAATTTTCTTCTTGAAGTAACTTAGGGATAATCGCCAAAAAGTTTGAAAGGATGCGAAGTCTGTTTTTTAACGACTTCTTCGTGGACGTCGCCATTGTCGGATCGTTAGGTCCGTATTCCCTATGAAGCTTTTCCGTAATAGAGAGGTGTCCATTTTATAAAAGTGTATTTATGAGGAGAGTTTCCCCTTAAACACTTGAAGTCTCGATTACCATTATGAGGAAAATCCAGGATATCATTTAAACAACAAGAAACAGATTTATCCAGCGAATAATCCTCTATCCTGTAAACGACAAGACTTTATCTCTTGATTCTTTAGTCATCTCGCTTTCATTCATCACAAAAAGGGGCCAACATCATAAGATAGGTTCCGAGCCATTCCAGTTTATGACAGCATTCTTCCACCTGTACGATCAGTAAAAAAAATAATACACAAGGGTTTAATAGTTTACCACTATCTTAGGACGAGGACGCCAGATTATCGTGTGCCAATTATTGCATTCTGCATCATGTTACAAGCTGGTTTTAACAATCCATGGTCTGTAATCTTACCATGGAAATGACGTCACAATGTTCAAAACTCAAGTGGAACCAAGAGCCGCGGTTTCATTGCAAAGTTTTGAACATTTTGACGTCATTTCTTTTGTCGATGAGAGTACAGACCATAGAAAATTGTTGTCAATTGGTTTCTTACAATAACATTGCCAGTTTTTGGCGTTCATTTGCGTTGAAGTTTCTTGGAAAATCGCGCGCGAGAGAAAGAGAAAAACAAATTGCGCCATCATGACGTTATTTCCATGGTCTGCACTCTGTTCGAACAAATCTCTCAACCAATCCGCGCGCGAGAATCCGCTCAGTTAAAAATATCTTTTGACTTGGTGCGTAAAATATTTCTGGCTTTTATTCAGCCCGACACGTCAACAAATACATCAAACACGCCTGTTTGTGCGTTAGTAGAAGAAATCCTAAAACCACGAAAGTTTTTGTAACCAAAGAGATTCCAAATACCCCTTTAACGAGGAAGCAATAGGTTTTTGGATAGTAACACCTTAAAAATTTGCCGACAAACTAAGCACCACACGCTAAAACAGTATCATCACGACGTGAAAGTACTGCTTAAAAGGTTTCTTTTGAATGATCACGTCGTAGTATTTCGTCCACAGACTCAAGCGTAACAGCTGCATACTAAATTAAAAGAAACATCTGAAAGTATTGCTAAAGAGGTTTCATTTGAATGGTAACACCATAGCGAGGATTTCATCCACAGACTTAAAAGTTAGAACTACACTCAAGATATGGAAACATGTGAAAGTACAGTGTAGGGCTGACGAGGTTTAATTTGAATGACCAGACACATTGCCTGACGGTTGAAAATGAGCCTGGAAAAACACCTCTGTGTTAAAGAATGATCCCATTATGGGCCTTTTCAAACTCATGAATGACGGGGTACAAAAACGATTTGATGGAGAGCAAGAAACGTACCAGAACGACAAGAAAAACAGACCTTATATTATTTTATTTGGAAATTTACTTTCTCCTTCTTGTTCAAGTAGGTTTCTTGCCTCCAAGCACGGCGTTTTTGTGCCAAGCGGCCAAATTCAAAACCCTGAATCGAAAGGTCCACTTTTCTGACAATGAACTCTGTCACGTGGTCTCACCTTGTTCGTATGCAGTGTTCCAGTGGAGGCACAAGATCAGTGTCCTTGTATTCTGGGCATTCTTTTGTTGTATCTTTATCAAGAGAAAGATGAAATTACTTAAAGGCTCCGTCCACACGTATCCGAATATTTTTGAAACCATTTTTTCTCCGTTTTAAGTCTTCTGCCGTCCACAATTAAACGGCTTTTTTCAGGCACCTAAAATGTACGTTTTGTAATACGCTTTCATAGTGTTGATTTTTTTTTTTTCTTTTCTTTTTTTTCTTCTTGTTTTTATTTGCCAAACGCCTTTTTATCTTTCTTTCATGAAAAAGGAGGCTTCAGTTGAAATGAGATGATGTCATACATATTACAGGGACGCTATCGTAATTTCATCAACAAAAGACATCTCTGAGATTATATTAACCTGAAATGCGTTTTTCCATATTAATGGTATTTAACCCGTGGAATTAAAATTTCAATTTTCCCTTAGTTTTTGTTAAGTATTTCAATTTTTCCTGACTCAAAATAACTTCCCTGACTTTTTCATGACCTTGAAGTATCTTTTTTCTAGGCCATTAGCTAGCCTGTAACAGCTATGTACCCAAGCAAGACCATATAGCTTACACTATGGCAGTTTACAGGAAGTAATGCTTACTCACCAACTGTCAATCTTAACTCCTCATCCTGCCGTGCCAGACCATCATAGTAATAAAGATCAAACTTCTTCTCTAACCTCCTGTGTATGTCAATCAATTAATCGATCGATCAATCAATCAATCAATCAAACAAACAATCAATCGTTAGAGCCTACATCGACTCCTATATTGCAGTTAGATAGCACATTATCCACACATCCAATCCTGCAATGACTATCATAATCTTGAAAAAACAAGATAAACCAAGTCATTCCACGAATACATGCTCCGATTCCCTTAAGGTCTCCTTCTCCCAGTGTTGGTTTTAAGAGATTGCTTGGACTTTTTTGTATAAACATTGAAGCGGAAGGGTCGAAGAAATCCGCGAGTGCTTCAACAATTATGACTAGGACTTCCGGCCAGCAAGGACCTCTGGCTTCGGATCCGTAGTTCAGGTTTCAAGCCCTGCCATCGCGTTCATTCCTTAACGTTGTCTCTCCTCACTCATGTGTATTAACGGAACCTGGCGACATACTGCTAGCGGTAACCCTGCGATAGCCTACATGCAGAAGTTTCCTTTCCTAGCGGGAGAGATGGCGGGGGAGGAAAGCATTACACCCAGGTTTCTCATACTAAAGAGACTGGGAGAAGCCTCGGTCGTGTGGGCACCATGGCTTGCTAAGCTTAGTATAAGCGTCTAACAAGAGTACTCTTGGTCCAATTTCCCTTGGAGGTGCCCAAAGCTTGGATCACCTACCCCTTCCCTATGTAACAATTTTACCCTTCGTGAGAAATAAAAGTTAACGTCGACTTGGGGAGGGGTAGGTGGTCAGTTTCGAGAAACCTCGATACCAAAACGTTGCCTCTGAGTTTGCACGCTTTGATCTGATCATTATACGTTTCTGGGAGACTGCCCACCTACCCCTCCCCTAAGCCAACATTTTGCCCTAAGTGAGAAGTAAGTGTTAATGTTGGCTTAGGGGAGGGGTAAGTGGACAGTTTCCCACTCCTTCATACAGTTGGTGTCCGACCATCATCATTTGCCTGTAAACTGGTCGCTGATAGACGTAATTTTCTAACGCTTCGGTAAAGCACTATAAGTGACCAGGACGTAGCATCCCTTTTACACCATCAGTGTTTTTAACAAAACGGAAGGAATAAAACTCCTCATTACTACATAAATGGCTTTCAGTGACAACATCAAAGAATAGAAGTCTTTAGGAAGAATAAAAACAGGCTGATAAGTTCAAATGCCGTAAATTGGCTAGTATCAATGGCTGTTTTCACACTGGAGACGGATTATCCGTTTGAGACGGATAATCCATCTTGAAAATCCGTCAAAATTGAAGGAAATACAGATGGATGAAGTCAGGTGGATTGTCCATCCAAAACTAAGACGTATTATCTGTCTGACGCGAATTATCCAACGGATAATCCGCCTCTAGTGTAAATACGGCCATTTACTAGTCATTATAAGCTTACCAGTCGTCCAAGAGGTTTCTGTCGATAGAGAACAAGACACTGAAGTGACTCTCGCTGCATATCACCCAAATAGGATAATTGGGAGTCTTGTAATTCACACCAACCTGTAACAAATGAAATGATGAATTTTGTCAGTACATCGTAGATACTCATGTTGTTTGGCCATCTAAGCTGAAGAAGAAACAAAAAGCAAACAGCGGTGATAAACAAAAATGCGTTTATATTCCCTTATATGTTTATCACAGCAGTTTGTTTGAGAAACGCAAAAAATAACGCCTGTTCTGCAGGGTAGCAAAACTGCGTAGTTACTAAAACAATGAATGACCTACAATGATCTACAATGACCTACAATGACCTACAATGACCTACAATGATCTACAATGATCTACAATGACCTACAATGATCTACAATGAGCTACTATGAGCTGCTAGGAGCTAAAATAAGTAAAAAATGAGTTAAAATAAGCCCCACAATGAGCTACAAAATGACAGACAATTATGATGCTTGTCCTGTGTCACGCTTGGACGTGACACTAAGCTCATGGTATTAATTGCCAAGCACATTTTGAAAAGGCAAAACAAAAATAAAGCATGATCTCAGGTAACTTGAGAAACTTAACATAAATTATTGCAATCGCGTTTTTACCGGTAACACTATTATACCCCGTATCGATGGAAGTCATCCTGCGCCTGCGTGAATCCAGTGTATTGTCACAGTACTGTTTAATTTGTTTGAAAAAAAAGACAACACAAAACACAACTAACGGGAAAGGTTGCAAGGGATGGTTTGGACAAAAGTCACAGTACTGTGACAATACAGGATTCACGCAGGCGCAGGATGACTTCCATCAATACAGGGTATAATAGTGTTACCGGTAAAAACGCGATTGCAATAATTTATTTTCAAGTTTCTCAAGTTACCTGAGATCAGGCTTTATTTTTGTTTTGCCTTTTCAAAATGTGCTTGGCAATTTAATACCATGAGCCTAGTGTCACGTCCAAGCGTGACACACGACAAACGTAGCTTAACATCATTGTCTGTCATTTTGTAGCTCATTGTAGGGCTTATTTTAACTCATTTTAGCTCCTAGCAGCTCATAGTAGCTCATTGTAGATCATTGTAGGTCATTGTAGGTCATTGTAGATCATCATTGTAGGTCATTGTAGATCATTGTAGGTCATTGTAGGTCATTGTAGATCATTGTAGGTCATTCCTTGTTTTAGTAACTACGAGCAAAACTGCTCCTTTGAACTATACGCCGGTTAAACCTTAAGAGCAAATGCACAGAAAAATCGAGCAAAATCGGCAAATCGTGGCCACAGCTCAAAACCTAACTTACCCTCATTTTCAGTCTGTAATAAGGTTTTAATGAGCTTATAACACTGCTGAGGTTTAAATTTCAAAATGCGGCCGAGTTTGGGAATTATATGAGATTTTCGATTTCAACGGCCTGCGGGCCTAAAATCCGCCGCCGAACTCGGGAAAATAGCCCAGTGAGAGAATTGAGCTGACTTGCATAAACGAGCGAATATATTGGCAATCTTCCACTTAAATCTCAAAAAACAGATATCTAACAATTTCTAAACAGCATATTCTTTTAGATGTAGAGAATAAAATATCGCCAACGAGCACAATTTTGAAACGTAATTTGCATAATGCTTATCAATACAACAATTTACCGCTAAAACCAAAATCGAATTTTTTATATGGGGGAATTCTCCAAATCACCCCAAATGCCGGTTACTACCCAATGAGATATAGTACTTCAACATTATCTGAAAGTTAGTCTGGTGTTCTTGCGAACGCTTGTAAAATAGATTGATTATTTTGAGGTTATTTTGCCCCAAACAACCGCTAATTGACCCCAGGGTCAATTGACACGTGCACGTCACCTTAGTTTTATGAGTCGATTTGAGCTCGTTAAAAGGGAGAAACTAACAAGATTCTTTTTATATGTACCTGTTTTAATGAAATGCATGCAATCTTTAAAAGGAGAGGCCGTTCAATGGGTAATTTCTATTCTTGAGATCTTGTAGATTGCAGCATGGCGTCTGCAAGTGGACCTGAGTCTAGGTCTGTTCTCCCGTGACTGCGAAACCAGAATAACATCAAGAAATAATTCTCCCTCGAATCTTCGTAAGTGAATAAGCTTTGCAGTGCCTTACCTGAGATAAAAAGTGGGCCGAACAGGAAAACATTTCTTGCGCAATTTGTATCCTTCGTGGAAAAAAGCAAGGGAACGCAGTGTATTGCTGAGGTGAGTAAACAAACCTGGGAATGCATAAACAATGCATATCTGTCCAAGAGTATAAGAATGTTTCGAAAGATCCACCCCTAAATAACTGTGGGCTACTCCTTTTTCCCCATCACCGATGTGCACTTCCTTCCCACTGTCTTTTGCATGAGGCTTGTATGCCTTTTTAACTGTTATCGACACTTAAAACTGGGCGTTTAAGGCCTGGTTTAAGAACTTGACTGACTTAAAAAACCGTCGCGAACATGCGCTATTATAATTGTTGGACTTTGGAAGCTTTAAGCCCAAAATGATGGTGCAATCTCGAGAAATTTGCCCGGGTCTAATCATAAGACAGGGAACGGGTACTAAGAAAGGGACGGTCTCGTTAGCAACCCGTGGACAATCTGGACATGCTTGCCTTCTGTCGCAGGGGCAACCGTTAAGGCCAGGTACGCCGCCCCCACCCGCGACTGAGGATTGCATGGCATCCACCATTTGAGTCGCTTTTTCCACATCATGACCTTCAATTATCATGAATTATAATGCGGGCCTTGATCGTTGCCACCTTCCCAGAAGTCTAATCGTCGCACTGTTAGACCGTGAGAATCTCTATAATTATTTCATAAATGCACCATTGACATTTCCTTGTTCAGCTTCCGGTAAACCGATACTGCGAAGAAAAGATAGCTTTACAACGACTCTATCCAGGCCAGAACTCCTGATATCAACAAATATAACCCCCCTCCCCCATAAAAAAAGCAAACTTTCCCCGAACTATTCACTTGACCCACCCATGCCTTCGTTAAGAAAACTACGCACTCAGTTCACTGGACAAAACGCGCTCGTGAATATACCAAACTATAGCCGTTCATGCTATAAGCAATATCAGTTTCAGCAGGCGTGGCCACGTTTCCAGTTGCTGTAAGATTAATTCAACACCTGCAACAAACACTGTAAATTAAATAGCAGCCACAACGCCCTTCTTTGAAACCGCCAGGACGAGAAAGTTTATAAAAGTCTTAACAGGTGTGCGCGGCGGTTTCCTTTTCTTCCTTCCCTCCCATTGTAGCACTCAAATTCTGACCTGATATTAATTCTAGTAGTAATCAATCGTTCCTGAGTCGATAGGCACAAGGATACCGGTTTCTTGCAAAATATGCTGTGACATCCGTTTGCTCATCCCCCTTTCTGCCTTCGGCCGCTGATTAGGTTTGGTTCTGTGCTTTGAAATAACTTTAAGAACGAGACACGATACGTGAGGGGCGTGTCCGGCTAAGGGCAAGTGACTCTCGGTGGTGAAGACATATGTGAGCTTGTCAGTATTTCGTAGCCTGTACCACGTCGCAAAAATAGAACAAGCCAAAGAAAAATAAGACACCTTTCTTTCCCCAGCCCCCGAAGGTTTTTCGCATTACTTTTTACTGCACAACTGCTTTACTATGTTGCATTCTACCTTTTCGAGCCGCAGCGAACATGGACGCCCTTGGGGTTAAGTTTCCACTTCATTTTCGGCACCTGACTAAACGCAAGCGCTGACTTGTGCGCCTATGCTTCGTTTGCACTGAAGTAGCGGTATATGACCACGACAGACCTGCTGCTATCCTTGGTTTGAAACCGCAATGGGCAAGAACAATTTCTTGAAAAGAGCAAACTGTTTCCTCCTTAGCAGACAAGGAGAACAACTACCCGGAGGACTTAAGCAATGCCATTGCTTAGGTCCTACTAGACTTGAAAAGAGAAAGTCTGATGCTTTCTCTTTTTAATGATTTACGGCTAAACAAGACAATTTCGTGTAGCTTTTACGCAGAATTAAATACTTAGTTGTTTGCAGAATTGCATTTAACAACAAATGACAGAAATTTATTTAAGTTTAGATCTCAAAGATAAGACTTGAACGGAAAAAACTTTTGGGGTAAAAAAGTCGAAAAATAATGTTTGCCGGAAAATCACTTAACGGACATACAATAGCAGAGATATCATCACTGCAATTTTCTGTTCAATGCACCTTATGACAAGTCATGACTAATCCACTGATAGTCCGTGCCTTAAAACCGCCTTGAACCTTAAAAATTAATTCATTTGCCTTTCATGCGTTTTGCAAATATATCTTCTGAACACTCCGCGGTTGGGGGTAAAATCAGAAAACAGAACATTCAGTTACTGTACCATTTTTAAAGTGGGACGGTATGTTTGCTAACCGTCTTAGTTAACCACTTTTAAAATAGGACAAAAGTACAGCTGGTCATACAGGAAAATAAATTTACTGTATCCCGAAAGCATTCGTTTCCCGTGCACTTATTTTTCGCAGGAGACAATCGATAATTGCCTGGCCACGCAATCGGAGGTGAGTAACTAGTTAAAAGTCATTGATACCATCGCCACTTAACAAAACACTACGTGCTGCAAAGGATCCAAATTGCGCTAGAAATGTTTTCCTATTCGGCCCACTTTTTATCTCAGGTAAGGCACTGAAAAGCTGATTCATTTACGAAGGTTAGAGCGAGAATTATTTCAAGATGTTATTCTAATTTCGCAGTCACGGGAAAACAGACCTAGACTCAGGTCCGCTCGCAGACGCCATGCTGCAATCTCCAAGATCTCAAGAACAGAAATTACCCATTGAACGGCCTCTCCTTTTGAAGATTGCATGCATTTCATTAAAACAGGTACATATAAAAAGAATCTTGTTAGTTTCTCCCTTTTAACGAGCTCAAATCGACTCATAAAACTAAGGTGACGTGCACGTGTCAATTGACCCTGGGGTCAATTAGCGGTTGTTTGGGGCAAAATAACCTCAAAATAATCAATCTATTTTACAAGCGTTCGCAAGAACACCAGACTAACTTTCAGATAATGTTGAAGTACTATATCTCATTGGGTAGTAACCGAGATTTGGGGTGATTTGGAGAATTCCCCCATATAAAAAATTCGATTTTGGTTTTAGCGGTAAATTGTTGTATTGATAAGCATTATGCAAATTACGTTTCAAAATTGTGCTCGTTGGCGATATTTTATTCTCAACATCTAAAAAAATGTGCTGTTTAGAAATTGTTAGATATCTGTTTTTTGAGATTTAAGTGGAAGATTGCCAATATATTCGCTCGTTTATGAAAGTCAGCTCATTTCTGTCGCTAGGCTATATTGCCGTGTTCGGCTAATTTTAGGCCCGCAGACCGTGGAAATCGAAAATCTCAAATAATTCCCAAACTCGGCCGCATTTTGAAATTTAAACCTCAGCAGTGTTATAAAATCATTAAAACCTTATTACAGACTTAAAATGAGGGTAGGTTAGGTTCTGAGCTGTGGCCACGGTTTGCTCGATTTTTCTGTGCATTCGCTCTTAAGCCCCAATATCAACATAAAAATTCCTCACACTGATCTCCTTACATTTCCTTGAAAAACAAGTTGAGAGAATATGATTTAAGATCAAAGCATCTTCACTTAAGTGATGACTTTATTAATTCTCATAACCCGGTCTCTTGATAATGTACAAATATTGTTAGGAGATAATTGGTGTTGGTTACCCGTGGGACATAAAGGGTTAAACCTTAAGCCTGATTTCCATATAATAATCTGGATTGTTTCAGTCGCCCTTATTTTTTACTCGGGACGTTACAAACCAACGTATGTCAACCAGCCTATCTACAGAGCTTGGCTCTATCCAGACGAGTTAATGCCTGCAACAAGCAACAAGGACGGCGACGGCGACGGCGACGGCTACGAAAACGTCTAACAGTCTGTTCATTTCCAAGGTCCACTATTATGGACGGGAGCTCCACCCTAAGGTTTGCCTCAATGTATTAAAGAAGAAAAACGAGTTCTGTTCCACTTAAACTGGGAGGAACAGGAAGCAGCCTTGGAGGTGTGCAGAAAAATAAAAGGCAATTTAAGCAGCGACGTTTTTGAGCGACGCACGTCAACCGGAAGTGTACTTTTTGCGCTCTTGAGCCGTGATTTTGAACACATAAGAGAAAAGGCACATAGAAAAAAAAATTCACTTCCGGTTGACATGCGTCGCTCAAAAACGTAGCTGCTTAAACTCCCTAAAGACGGTGACAGTGGGTAAGCACCTCCCGGCCCCTTTCATCACACCCCCGCCCCCCTTCTTTCCTCTCTACACAAAGAAATAGGCAGCTTAAGCAACAACGACAACAACGACTACTAAAAAGTCACCTGAAAAGTGAATTCGCGTTGCCTCAAATTCTATCGCGCTTATAGCATCTCGTTTAACTCGTCAAATGTTGGCAAATTTTTTGTAGTTGAATTCTAAAGGACTGTATCAAAGTAAAGGAAAAGAAAGTCGCGTGTTCTCGTCCTCGACAAAACGTGAAATTAGGCACCTTCACGTTGTAGTCGTGCAACGACGGCGAAGAAATGCACAAAAAAGCGTATTGTTTTGCCAATCTAAGGGTCTGTTTACATGGCGGTGGGGGACTCCAGATAGGTGAGGTAACATACAGAGGGTCACCCCACATATCATGTAAACGTGATCAAATTAAAATGGGAGATTATATGGAGAGGTGGGTTACCCGACCTAAGCGGGTTACCTCCCCTACCTGGGGTCCCCCACCTCCATGTAAACAGGCTCTAAACCTATTGCTTTTTTCCCGTCCTCGTTGCCGTCGCCGTCGCCGTCGCCGTCACCGTTGCTTAAGCTCGCTAATATCTCTAGTCATCACCAACCTCGCATGATTTGTAATGTTCAAATAAGGACAAAAACCCGATGTCACTTTGTTTATCTATCCCTTTGAAGACATTCTAAAAAAAACACACACAAAAAGATCGGTCAATGTTAGCATTTATAGGGAAGCAGAAAACCTTACTATAAGACGTTCATGTCGAAAGATTAAACAGAATGTTTAAAAAAACTAAGAGGCATCAGCAGTCGCAAAGTAAAAGGGGAATTCCTTCAGATATTCTCGAGATAGTCTATCACATTGAATCGTTGTAATTCTTTTATACATATGGGTGAAAATCCTCTTTAATAGGTTCGTCATACAGTCAAAACCCGTAAATACGGACTCTGAGGGGGCCATAGAAAGTGTTCGTATTAACGGGGTGTTCGTATTACACGGGTTGAATTAAGAGAAAAAGTAAGGGCTTTCTTTCTCCGAGGACAAGGAAAATTTTCACATATCAGTAAAAATCGCCTTAGGTGCGTGATACAGGCGAACCGCGTGAATACGGACACTAAGGGAGCCATAGAAAGTGTCCGTATTAACCAGGTGTCCGTAAAGCAGGGGTCGACTGTACACCAATCATTAACAACAATGGGGGTGGGGTACAAACAGTCTCACTCAGTAAATCAACTTTATCGCCTGACGAGGACCTAAGTAAGTCGCGATCACAAGTGACAATCTTGGGACAAACGATAAACGGAACCCTTTAAACACATTAAACACGATGAAAAATATCCTTCATGACATCGTCTTAAATACTACACCTTTTTCGAACCCCCTGTATCAACTTCCATGATGTTATCGAATGTGTTTGAGACAGCCTTTCCAGTTATTAACAAGTTCACCAGTTCCTGTAAAGGACAATACATGTAATAAGAACGAGAATGAGACTTTTGCTGCAGTTAATGAAAAAGAAGCTCAAACTGGACGAAATTTCAGCTATTAAGAAAGAACGAAAGAAAGACGGAAACAGACAAACAAACAAAGTAACAAACACTTGTATGATACATCAAGGGACTAAGGGGACACCTTACCACCGCACCTGGGAAAACTGCGCTAAGAATGGTGTTAGCAGACATACAAAAAATTATAATATTGAACATTCTATTAAAAACATAGGCACGTTCAACGTGCATGAGCTATTTTGAATGCTTCAGTGTAACTATAATACTTCGGTGTAACCTTACCAAGAGTGATGAATCTACCTTTTTCATCCTAAATGTAGATTTGGTTTTTGTGCGAAATTGGGTATTGCGCTACATAAATGAAAACGCGAAACGCTCAGCTGAGTCGATCCTCAACCTATGTATTCACTTTCCTCTGTCTTTCCCAGTTACATCTGGTGCAAGTTAAACAAATTGCTAATGTAAAATAAATTTCTACTCACCAAACGTTGATTAGAAGGAAAACTCTAAGGTTTCCTCGGAGTTTCTTAAGCCAAAATGTGACTCATCGAATACTGAATAGTTACGAAATACCAGGATTTTTATCATTGAGGTAGATGGTTGCGTCATCATAATTCACGAGGTTTTCACGTGCGATTCTACTCAGTGAAACAGTCTTTAACTCCGACAACTTATTACTTCATGTTTTAAAAGCTATTGCTTCTTAAAAGGCAAGAGCCTTTTTTAAGGCATTGGTTATAAAACGAAACAGGTCTTCATACGTCCAAGTTACTATTTATTATTGTGAAAAGCCAATCTGCATGAGATGTACAGTCACACAGCTGGCACGTGAAAGTGTCGGACTTTGTCCCCTTTCGTGGTTCGTACGTGAGGGAATTCGAGTTATCACACAATAAACTAGTAAACAGAATTATAAAAATAACTCTTGCACACAATTTGCACATGAAGATGTTGGTCTTTGGCCCTTTTACAATTCGTACGTTAAAAAAAAGGCAAATTGTTTACTACAAAATTTTCTCAAGCGATTTTAAGAAATCACCTCGGCCTTATTACAACATCTGCAATTAAATTATGTTTCATGCAACGTCAAGGTTGATAGCCTAACATTTATTAACTTCCAAGAAAATTATCAAACTGCCGAAATATATTTCTGCTCATATCATGTTACTCCACTCAATAAAGCAGTACCTAATTATTGTGTCAACTAGCTTCTTCCAATTTTATTCCCAAACGCTACTGTTTCTACTTAAGTTTATACGCATCTTTACTAAATAAAATACGTTTCAATAACTATAATGCTTAGTATGCAGGAAGGATGTATCACGTTGTTCACTTATTATTCCTTTTTGTTGTTGTTTTGCCGGAACAAAAAAGGTCTGTTGAACTTTGTAAGCGAGAGAATAATATTTCTACAGCTTGTTTACAGGATTAACAATACTCGGTACAGCTTTTAAAAAAATAAGCTGCTTTTCAAACTTCTGAAACCACATTTTATAGGCCGCATACTTTCGAATTAAAGTCCATATCTAAATATCAATTATTGCTTCACTGGAAGAGCTTTGAAAATATATGATCGTTTATACTCTACCTTGAAGCAGGTGAAACACAACTCATAAATACGTGCGTGGTACCGTTCGCGATAGCCGAATTCGGTCAGAAATGTCTTGAAGTAGCATCCACACTAAAATATGAACCCTTAAACAGCTGCATCACTGTACACAGCGTTTGAATCATGAAGATATTTAATATAATGTTTCCAAACACCTGTAGCCGTAATAAAAGACGAATCAAGATGGCGGTCTTAAAGTGCCCTTGTTCGACCTTTAGCAATGTGATTTTTAAGTAGATGCCAAGATCTCATTGGTTCCTTAGCATCAACTCATAGTACCTTCAACCTTATTGGCTCTTGCAACAAACATCCGAACATACAAAGTTACAAAGATACAAAGTTACAAAGTTACAAAGATACAAAGCCACAAAGATACATACGCTCACACCACTGACATATGAGCTATTTTGAACTCAATAAATAGGCACGCGAAGGCATAACCTACAAAGACTATCCATTCCATTTAAGATTAACGTCGGGGAAATCATCATCATCATCATCCTCGTCATCGTCGTCAGATTGATCCATACCCGTAAATGAAAAAGATTGTAGTATACATGTACTGCATTGAAAACCTAACCTGCGTGCAGTAGTCGTGAGCATCCATCAGCCTGCCTTGAGGTTCATCCATATCAGATATCACTCTTAAACAAGAAAAGTTTAAGGCCACTAAATACTTGATAAAAATCACCAGAAGCTCCCTTACATTAAACTTGCAATATAATACTAGCAGATTATTTTTCTCGAAATTATAACACAAAGGCTTACTCTCGATTTCTACTGACATTGATACTTCTTTGCCCCTAGTCAACTATTTGCCGTTAAACTCATCGCCAATAGATGAACTTGAGAACTGGTGCCTTAATGGTTGGACGAGAGCCTGAGCGGCTCAGACATAGCAAGGAGGTATCCATGGCAACCCTGCAAGCGGGAACCACCCCTGCATGCAGCCGCCAACTGGCACCGTCACACTGAAGGAAATTCAGTGGAAAATATTCACCTGACCCCGTACTTACCAACGGACAAACCCAAAAAGGGGAGGGAGGGGGTGGGAGCCAGAATCCGCAAAGATTGGAATAAAACACCTGATCCACAAAGATCAGCTCAAAATGCCAGCATGAGATGCAACGTAAGTCACAAGATAAGCAATGTACCGTGCATATGCACTTACTGGAAGGCGGGGATTTAACAGCTGGGAGGTTCTTTGATTCTATTTCCTTTTGTGTCTTAAGAAAGTGGGCAGGGGTCATACTCATAACAGCCGGGGGAAATGCCCGGCCCTCCGGCACTAAATGACAATCCTTATCAGTAAGTAATAGACGAAGAACAACCATGTGGATACGCTACATCTAAATCATACATTGTTATTTATTCATTTAAGAGTGACCAACATCAACTTTCTCCTCACGATATCAATGCAAAATCAAGACTAAAGGTTATGAGAATTAAGGAAATGATCATTGAAAGAAAAATGCTTTGATTTTTTTTTAAGGAATTAAGGAGATGATCATTGAAAGGAAAATGCTTTGATTTTTTTAATCACATTCTCTCAACTAATTCTTTGAGGAAATATCTAGTATTAGTTTGAAGAATTTGTATGTGAATATTAGGGCTTAAAGGGTTAAATATCATTTACTAGAGCATCACTTACTTTCGTATTGACCTGGACAATATCACAGAATACAACAGTAAAATACATCCACTGCTACTATCAGACTCAAACTGAAAATGGAAAAAAGCGGATTTATTTCTAAAAGAAATTCAGTAATACGGAAACTACATATAATTCAGGATTAAGTTTGGCTATTATAGTACAAGCTGTTAATATACCTGTCATAAAATCTCTAGTAAAGCCATTTTTATCTTAGACCGGCAAGCACCAGACGTTGAAGACGAACTAAAGGGTCCCCCGGGGGGAACTCCCATATGAAAGGGGCGTGGATGCACGTCGTCACGCTTAGGGGTGCAATTTTTGGTCTCATTTACGTTGTTCTGGGCAAAACGCCATTATATTTAGCCGTAAAGGTCTCTTTTACGGTTGCACGCGAAGAAATATAAAAAATACATATTTTTTCAATTTGTTTGATTTTCTCGATTCATGTAATCAAAGTTTTTTAGGGGTCTAAAAAGGTTGGGCCACGCCCAGATTGGTCTCCTTTAGGGGTTTAATTAAAAAGTTCCGACCATCATCCTCGCCCCTTTCATATGGGAGTCCCCCCCCGGGATGGGCCCTCAGTAGGCTTTTCGGGATCCGAGATTCCGCTTATTTGACGGTCGGGATCCGGGATTTTAGAGGGAAACGAAATGGAGATTCAGCGTGAAATTATGAAAGTGATACGGGAATTGGACAACGAAAATTCGGCAAACCAGTTGCACTGAAAAACGATACATCACTTAATTTGGAGACGCGCTCTAAACACCTTTCATATCGACGTTTTGTCATTCGGTCGACTGTAAACAAAGGCTGTATTCAGTCCAAGAGCAAATCTGTCCATTGAAAGGCATGTTTAGGATTACGGTCGGAATAACTGGATTGAAAAAGCCTAATGAGGGCCTTACGTGATGTCACGTTGGCAATGTTAGTGTAAGTGAACCACAAGCAGCAAGCAAACTCCTCTAGAGAGAGGAGAAGTGTGACGTCACGTTACCATGGTGGCAGAATCATGATCTGGATCTTAACAATCTTTCTTGATAAGGACGGCCATTTGCATTGTCGAACGATGGAAGAAAAGTATGGGCTACTGTTTTGTTCGTAAGTGCAATCATGCACAGGAAAGGAATTCATGTTAACTTTTTCGTTTTTTTTTGTGCCATGGGCCACGGTTTGTTCAGGTGCAGACATTTTGCTACCCTGGCAACGTGACGTAACGACTTCTCCTCTTCATTGAGGCGGTTCTGATTTGCTCTATTGAGAATGAAGGGGCATATTACAGACCGCTAACTTTCGGCCCTTGTTTCCAAGCAATAAGCATTTATCGGACAAGGTTAAGCACTTGGAAAAATCGCGATATGTCATTGGTGGGCAGATCAAGTATCACTTTTGCTGTTAAGTAAACCGACTTCAGTAACCGTTTCACCAATGATTTACGCTTAATAAAATAATCCTTTAAAAAAAAACATTACAAAACAGATACAATGGTTAAAAGGTAAGCAACGGTACCTTGTGAAAAGGAGAAATAAAAACCACCTTATCCAGACTTTTTCAATAATTGCTTATTGTAAAAACATACAACAGGTAAGGATAGAGTAACCTAGTAAGAATGATACGTACCTGCGATATATTTTGCGAGATAAAACTAAGACGACTTTCAGAAGACTTGAAGGTGTATAACACCAGCTGTGGTTTACACAACAAAGTGAGTGAGCAGATGTGATTAACTCACAATTACAAAACTGCAAGTAGAGTACAACAGCAAAAAGAGCCTCATCTTGATGTAAGAAAACAAACAAGGCCCATTTTTATCAATCGTGCAGGGCTGCAAATAATAGTTGGTCATTGAACAAAGTCCAACTAAAATTGGCCCACGTTCGGCGAAATCTTAACTGCGTTTGGACATCAGTTGGACATATCCTTGTCAAATTTAATAACAAAGAGTCAATCGCTTTCATTGCAGGGCCCAAGTGTTCGAAGGCTGATTAGACGGCAAACTCAGGGTTAAATTTTTATCTGGGTTTCTTTTTCTTTTTTCATAAAGCATTTTCTCAGAAACATTTTTTCTATTCTTTTTTGAGTATGCAATCATCAGTGTGTAGACAAAAAGAATTTAACTGAATTTTCTATTTTTGTTAGCTTTCAAACCTGAATTCAGACTTCACTCTTTCCTTTTGCCATCTTAACCCAGGTTTCAACAGCTAAAATCTACCCTGAGCAAATGTGTAGGAACAAAATACCATTACTGCATTATGGCATCAATTACAGTAACAACAGTCTTCCTGCAAATCTCACATCCACCATGAACAATATTCGTTAAAGAGGTTTAATGCGAACACTATTGCAGAGACCGATCTCTTTCAGTAAAGCCAAACATGTATTACGAAGTCACCCTTGACGAAGAGGAAAGTGGCTTCTCAATACAAGTGCAACACTGTTTACAGTGCAGGCACCCTATTTTCCCGTACGATTGTCAAGATCGAGCCATTTTGACGTGAAATGTCCCATCTTGATTTAAAACGTTCTGTCAGGGGGCAGGCGTCGGGTGATCTTGTGGGAAATTGCAATACTTACCGCTTCTGTTAACTGGTCCGGCTTGTATCGCCCAGCACCAAAAACATTAGAACCACCAGTAGGTCTGAAATAAATTGTGAAAATTAACTAAATGGGATGTAACTTCGAGTGTTGCCGAAATTATTGTAGCTACCGAGTTGAGGTGTCTTTTCGAAATTTCGTGTTACTTGATTTGTTGATTGCTCCATCCGCAAAGATGTTGCGCGATTTTTGTTTCAAGCGACGTTATTCTTCTGGCGAGAGAAATGAATCAGAGGATGTGAAGTGACTTAATTTTGAGTTGTAAGAGCAAAACTAACAACCCCATGAAAAGAAAAACGAAAGGCCATGTCTTGCTTTTTGTTGTTGATTTGTTTTGTTTGATGTTTTATTTTGGTTTTGTTTTCTATTACCATGGACTCAATGGATGTGATTCGAGGAGCTTAAGCGATCACAACGGCGACGACAGCGAAAACAACTTTGATCGCATCGACGTTCAAAAAAAGGAGGAAAAATTCTACGTCTTGGGGTCATCAACTTCATAGTTCGCCACATTCAGCAAAAAACAAATTTTACGCAGACAACGGTAAATAAACGTACCAAAAGGCTTGGCTTTTGGTGTTTGTCGCGTTGCCGTCGCCGTTCTTCGTTCTTCCGTCACTGTTCTTCAGGGCGCCTGCTGTGTACCAGGATTGAGTACGCGCCGTGATTGGTCCGGGTTGAAGGGAAATGCAAACGTCCTTCCGATAACTGATTCAAAGGTCCGTTTGGGGCGTCGAACAAGAACCTCGGAGCTACTTCGCAGACGTTACTAACTGCGATAAGATCACGTCTGCGACGCAGGCTACCATTAGGGACTTTAAGATCCAACGACGTGACGCCAACAAGAACGTCGCTTAAAAAGTGAATTTGCGTTCTTTCAGTCTTTATCGCAATCATTACCCACTTACTCTGTCGAATGTAGGCGAACCCTCCTGGAGTTGAATTCCTAGGGACCATAACCATGTTCAGAAAAAGATAAAATTTCGTCTGCTTGTTCAAAGTTGTTGTTTGCTCATAAAACCTATTGTTTTTTCTACTTTTGCGTTGCCGTCCGCGTCGTTGGATCTTAAAGTCCCTATTATGGCTGACCCAGAAGACTACCGGCACTAGCAGTCTAGACATGTGACTCGGCTGAGGCCACCTTGAGCAGAGTGAAATGCCCGATGACAATCACTCGACAACGACACATCACTCAGGACAGCGCCTCGTGTTTCAAACTCGGCAAAACACTCCCGCTCGTTTTTTAAATAATGCATAAACAAAATTCCAGAGTAACTTACAAGGTTACTACTGCACCTCTGCAGTCACCAGCCCTCCATAATATTTCACTAATTGCTGATGTAAGACCTTTGGTTCTTTCTCGTTTGCTTATAATCAGCGCGACATTTTGGAGCTGTTACATTGAAATTCTCACCTGAAACCATTACGACCCAAAAGATGGCCAATTTGCAAAATATTGTCACGCGCCTCTGTATCATTGTTCTCAGCTAGTCTTATGGTGCTTATCATAAAGCGATATTTTGGAGCTCTTGAAAGATAGTGACTATAACTAGTAATAGCCAAAGGTCACGGAGTGCGGGCGATAACGATCGACGGTTTTGCTCCAACCCTGTGATTTGCGTACGTTTCACGTGACAGATGATCAAAACACGCGTGGTGAGATTACGAGTGATAGAAGGTCCAAACGCACGTGTTCAAATTGTGTTCTGTGCATTCCATTCATTCTTAGTGGAAGTCCAAACGAAAGCTAACTATATACATGCGATGCGTGCGTAATAACAACCTCGACATTAGGATTGCGGGCTCCTCTTGTCGCCCGCAACAACAAAAAACACTCTTGTAAGAACGCAGTAAAGCAGTACTGAGCACATATTTTCTTTGGTTAATAGTTCTAAGTGACAATGGCCTTTTTTTAATGGCCAGTTCCGTTTATCTAAAAGTAAATACTTTTCTAGCCAGACTACTACATGTAAAATTCAGTTTGACAGTGACGTGAAAGCCATGGAGATTAAATTAAATGGCAGAGGTCCGTTTCCGCAGGTCACGTGATTTTTACACTCTTTACCTCTTATTGGCCATAATTTGTTGTTGGTATATTACCACTTTGAGTATAAAGGTAACTTTTACAAATACGGCCTTTATTACACTTGGGCCCAAATGTTATTACAGATAGGACCTTTATTACACTTGGGCTCAAAATGTTATTACGGATGAGACTTTTATTACGCTTGGGTCCAAATGTTATTACAGATGGGACCTTTATTACACTTGGGTCCAATTATTACACTTGTGCCTTCTACACGTATCTCGCGTGAGGTAAGCTCAGCAAATGCCTGGTACGAGATCAGTGGAATGATAGCAAATCCCAGCAAAACACCAAGGGATGATACTAGGAAAAACTGACCATCAGTTTAATTTCTCAGTAAATGACTCAGTGGAACTTTTCGGCGTTACAATTGATAAAGATCTTACGTTTAAGCAACATGTGTCCTCTATATGTAAAAAGGTAAACAATCAGTTTAGCGTTATGACAAGGTTTGGCAAACTGATGTCTACTGAAACCATGCTCCGTCTTTATAAGGCATTTATACTTCCTCACTTTTATTATTGTTCTATGGTGTGGCATTTCTCTAGTAAACAAGATTCTGATAAACTGGACCTTTTAAACAAACGTATTCTTCGATTTATTTTCAAGGATTTTAACTCTGAGTACAATAACTTACTTAAAAAGGTAGGAACTGCAAACCTTAAGGACAAGCGTTTACAAATCATGATTCTTACTATTTTTAAATGTCTTCATTTTTCTGATCATCCAAGATATTTAAAAGATATGTTTCGTTTACGCTCTAGCACCTATGTTTTAAGAGGACATAATATGCTCTGTTTGCCCAAACTATTGACTACTTCTTATGGTATCAATTCCTTTAGTTACTCGGCAGCAACATCTTGGAATTCTCTTCCTGACCATTACCGCACTATTTCTGATTTTACTTCTTTTCGACGACTGATATCTACTGGGAACAATAATTTACTTAAAAGGGCCGGAACTGCAAACCTTTCTAAATCATAATAATTTGCAAGTTAGTTGTCTAAGTAGTTAGTTATCTTATTTGTTATATAGAATTAACTTTTTATTATAATTATTTATTAATATAGTTGGCTCGAAGATATTAGCACTTGAGTGCTACACTGTAAATTCGAGGGTAAATAAAGTTTATTGATTGATTGATTGATTGATCACATAATCTTCATGATGTGGTAAAAACGTCTGAAACTTTCATTAAGATTAATTCACTGCAACACCTTGATATTTCAAGAGTAACCTAGCCTACGAAATCGGCCAAAAATGCGCGTTACAAAATTCACTGTTTTTACGTTATGCTAATTTTTCCAAATTGATGCCCATCATGCATACATTGTACCTCCATGGCTAGCACATTTTAGTATGAATTTTATTGCATATTTTAAATGTAAAATATTGACAGTATTCAGACTGAAATGTACATAGCCTGGTGGCAACTTAAACGGTGTATTTTCCATTTCTTAATCAGGTGCCATGAAAGTGGACATTTTGAACGGAAGGGGTGAATCTGTGAACAAACTGCCTGGTGACAGAAGAAGACTGTTGGTAGAGTTAAAGGTCATTTGGCATGGTAAGAGATAAATGCTTTATATTGTAAGGAGAAGTACATGATTTGTGGCAGGCTCGTAGTATGCATTGCTGGGTTCTCGTAGCAATAAGCTTTCCTCTTTTTTAATTAAGCATTGACTCATAAAACTGCAAAAAAATTAGGTTACCATTTGAACAAAATACCTCTCTCAAGAGTTAAGAGTGATTTTCTGTAAAATTCGAACTTCGGCCTGACACGGTACCTCATCGATTTGGCTGATTTTTGGCATGTAGTCTTAGAATGGTGTCCTAAATACTGAATGCATATTCTAAGGTTCGAATTCTCGTTGGTTTCAAAGATACAGGAATGACAGTTTTGACGAGGCCTCGAGCGGCCGCCATGTTGGTGAACTGAAGGAGATTTACAGTAATTAATTCTAGCCTTATCATTAAAATAACTTAATCGTGACTCATACAGTTGCAAAGAACTCTCCTTCCTCCTTTCATTTACCTACTCTTATCTGAAAATGGTTAAGCCTGAGCTACGAACGGCTGTAACTTCTCACAGCACTTTTTCGGTACTTAAACGGCACACAAATTTGGTAGAAATTGGAAAGCCAATATCACCCATGCCACATCGATTTAGACTAAGCCATTTTAACTAAACATAGTTTGTTTATAGCTAAGTTATATTGTTGAATAAAATAATTGGGCAAATGCAACGGAACAGAAATATGATTGCATGAATGCGCAGTGGTTCAGCCACTTGGCCGCTAAAACTTCAAAACAAAATTCGGTGAATATTTGAAAAGAAAATTCTTTAAAAATTGATCGTGCCTCTTAAACCCTATCTATCGCTTAAAAAACCCTTCCTTGCAATGTAAACAGATGATCTTTTGATTCTGATCTTGCGAAGAGCTTGAAATATGCGCTAAAATGAAAATTATAAATTTTGTTACACACGAAACTAGCTCAAGTTCGCTCTTCGATTTCCCAGACCAATCGTGAGCCGCTCGTGTACTGCACAGTTACAATTTTCTCTGTACTATTTCGCTGTATACAGCTACAAATTACATATTTTCTTAGGCAAAGATAACGCAAACGTTGTCAATTTTAATCAAAAGGCTAGAAAAACCACCGTGCACTGTAGCTTTATGCAAATTGTATGGTATTCGATAATTACACATGTAAACAGGAACCTACCTTTGCTAATGTACACTGTTTGGCAGATCTTTCCAGCGTAAGATATAAAACTAGTACGTGAAATGAAATTAAAGAACTCATCAAGTCAAATTACCTGATCGTACCGTCATTACTGAATAATAAGTCCGCAAAATATGACATGGAATGATCGGTGGGAGACGAAGCTATTTTTAGGAGGACAAGGAACTGCACGCTGGAACGGAATTGAAATGAACAACCTCAATCACAAGTTCAGTCTTCTTGACGCTATTAAACGTTTCACCCGAATTTGAACAGGAAGTTGTTTTCTCTTTTCTTTCTCATTCTTGCATGTATTCTGCAGTTCGCCCACTATTTTTTCGTAACTTTTAATTTTCTAGTTAACTGGAACTGTTAAGAACTACCAACCCCCCTCCCCCCTCCCCCTCTTTTAGTGAACTTTCATTCGGTCGGATTCACAATAATTTTCGAACGGTGAAATGACATTTTATTTAGTATTTTTAAAAACTCCTTCTTTTTTTCCCGATAGCCAGGAATGTTTTGAACGTAAAGGCTCAAGTGGCGGTGTTTTTCACGACTCTGCTTGTAGACTGACCTCACCACCAGTACCACGGACATAAAATCTGATCGGAGAGGGTCATACAGTAACTGATGGGTCTCTGAAAAGCGAAATGCAGTCACTTGGGGCGAGTAGGCTATATAGATGATGAACTCATTGTTTATAACCCCATAACCGTATCCCAAAAGTCAAGCCAGCCCGGGGCGAGCGAACACAATTTTGGGACCACTGGCCACGCCCTTATGTTTAGCACCTTTCCAAATATTGCCCTTCTTATCATCATATAGTTAGGGCCTCCCGTAAGCATTTGCAACTATTTTGATTTGTAGAAGACTGTTTAACAGTTTTCATTACTTTAATGTCTCGTAAACAACACGAGGTACATGTTCTGATCTCTCTCCCCCCAAACCTTCCGCCATCCATAACAAAAAATTTTCAGACCAACACTGAATTGCATGAAGGTATGTACAAAAATATGACCATCTCGAGGCAAGGTTCATCACTGTAACTTACCACATAAAAGCGTTTTCGTTGTTTGCCATCGACTGATTCTGTTCTGAATACTAAGGTCCCATAAACAACGCCACGTTTAGAAAGAGCCCGCCCTTTTCAATCCAAGAAAACCCAAGTAGCGATTTCACCAACGGACATAAGCGGTAAGAAAAGGACCACGTCAAATAGTTCATGAAATCACAAACGCCTCATGACACCTTTAATTCACTCTTTCTTCGATAAACTAATTTTTAATTTTTTAAGCATAAATGACATCAGAATGCGCGATTATGAGCATTGTAGCTTATGAAAAGAAAATTTAACACCTGATGCACATGAAAGCGTCTAAGAAGGGGACTAGGGGGAATTAGGAACATTGTGCTTACCGCTGGAAAAATATTGGCTAGTTCTTTGAATAGACTCAATTAAAGCCGTTTTTGTTCAGTAAGGAGCTGTTAGATGGGGGGAAAGCTACATAAAGTAGATCGCATCAGAATACGGCATAGGACTAGGCTCTCAAAATCGATAAGCTGAATGCAAGACCAATTATTATGTAAAACAAAGAAAAATTCCTTGAGGGAAAAAAATTATGGCTAGGGAAAAGACCCGAAGGTGGAAAGTTAGGATGGTAGCTTCTTTTCAGGTAATCGATCATTTACGTTAACTTCCGCTATCCGACGGGCATATCGGAAAGACTGAATGGATGAGAGTATAACACATTCAAGAAGAAACAAATTTGTGATTTTTCACAACTCAATAAAATAACTAAAATTGTGTACTACTCGGTTATACAAGATTTTTGTTTTCAATTTCAGATTTTTACGATGGGGACATTAGCCCCCGTACTCACTAGACACTACTTTACAATCATCGTGTTAAAATCAGTGAAATACTCCAAAACAATTTGGATTCCTATCCTTATACCTTTATTAAAAATGAAGTTGGGAAGTTTGTTGTTTTCTAAAAGTAGTTTGAACAGCCGAACGACATTTTTTTACACGGAGTGGGGAAGGCAAAGCTTCACTTATCTCTTCTAAGGTAGAAAGTGTCAGCAAAACGTGAGAGTCGTCCTTGAGGGCCGAAAGTGTCTAACCTAATTTTCTCAGTGAAAAATGCAAATGCCATTTCATCCACGCATAACCTCACCTAGTTAACAGAATTAGCAAATGTAATGGGGAAACGTTGCGAGTAAGATGTTAGGGTAAGTTTTGGAAATTTTCCGCACACCTGGAAAGTCCTGGCTACGCTCCTGATAGAGACTTTTGCTGGAGAGAAATTGAAACATAAGATAGTTCCAGAAAACCACCCATTAAAATAGATCACGAGGTTGTCGCGGCGGAGGATGAACTTGAAGGCCTCTGATGAATTGCAATTTTTCAAGGGAGCCCAGACAGGATTATGTACGATGGGCACAGCTTGTTTGATCCGGAAAATTTAGAGAAGCTCAAGGCAAATCGCTAGACAACACATGCTAGAGCTGAACTAAAAATCTTTTGCGCCTTTGAACTCTGTCCCTAAGGGTAAAGGAGAAAGTTTCCCTTTATCAATGCATTAACCGAGTTGATTATGAATGTCTCCTTATGTTGGACGTCTTACTAACAAGCACATTACCACTACTTGCCCTCAGTGGCATTTTTCATTTGACGAGAAAATTAGGTTTTGACTGTTTGAAATTCTGGATGCCAGAGTGAAGACGCCTTTTGTATGATGACGTCATCGTCCTACAGTAAAAAGCGTTCGTTTTTTACCACTGATGTTACCTCAATCGGTACACTTATGTTGTCGAAAGGTCCGTGAGCATGGTAAATGATTTTACCTTAAACCCGACCTATCCAATCGAACAGTTCGGCAATCGAACCCAATCGAACACCAATCGTCCGATTGCAGAACTCAATCGAACATAATCGAATTCACAATAAAATTTTGCCAATCGAACACAATCGAACGTTCGATTACCGAACGATTGGTAATCGAACCCAATCGAACGTTCGATTACCGAACAATTGGTATAATCGAACGTTCGATTAACGGACGCCGCATCGCATGATAGGCACGTGGTATTGGAAAATTCCGAAGGTGAAAGTGAAATCACCGCTAACTCCCTTCCCTTTTTACGCGGCTTTTGCTGAGCACTGAAATCCTGCTCGTCTCCACGTCACTCTTGGCCACTCTGGAGAACCTGGAGAGAGTAATGCCTGCCGCGAGGTCCCTTCTGCTTATTATAATACTAATTTTAAACACAACTGCCTGTGTTGCTGTTGTTGAAATGGTGCGATTTTTCTCTGTTGAGAAGCATTTCCTTTTAACAGTCGCAGTACCTTAACAGAATCGAAATTGCCTTTTATTTGTTTTGTTTTGTTCGAACATTGACATTCTTGCAGTTTGATGTTCAGTTCCTGTTTATTCAATAAAAGCTGACAATGATTATATTCCACGTGTTTTACTCAGTTTGAGGCGTCAAGAGACAATTGCATTGGATTAGTTCGATTTTGTTCGATTTTGGTCGATTATATTGGTTCGATTGGTTCGAAAATCGAACTCACAGCAAAATAGGTGTTCGATTTCGTTCGATTGCCCAACCCAATCGAACGATTGGAGTTCGATTGGGTTCGATTGGTTTTTTGTTCGGTTTTGTTCGATTGGATAGGTTGGGCTTAAACTGCAGACACATCTTCAATCACTCCTTATTGTTCGCGATATCGGATAAACACTCTGGTCTGTAACTGAATTTTCTTTGCTGTTTACTTTATTTTGAATTAGGACTGTCTTGAGTTGTCCATGTATTGTCTAGCGATTTTAAGCTTTTTCAAGGAAACAAAAATCTGGAATTGTCCCTAGGGTGAGGCATTTGCGCACAGTTTTAAAGCCCTTCCGTGGGGTGACTGTGGTTTTTGCTGTCCCGGGCTCATCCCTCATTCTTCTTAACCTCTTCCAATTTTTCTGTTTATCAAGAAACTCCTCAAAACGGGCTTCGTGATTGAGACAAAATACCTGAAAATTGTACACGGAACCGTTGTTAACGGTGTACAAGGTAGAATGAGTCTATTCATTACTTTGCCAACGCCCAATTTTTAAAACCGGAAGTAATGGTGTTTATCAAGGGCTCATGTCTCATGAGTTTTGAGTTAATCTTAAAACGCTGTAAACACATGTAGCTGGAACTATCATCGCATCGATCCTCGCTCACTAATAATGATAACTTATATCAACTTCCATTATTTATTGCCTGCCTAAGATTTTCACGGATTCTTCAGTTCAGTTGTTTGAAACCAGGCGGTTTCACGTGAGTTGTAACGCCAGGCAAGGAACGTGACGACCCGCGATATGCGTGGGAAAATATTCCTTTTTCTTCGGTCAAGGTGGAAACTGGCAACTTTGTCGTCGAGTAAGGTAATACATCTCAATTTTCATTACTATGGTTAATTTTAAAAGCTCTGGTTTCGGTAAAGGAACTGGAGGAAAATCAGGAAAATTCCAGTTCGACTGTGATGGTTGAATTTTGTTTACGCGTCATAGCATAAACATAACAAATTCATTTTCCTTTTCCTTATACAATCTGCCTTTTTTATACTGTTTTTCGAAGCAGAGTTATCGATTATATTACAGAGGCTCATTTTATTACACAGATCACTCAGATTTAATGACAGAAACTCTATTATCGATTGTAATTTTGGCAACACCTGGCGAGTATTCGGTGTACAGATTATTGACAAAGTCGCTAGAACAGTCTTCCATTCATTACTTTTGTTTCTGCTCCGTTAAATTTGCCCAATTTTTTTATTAATGAACTCGATTTAACTACAAACAGTGAGTATTCAGGCAGATTGGCAAGCTTCAATGCGATGTGGCAAAAGAGATATACGCCTTTAAAATTCTGTTAATTTTGCGGGTGTAAAAAATTCAAAAAGTATACCCACCAAAAGTTTAATCGATCTTTGCGAAAACGTTATCAATTTCGAAGTAGTTCCTAAAAATACAATAAAGAGGGATTGTTCTTTCAATCTGTATTGGCAAAGGAAGATTAGCTTTGAAGACAGGGTTGTAGTCGAAGGCTCAAAAGCAGCTTCTATTAACCAAGATGGCGCCGGTCCGAGGCGGGTGTCTAGAAAACGACGACCTAGAAAACGAAGACCTACGACCTAGAAAACGACGACCTAGAAAACGACGACCTAGAAAACAACGACCTAGAAAACGACGACCTAGAAAACGACGACCTAGAAAACAACGACCTAGAAAACGACGACCTAGAAAACAACGACCTAGAAAACGACGACCTAGAAAACGACGACCTAGAAAACAACGACCTAGAAAACGACGACCTAGAAAACGACGACCTAAAAAAAAAAACCGCGGGGATTAGGGGGCGCTTAATAGAAGTGTGAGAAATGCCCCATCCCCGGACAAAACCAAAATAGCATATTCATAGCAAATCTCAGTGTAATCTTATCAAACGTGCCAAACAACCACGCAAATCGCTCATAGCCGCTAGTTACCCGGGGCTGGTTGTAAGTAATGCTAAGGTCAAAAGGTCTAATTTGCACGTGCAGCACACTTTTTTGCACATCGAAGTACGTGCAGACGATTCTCTCAGAACCAAATTTTCTTGGATGCATTTTGGGCACTTTCCATTCACCCAAAACTTAAGAAACTTTGGAAACAGCGGCAATTGGTACAGTATTTTCCCAGAAAAGTTCCCAGACTTCCGGAAACGTTTCCGAAATGCGAACCATTCAACCAGAAATTTTAGACATTCGGGAGCAAATTTGAATGCGGAAAGAAAACTTCCCGATGATAATTTTCGAAAATTTGCGTATATATTGCGAAAATGCTGTTCCATACGGTACTGCATGGAAGTTGCCGAAAATTTAAACCAGACGTTTTGATTGAAATGGAATGGCGCCCATGCAAAGGTAACCAAATTTGTTACCAATTGTGCTCCCTTTGCGCGAGCGCGTGAGAGCTCCACTGAAAAAGTTTCTCAAGTCAAATTTTCCTTTAGTATGGTCAATGAAGTCATGATTCAACCTGACTGACTACTGGAAGCAAAAGCTTTGCTTTGACCTATTTATTATCCTGATATCAATTTAAACAAATTTCCAGCAAATCTAAATGACCTAAATAATATACACTGCTTCACTGGTGCGTCGTTTATAGCGGTAAGTTCAAGCCCACATAAATCAAACAGGAAATAAATCAGACGTGCCGTTTTTGTGTTCACAGCTCAATACCGTAAACAAACAGTTTATATTTTCAAAATAAAGAAAGAAGGGCTTCAACATTTTCCAGCACCTTTCCATACATGAAACGGCAGCATACCGGTAACGAGAATTGTGAAATATTATGTGGGACACAATGAAGGTTGACAGGTTGACATGTCATCAGATTTGAACTGTATTTAAACTGTAAGATTTGAATCGTATCATCCTAGGAGTTTCTCTTTCCTCACAGGTCCGATAGCGTGGTATATATGCAGTGAGATCTCCGGTAGAACTTTTGAATTGTTCAGAAATAACTTATTACATCATGTGAAATAGAGACAACGCCGCAGAGCAAAATTAAAAATTTCACTTCGGTTCATCTTTAATCAGTCTTCCATCACTTTCACGCAATGCACAATGCAATGTCCAAGACAAAACAATAGCTCCTGCGACGACACTAGGCACTCTGTAACTGCTGTTTAAAAATGCGAGAGACGGTTTTATAAACCGAGTTATGAAAATAACGCAAGAACAATAGATGTAGGTATCTCGCGGGGTACATGTAACGAAGGTTTACGTTAATGAATAAATCAATGGAGCTTTTCCGCCTAAACGTGAAAATTTCCCAAATTTTGACTTTTAGAAATACTTCGTTCCCCAAACCTCTTTTTATTAACACACTCCGGGATCGCTCATGAAACTAACCCGATATACTTCTAATAAGTAAACACCAAGAGAGGTTATCCTCTCTTGGTAAACACTTTATTGTCCACCACCCCAGCCAGTTCTAGAGGGGGAGGGAGTTTCCTTAGGAACTGGTTAGCTCAAATGACCACCAAGCTTTAATAATTATTCGATCTAAAAGAAATACATTTATAATTCGCAATCAGAACAAACACAAATCGTCTTAATCTAGTAGCTAAAATCAGAAAACTTCAATGTTAACTTACGTCTGTGGCGGGTCGTTACAACAATCGCACTTTACAGGTTAGCAAATTCTTTTAACAGATTCTTTAGGTAAGCGGATTTATAGACAGACCTTGTACCTTGCATTTCCGTTTCCACCGTTTCAATCCTTGGCTTCATACCCTTAGCCGCGCGGTACAAATAATATTTACTATTTTTCTAAAATTTTCCTTCTTCGCCCACCTCTCACCCCTTATAATTCCCTCCTGTCGTCCTCTTATTTCCCGCCCTCTGTACCTCTCTAACCCCTTAATCCTTCGAGCTACCCCATCACTGTCGTCGTTTTCTAGGTCGTTGTTTTCTAGGTCGTCGTTTTCTAGGTCGTTGTTTTCTAGGTCGTCGTTTTCTAGGTCGTCGTTTTCTAGGTCGTTGTAAACTAGGTCGTCGTTTTCTAGGTCGTCGTTTTCTAGGTCGTTGTTTTCTAGGTCGTCGTTTTCTAGGTCGTCGTTTTCTAGGTCGTCGTTTTCTAGGTCGTCGTTTTCTAGGTCGTTGTTTTCTAGGTCGTCGTTTTCTAGGTCGTCGTTTTCTAGGTCGTCGTTTTCTAGGTCGTCGTTTTCTAGGTCGTCGTTTTCTAGGTCGTCGTTTTCTAGGTCGTTGTTTTCTAGGTCGTCGTTTTCTAGGTCGTTGTTTTCTAGGTCGTCGTTTTCTAGGTCGTCGTTTTCTAGGTCGTCGTTTTCTAGGTCGTAGGTCTTCGTTTTCTAGGTCGTCGTTTTCTAGACACCCGGTCCGAGGCACCCAAAAACCGGCCATGTCGATAATTTCCGAAGTAGGAGGAATTAGAACCTAAAGTTACCTATTCCTTATTAAAGACCTCAAATCAAGTCTACATGCCAATTTTTAGCCAATTCGGTGAGATAGTGTGGCAGCGCCTTTTTAATATAGCTCGAATCTTACAGACAACTGCTCTTAAGAAACTTGTTTATGCACTTGTTAGTCTTACTTGTTTGTTATTTCTTTTGTTTCTAATGTTACTATTACTGTTTTTTTTAATACCATTATTAGAGAAACCTCTTTAGATTTGAGAACGACATTTGATTTTTAGTTTTCTCGCCTTTTCTCTAAAAATAGACACGCCGGAAAGCTTCATTGTACTTTTTTTCACCACAAAAGTTAGTTCGCTTATTTCCGTTGAAGGAGGTTACGCCCTCTCCTGATCGCTAAATCATAAAATTCCTAACATTTGATAACCTGTTTTCGCCATTACGACATTCTCGGTAAAACTAGTAGTAGAGACCTTAAGATCCGACGACGGCGACGGCAGAGTAAACGTCGCTGAAATAGTCAATTCGCTTTCTTTCAACCTTCATCGCGATTACTCCAAGTGATTAACTTTGTCAAATGTAGGTGAACCCTTCTAAAGTTGAATGCCTAAGAACAATATTCATATTCAGAAAGAAGGAGGAAATTTCGTAGTCGCTTGTGAACCTCCTCTGTACAACGTGAAATTAGGCATTTTCACGTCGTAGTCGTGCAGTGACGGCAAAGAAATGTACAAAAAAGCGTGATGCACGTGCAAAATTGTTGCTTTGGTTATTAAAACTATTGCTTTTGTGACATTCTCGTTGTCGTCACCGTCGTCGGATCTTAAGGTCCCTAGTAGAATAACGACGGCTACCACATTCTCCCGCCGATATGGTGTTGGTTCGCGCGCGTGCACTAATTAGTATTGGGAAAATCTTCTTCTCGTAGTCACGGTCCTCATCTTAGAATCAAAAGCTCTGTATTTTGATCTTATGAGGATCGTTCTTGTTATTTATTTACGTATTTTTGCAGGAAGTGACAAAGATGGAGATAAAGTAATCACTAATCATGTCCGTCAACATGGAGGAAAGAGCTGGCCTTACTGGTTCAGAAAAATGGGTAACTGAGCTAGTCTGCTGCTATCTGTGCTATGAGATTTAGTGTTTTAATCCAGTGGATAGGGCTATCCAGTGATTGAACAACTGGGGCCAGTTGAAAACAGTGTGTAAATTTACCTGTTCTTGCTGTTGTTTCAGAAAATATTACCCTCCTTGGCCCACATACTCTTCAGCTTCAAACTGCTTCAAGTGTTACTGAGTGACACTTCAACTGCGCCATCAATTAAGAGTCTTCCAGTCCATCGTATCAAGTTTACCGTTACAGGTTTGTCATACAATTTTCCCCGGCATTTTTTTTATTGCATAATACTTGAATGGGAACATTGTATTTTTTTGATCCAGCCTGTTTACATAACTCTTACGTCTTTTGTTATCTTGTTTCTCCTTTGTCATTTCTGTTTATTTAGAGGCTCATCCAAACAAATTCACCGTTGGAATGTTGGAGACACCTCTTAGAGTAGGAGTTCCTTTCCAGGTATACTTTTTTTGTTTCACCCCCTTCTCCACCCCGTTTTTGAGAGGATGTAGCTCCCTTAGAGGGTGGTGGGGGGAGTTCTTCCCAGTAATAGGCCAATGGGTATGTGCCCCTGGATGGGGTCGCATTTGGGTATGTGCCCCCTTGGATAGGGTCGAGAGGATGTAGCTCCCATAGGCGGAGGGTACTTCCTAGTAATAGACCAATGGGTATGTGCCCCTGGATGGGGTCGCATTTGGGTATGTGCCTCTCTGGATAGGGTCGAGAGGATATAGCTCCCGTAGGTGAAGGGTACTTCCTAATAATAGGCCCCTGGATGGGGTCGCATTTCCACGACTGGGTTGACTATAATTGAGAATAATGGCCTTGCATTTTCAGAAGAGTTACTAGAATTGGGGGTCAGGTTTTGGGGATTTTGGGGGGAAAATCTTTATAAGAAGGGGATTAAAAATGGGAAGTTGGGATTGTGGAAATTAAGTTTGCCCAAAAGGGACTAAGATGGAGTCTATAATTGGCCACAGAATGGCCTATAGTTTTGAAGGGGTTCTGAGAGGCCAGCAACACATAATAAGCAAATATGATCCAAGTACCCGTAGGAATATGTCAGTAGAGGGTGGTAACAAGGTTTAGCTAGTCTAGAGTGGCAAATATAACGTACTATGTTTTCTTGGTTAAGATTCCACTGAATTTGCTGGATGAGTTTATCAACCCTTCAAAGTTATCAGAAGAAAAAGCACCCGTGTTAAGTGCAAGGTGAGTGAATTTTAATAAATTTTTAATGAAACGAGGACTTGTAACCTTGGTGTTAAAGTCAATCTTGCCTTCAACGGAATAACATCTTGTTTATATTGTTAGCGGACTGGAGTTGACTCACCAGGGAACAGCCTGATCGTTAAGGGCGTGGTGGCCCTTGGTTCTGTACCATCTCATGCAGGAAAGGTGAGGGTTTTTTTGGAAAAAATCTTGGCTAATGTGATTTAATTTCTCGTAATAAAATAGAGTACGACGATATTATCAGTAGCCTTCATGATTCAGAATCTCAAACTTACATTAAATTTATCTTAACAGTTTTTGTTTGTTTGTTTGTTGTAAAAGGATTTTAATCTAAAGATCACCCTACCAGGACTTGAAGAAGGTTCGCAGAGCTTGAAGATCAGGTTACTTCCAGGTACTCTTTTGACGCCATATGTGGGCTGAGTTTGTCGTTGGTTCTCTCCCTTGCTCCGAGAGGTTTTTCCTCCGGGTGCTCCAGTTTTTACCTCTCCCAGGAGCCCATCAAACACTTTCAAATTCTAATTCGATCTGGAACCCACGGAAACGTTTCAACGAGTTCTTAAAATTAACAACTCCTAAGTGCTCCATGGGTAAACAAATTGCAATTTACAATTTTCACCAGAATGTAAATTTTCCCTTAAAAAACGACTCCGACACTGTCTAAAAAGGACCCGTTCCTTTGGGTTGATTAGGATCAGTGATAAGAGATCACTCGGATCACGCTACATAAAATGAACCAAAGAAACCTTTCCCAGGGTTGATTTGTCGGTTCCTTTGATGTGCTTTGGTCCGAGTGCTCTGTGATCACTGATCTTGATCCGGCTTATCTCAATGGAACGCACCTTACAAGGCAACGTGGCCGTAGGGTTTTACTGTGACGTGCACGCCCCCTTCTCGCTCCAATTTTTGACGCTCTTTAGCATGTCTCTGTTTACTGAATCACCTTTTGTGCTGCAGGCCCACCAGAATCCCTTGCGGTCACACCAAATGACAGTGAGGTCACAACTGAAAACAACAGTGCCCTGCAGCTACAAGTGCAGGTCCAGGACAAAGCGGGAAACCTAACAGTTCAACCAAGGCTTAATGTTGTCTGCAAGGTAACTATGCTAATGTTCACCCCGTTGTGATTTAACTAACTAGGGCCATTTATACGAGGAAAAATAAGACGCATCTTACATAAGACGCGTCTTAAATAAGACGCGAACTGTACCATTTATACGAGCTTGTCTTATCTAATAAGACGTGTGTTAGCTAAGCCGCGTCTTATTTTAGACGAAATGTGCCGTTTATACGTTTATTCGCGTCTTATTTTTCCTCGTATAAATGGCCCTACTGTGGAGTAATTGCTCCTTATTCCTAATATTAGAACTTCAATTTTAAAATGCTGGTTCCACAACTTTGTTAAGAGGCTATCCATGAGAAAACCATGCAAAAGGTGCTACAGTGCACATCACAGAATTGGCTCAAACTTTCCACACAGGCATAACTTGGTGAAGTATAGGTAGATATGGTATTAGTTTTGTTCAAGCTTCTTTCTTTTCTTTTTTCAGGGGGGGTACCCTTGAACAGCCAAATCTACACTGAAATATGTTCAAATTTTGTAATTTTTTGAATGACAATATTTCTGGCAAATTGTACAGCAATCCAGGTGAAACAAAATTCTCACAAACTACTAAGTATACACTCTCAAACGATGACAACATAATCAGTGTGACTCTTCTTTATTAAATTTTCCATAGCATTATTTAACATGACTTATGTTAATGAGAAAAATTATGCAAATTTCTTGAGTTTTCCAAAAAAAAAAAAAAAGTTCTCGCAGAGCTTCAAGTAAAGTGAAATACTTGATGATTTACGAAGAGGTATTGTCTTTTGCGCTGGTATATAAAACTTCTGGGTATTGCAATAGTTTAAGAGAAATACCGAGGTTTTACTGGTCACCATTTGCTTACTGATCGTTTTACTGACTTACGATAATGCTACAATTCATAAGGATTGGTAACATTTCCCCAGTACTTTTGAAAGAAATTGCAAGAAAAACTTCCTAATAGGAGATTCTAACCTGCTCTGTACATTGTTATATTTCCACGGGATTATATCTGCCATAAAACCGTCCAAAAGTGCACCTTCCATTGCCGTTCAGAAAGACTGAGTGGTGCGATAAAACACAGGCGGCGACTTATTTCTCAGATTTGGTGCCTTTGAAAAGGCCAACACTCTAATGCCCATTTTGATATTTAAATTGACAACAGTTATCATTTTCTGGACATAAACATTACGACAGAACGGCCACAACTCATGACAACAGTCGGTATATACTTCATGGTAGAAAGCCACAAGTGCACCGGTAATATACACTCTGTGTATTATGTAGTATTGTGTCTTCTCCCTAATAGCTAGTGGTAGTTACTAGTAGTTACTGGTAGTTACTGGTAGTTACTGGTAGTTACTAGTAGTTACTGATAGTTACTGGTAGTTACTAGTACTTACTAGTAGTTAGTAGTAGTTACTGGTAGTTACTGGTAGTTACTAGTAGTTACTGGTAGTTACTGGTAGTTACTGGTAGTTACTAGTAGTTACTAGTAGTTACTAGTGGTTACTGGTAGTTACTAGTAGTTACTAGTAGTTACTGGTAGTTACTAGTAGTTACTAGTAGTTACTAGTAGTTACTAGTAGTTACTGGTAGTTACTAGTAGTTACTAGTAGTTACTAGTAGTTACTGGTAGTTACTGGTAGTTACTGGTAGTTACTAGTAGTTACTGGTAGTTACTGGTAGTTACTAGTAGTTACTGGTAGTTACTAGTAGTTACTAGTAGTTACTAGTAGTTTACTAGTAGTTACTAGTAGTTACTAGTAGTTACTGGTAGTTACTAGTAGTTACTAGTAGTTACTAGTAGTTACTAGTAGTTACTAGTAGTTACTAGTAGTTACTAGTAGTTACTAGTAGTTACTAGTAGTTACTAGTAGTTACTAGTAGTTACTAGTAGTTACTAGTAGTTACTGGTAGTTACTAGTAGTTACTAGTAGTTACTAGTAGTTACTAGTAGTTACTGGTAGTTACTAGTAGTTACTAGTAGTTACTAGTAGTTACTGGTAGTTACTGGTAGTTACTAGTAGTTACTAGTAGTTACTAGTAGTTACTAGTAGTTACTAGTAGTTACTGGTAGTTACTAGTAGTTACTAGTAGTTACTAGTAGTTACTGGTAGTTACTAGTAGTTACTAGTAGTTACTAGTAGTTACTGGTAGTTACTAGTAGTTACTAGTAGTTACTAGTAGTTACTAGTAGTTACTGGTAGTTACTAGTAGTTACTAGTAGTTACTAGTAGTTACTGGTAGTTACTAGTAGTTACTAGTAGTTACTGGTAGTTACTGGTAGTTACTAGTAGTTACTAGTAGTTACTAGTAGTTACTGGTAGTTACTGGTAGTTACTAGTAGTTACTAGTAGTTACTGGTAGTTACTGGTAGTTACTAGTAGTTACTAGTAGTTACTGGTAGTTACTAGTAGTTACTGGTAGTTACTGGTAGTTACTAGTAGTTACTGGTAGTTACTAGTAGTTACTAGTAGTTACTAGTAGTTACTAGTAGTTACTAGTACTAGTTACTAGTAGTTACTAGTAGTTACTAGTAGTTACTGGTAGTTACTAGTAGTTACTAGTAGTTACTAGTAGTTACTAGTAGTTACTAGTAGTTACTAGTAGTTACTAGTAGTTACTAGTAGTTACTAGTAGTTACTAGTAGTTAGTAGTTACTAGTAGTTACTAGTAGTTACTAGTAGTTACTAGTAGTTACTAGTAGTTACTAGTAGTTTCTAGTAGTTACTAGTAGTTACTGGTAGTTACTAGTAGTTACTAGTAGTTACTAGTAGTTACTGGTAGTTACTAGTAGTTACTAGTAGTTACCAGTAGTTACTAGTAGTTACTAGTAGTTACTGGTAGTTACTAGTAGTTACTGGTAGTTACTAGTAGTTACTGGTAGTTACTAGTAGTTACTAGTAGTTACTAGTAGTTACTGGTAGTTACTAGTAGTTACTAGTAGTTACTGGTAGTTACTAGTAGTTACTAGTAGTTACTAGTAGTTACTAGTAGTTACTGGTAGTTACTGGTAGTTACTAGTAGTTACTAGTAGTTACTGGTAGTTACTAGTAGTTACTAGTAGTTACTGGTAGTTACTAGTAGTTACTGGTAGTTACTAGTAGTTACTAGTAGTTACTGGTAGTTACTAGTAGTTACTAGTAGTTACTAGTAGTTACTAGTAGTTACTAGTAGTTACTAGTAGTTACTAGTAGTTACTAGTAGTTACTAGTAGTTACTAGTAGTTACTGGTAGTTACTAGTAGTTACTAGTAGTTACTGGTAGTTACTAGTAGTTACTGGTAGTTACTAGTAGTTACTAGTAGTTACTGGTAGTTACTAGTAGTTACTAGTTACTAGTAGTTACTAGTTACTAGTTACTAGTTACTAGTAGTTACTAGTTACTAGTTACTAGTTACTAGTTACTAGTTACTAGTTACTCACTAGTTTACTAGTTACTAGCTACTACTAGTTACTAGTAGTTACTAGTAGTTACTAGTAGTTACTAGTAGTTACTAGTAGTTACTAGTAGTTACTACTAGTTACTAGTAGTTACTACTAGTTACTAGTAGTTACTAGTAGTTACTAGTAGTTACTAGTAGTTACTAGTAGTTACTAGTAGTTACTAGTAGTTACTAGTAGTTACTAGTAGTTACTAGTAGTTACTGGTAGTTACTAGTAGTTACTAGTAGTTAGTAGTAGTTACTAGTAGCTACTAGTACTTACTAGTAGTTACTGGTAGTTACTAGTAGTTACTAGTAGTTACTGGTAGTTACTGGTGGTTACTAGTAGTTACTGGTAGTTACTGGTAGTTACTAGTAGTTACTGGTAGTTACTGGTAGTTACTGGTAGTTACTAGTAGTTACTAGTAGTTACTAGTAGTTACTGGTAGTTACTAGTAGTTACTAGTAGTTACTAGTAGTTACTGGCAGTTACTAGTAGTTACTGGTAGGTACTAGTAGTTACTAGTAGTTACTAGTAGTTACTGGTAGTTATTAGTAGTTACTGGTAGTTACTAGTAGTTACTAGTAGTTACTGGTAGTTACTAGTAGTTAGTAGTAGTTAGTAGTAGTTACTAGTAGTTACTAGTACTTACTAGTAGTTACTGGTAGTTACTAGTAGTTACTAGTAGTTACTGGTAGTTACTGGTGGTTACTAGTAGTTACTGGTAGTTACTGTTAGTTACTAGTAGTTACTGGTAGTTACTGGTAGTTACTGGTAGTTACTAGTAGTTACTAGTAGTTACTGGTAGTTCCTAGTAGTTACTAGTAGTTACTGGTAGTTACTAGTAGTTAGTAGTAGTTACTAGTAGTTACTACTAGTTATTGGTATTTACTAGTAATAGTAATAGTAATAAATTGCTTTATTTGCATGACCGCGTCATTTTACAGTATTGCAAAAGCATGTATATGACAATCAAAATATAAAACAAAACAGCACTAATAATAATCTAGAAAAATTCGGTTACATTACTAACAATGAATCACGTATTTTCATGCAGGAGGAAACAAACTTCATAACTTCACTAGTAGTTAGTGGTAGTTATTAGTAGTTAATGGTATTTACTAGTAGTTACTGGTAGTTGCTAGTAGTTACTGGTAGTTACTAGTAGTTATTGGTAGTTACTAGTAGTTACTAGTAGTTACTGGTAGTTACTAGTAGTTAGTAGTAGTTACTAGTAGTTACTACTAGTTATTGGTATTTACTAGTAGTTAGTGGTAGTTATTAGTAGCTAATGGTATTTACTAGTAGTTACTGGTAGTTGCTAGTAGTTACTGGTAGTTACTAGTAGTTGTCGGTAGTTACTAGTAGTTACTGGTAGTTACTAGTAGTTATTGGTAGTTACTAGTAGTTACTGGTAGTTACTAGTAGTTGTCGGTAGTTACTGGTAGTTACTAGTAGTTATCGGTAGTTACTAGTAGTTACTGGTACTTACTAGTAGTTGTCGGTAGTTACTAGTAGTTACTGGTAGTTACTAGTAGTTGCTGGTAGTTACTAGTAGTTGCTGGTAGTTACTGGTAGTTGCCGGTAATTACTGATTGGAGTTGACTGTTTTCATTTGCCTCGACTATCTCTATTGACGCTGTTGAAGTGAAAGTGTAGTAATATAACAGAACACTTGATGTTAGTTCCCCCCCGGAAAAACAGTTAGTTATATTTTTCGTCAAGTAATGATGTTTCCCTTGTTGACCTCGTCTCGGGAAACATCAGGACTCTCGGCGTTCTCAATTCCTCTCCTTTAGGTTCCGTCAATGTGGCATGAAAGCAATGTTCACACAAAGCAATCACTTTAAGTAGACTTTATTTGTGAAAGTTTATCTTAAACTTGATATGCCTTTACACAGAATGACAGGTTGGCTCATATATTCCTTTTAAAGTGACATGTATTTCATTCTCAATGTCGTAACTCTTTGCCTTTAATTTTATTTCTACTAATTTATAAAAACCTCACTTAATGATGTCGCTGACATAGTCATTAGGGAGCTTAAGCAGCGACGTTTTTGAGCGACGCACGTCAACCGGAAGTGGATATTTTGCACTCTTGAGCCGTGATTTTGAACAAATTTTTGGGCAGATCGTCTCTATAAGAATTAAGACACTTGGCAATATAAATACGGTAACGTCAAGGCTTACTAAAAGAGAAAAAGGCTCACTTCCGGTTGACGTCTGTCGCGCAAAAACGTCGCTGCTTAAGCTCCCTATTGTGAAAACCTTGTAAACAGTAATAGTCTTTAATGTGTTTGAAGTAAATATCCATTTCCTAGTTGTAGTAGTCCTTTGTAAAACCAATGTTACAGTAAAGGTTCTCTATCTATAATGGGATGCAAACGGTTTTTAATTATCTAATTGTATTACGGCTGCGTAGATGGATCTTTACTAACCTGTTTTTTTTTTTTTTTTTTTTTTTTGCGGTCGTAGCAGCAATTTTTGAGATTACCACCTCCTTCTGAATATAAAGTGATCTTTATTTCTTGGTTTGTAAAGTGTGATCATGTCAAGATTTGAATAGTTATACTTTGTACTTTCTGGCGGTGAAAGTTTGCACTTGGCATCACTGAGGCAAGTGGCTTTGTGGCACCATTTTTTTTCTACTTCGTAAAGGTCCGTCAGCAGTGCACTGCAGCTCGATCAAGTGGCAGCATCGCGAGATGTTGGCTGTTTTCTCTGGCTGTACCGAGGCTTTACCGAGCTATAAAGATTCAGTATCGTTTTTTGAAATACTGAGACATTTATTTTTTTTCGCATTTTTTAACATGCTTGCAATTACCGTATTTATTCGATTAACCGCCCTGGGCGCTTATTAAATTTTTGGACCTTGAGAGTGGGCGCTTATTCGAGGTGGGCGCTTATTCGAGGCTGGGCGCTTATTAAATTTTCACCATTTTCAGCAAGTGAAGCATGTTTATTTTATAACAAAACAATAAATGCTAATAACAAAACGCGAAGAAGTAACAAAGCAAGGTTTCTGTAAAATACTCTGAAGAAGACTCCGTCCTCGGGGAAGTCTCTTATTAGAATTTACTCACTCAAGTGGGTGGGGTGGGGTGAGCGCTTATTTGAGTTTGATTGGGAGGAGTAGGGGGTGGGCGCTTATTCGAGGGTGGGCGCTTATTAACTTTTTCTGCCTTTGGGATGGGCGCTTATTCGAGGTGGGCGCTAATTCGAGGTTGGGCGCTTATTCGAATAAATACGGTATACTAACAATTGAAATTAATGGTGGTTGATCGCCCAGTTTATTATTACAGAATTAATATGTCTATATCTTCTTGTCATGGTACATATCTAGGCTACAGGTGAGTCTCCATCATCAAGTTGGCTTTCTGATAGATGACTTAAAATAGCATCTAGTCGTCTTTTTGTAATCAAGCTTTCCAATGACTTGTGCGAGGGACTTCGTGTTTAATTTGACGTCAGAATTCCTCCCAGCGCTACTTTGAATTACATAGTTATATAGGGTAGAAATATTTTCCTTAGATGGTAAAATGCTGGTCGAGTATAGAAATGATTCAGTCATATCTAAGATACAGCCCTCAAGTTCACTCCATCCTCCACTATGGTTTGTTATTCCATTTTCCTTCAAAAATTGCGAGCCCCTTCGCCGTTTTAGAGATGGTGGACTGGATAGACCTGATTTCCTTTTTCCCGTGGGCAAGTCTTTATTTTTTTCTAAGCTGGACTCTTTTTCTCCATAGATGTTTTTGCAGTTGTAGCAGTGACAATTTTTACAGCCGAGGCCGTTCACAAAACAAGGACACTTTGTTCTATTCCTACCTTGCACGTCTGTGCACGATTCAACTTTGGAACTTTTCAGTTTTTCGCGTTCTCCACATCTACACTGCGTCTTAAGTTGTTTTGATTTGTTGCTTGTTATGTTTCCACAGTTTCTACACTTACATCGATCCAATGAACATTTTTGTCCGCTGTTCACACAAGGACACCTCGACTTTTGGCCCCAAGAGTTTACTGCGCATGCCAATTTCTCTCTTGACTTTATTTGGCTGCCACAGCTGCATCCTCTTCTCTCATCTGCTTTTGTTTCAGTTCCTTTATCAATTGTAGTACCTATTTGAAGAGAAAATTTAACTTTAAATATAGCCATATTTTTTGTCTAGTTTAGGAACGCTACCATGGCCTTTAAATGCCTTACTTCCCGCGTGCAGGAGTACCTTTCTCCCAGTTCATTAAGCGAGGAGAAATAGGCGGGCGTGCCACGAGAAGTTCACAGACACTGAACATTCCACTTTTCAAGTCTTCCAGTGGTCAGAGGACGTTTTATTATAGAATAGTCAGTATCTGGAACTCCATGGATAACCTTCTTAAAACTTTTGAGTCAGTATCTGCTTTTAAGTTCAATCTGAAACGTAAACTGGTCAGTTCTTAAGTTTTTATCATGTCATTTAAATTTTGGTGTGAATGTTTCTATTAGAATTTCAAAGTAAAAGCTTTTTAAAATTAATCTATAAATTATACGTCTGATAAATATTATTGTAAATATTTTGAGCGTCCTTGAAGGTGTTTATTGTAATAAATTTTTATCTTTTTAGTCGTATGTAACCAACTGAATTATTGTCCTTGAAAAGCCTCCATGAGGAAAGTCAATAAAGCATGTATGTATGTACGTAAACGAGTTCGAATAGGATTGCGACCAAGTTGAGACCGAGACAGTAAAATTTATCGCCTTGCTGTTCTCATTCTCAAGTATACTTTATAACATTTGGTCTTTTCACGTCATAGTTGTGCGGGGACGGCAAAGAATCGAATCATCCACCAAAAAATGTGCTGCAAGTGTAAAGTTTTTGTTTCTGTTTTTGTCTTGTCGTTTCTAGAGACCCCAAAGTGAGAGCGTACTAGCCATTACTAGATTTTAGCCCTCTCCCTTAGGAGAGACGGCTTGATTACACTATAAGGTCCTGTTTACATGGAGGTGAGGGACCCCAGGTAGGTGAGGTAACCAGCCTAGGTGGGGTAACCCGCCTGTCCATATAATCTCTCATTTTAATTTGATGACGTTTACCTGATATGTGGGGTGACCCGCTAAGGCGAATAGCCCGGTTTGTAACCCTCTCAGCCGGAGTCAAATTTTGCCATGTAAACGTTCAAGGTGGGGTAACCCGCCTAGCAGGGGTCCGATTTGTGATACACCAAATTCGCGCAAAATTCACTTTTGCGGTGACTTTCCATCATTATTAAAGGTAACAATACAAAGCCACAGTACTGAAGGTTGCAGCAAGAGCAACAAGGGAGTGTAGAAGAGTATTAATCGCCAAAAAACGTTGTTTAATTTTTTACCCCACCGAAGCAAGTTACCTAACGTACCTGGGGTCCCCCACCTCCATGTTAACAGGCCCTAAGTATTTGAGCCTGGGCTTTCCGCGCGTAAAACTAACATAATAGGGTCCTTAAGATACAAGGACACCCATGGCAGGTAAAACTTCCCTTAAAAAATGAATTTATGGTTTTGCAGTCTTCATCGCTCTTACTCAATTTCGCCTACTTTGTCCTACTTTTTGATTAGCCTTCAGATCGTACTTTAACTAATATAATAACTGCTAATTGTTAATTTTACCTAAATCGTGTGGTTTAGTGGCATCATAGTGACCTGCTCCATAATAATGATAAGCCACATGAATAAACGTACTGGACAGGGGTCTGCTCGGAAGGAATGGAACGTACGGCAAGGATGTCAATGATGTAACCACCATGATTGGTACCCGGAGGATCTCTGCGCAGACTTTCATGACAAAGTTAGATAATTAAAACCGTTTGTATCAAATTATGGAAAGAGAACCTTTAGTGTAACATTGGTTTTACAGAGGACTTCCACAATTAGTAAATGGATATTTACTTCAAACACATTAGAGACTATTAGTGTTTACAAGGTTTTCAATGTGATAATGACTATGTCAGCGACATCATTAAGTGATGATTTTATAAATTAGTAGAGATAAAATTAAAGGAAAAGAGTTATGATATTGAGACTGAAATACATGTCACTTTAAATGGAATATATGAGCCAACCTGTCATTCTGTGTAAAGGCATATCAAGTTTAAGAAAAACTTTCACAAATAAAGTCTACTTAAAGTGATTGCTTTGTGTGAACATTGCTTTCATGCCACATTGACGGAACCTAAAGGAGAGGAATTGAGAACGCCGAGAGTCCTAATGTTTCCCGAGACGAGGTCAACAAGGGAAACATCATAACTTGACGAAAAATATAACTAACTGTTTTTCCGGGGGGGACCTAACATTAAGTGTTCTGTTATATTACTAGACGTTCACTTCAACAGCGTCAATAGAAATAGTCCAAGCAAAGAAAAACAGTCCACTCGAATCAGTAATTACCGGCAACTATTAGAAACTACCAGCAACTACTAGTAACTACCAGCAACTACTAGTAAATACCAATAACTTATACCACCAACTACCGGTAACTATCGACAACTACTAGAAACTACCAGTAACTACTAGTAACTACCGATAAGTATAAGAAACTACCGACAACTACTAATAACTACCAGTAACTACTAGTAACTACTGATAACTACTAGTAACTACTAGTAAATACCAAGATCTACCATTAACCACTAGTAACTACTAGCAACTAACGAAAACTACTAGTAACTACCAGTAAGTACTAGTAACTACCGACAACTACCAGTAACTACCACCAACTACTAGTAACTACCAACAACTACTAGTAACTACCAATAACTACTATTAACTACTAGTAACTACTAGTAACTACCGACAACTACTAGTAACTACCATCAACTACTAGTAACTACTAGTAACTACCAACAACTACTAGTAACTACCAATAACTACTATTAACTGCTAGTAACTACCGACAACTACCAGTAACTACCACCAACTACTAGTAACTACCAACAACTACTAGTAACTACCAACAACTACTAGTAACTACCAATAACTACTATTGAAACTGCAAAAGCGTAAAGTCTCTTGGCCTTAAAGACAACACCACGAACCAAATAAGAATGAAGATTTATTCAGTGCACATACAAACGGCGTGGGTTGAAACTAAAACGGTAAAAAAGTAAAAAAGTTACAAGTTGCGACTAAAGTAAATTAGAGTAAAGAAATAACAAAACTGCAAAACGAGGACTTTGAAATACACTTACATTGTTTCGGCCAGAGAAAACTGCTGAAGCGGACTGCGAATAACGCGAAGCTAGGGACTAGCAAGAAACTAAATCAGAACTGCGCTAAGCGCGAACCAAAAATGAACTGCCCAAACTGTACTGCAAAATTACGATATATGAAAAATACGCTAGAACATGCGGAAAATAAAACTATAGAAACTTAGAAAGGCGCTAATGAAGATGAAACAGCAAAGAAACGCTAACGAGGGCGCGAAAACTGACAAAAAGGAATAAACACCTAAATTAACGCAAAAAAAAACTAAACAAAAGGACGAAAAGAAGTATAAACTAATTTGCGTACGCAAAGGAAAAACAAATTACACAAGAACGAATAATAGGAAAAATGTTACACTTGGATCTTACAACTATAAACTACTGGTAACTACCAGTGACTACTATTAACTACTAGGAACTACCAGTAACTACTAGTAAATACTAACAACTACCATTAACTACTAGTAACTACTAGTATCTACCAGTAAATACTAGTAACTACTAGTAATTAACAAAAACTATCATCAACAACTAGCAACTACTAGTAACTACCAGTAACTACTAGTAACTACCATCAACTACTAGTAACTACCAGTAACTACTAGTAAAAACCAGCAACTACTAGTAACTACCAGTAACTACTAGTAACTACCGACAACTACTAGTAACTACCAGTAACTACGTATTACTACCAATAACTACTAGTAAATATCAAGAACTACTATTAACAACTAGTAACTACTAGTAACTACCGACAACTACTAGTAACTACCAGTAACTACTAGTAACTACTAGTAACTACCGATAACTACTAGGAACTACTACTAACTACCAACAACTACCAGTAACTATCAGCAACTACTAGTAACTACCAGTAACTACTAGTAAATACCAAAAACTACCATCAACTACTAGTAACTACTAGTAACTACCGACAACTACTAGCAACTACCAGTAACTACTAGTAAATACCAGCAACTACTACTAACTACCGACAACTACTAGTAACTACCAGTAACTACTAGTAAATACCAGCAACTACTAATAACTACCAGTAACTACTAGTAACGACCGACAATTACTACCAACTACCAGTAAATACTAGTAACTACTAATAACTACCACTAACTACTAGTAAATACCAAAAACTACCATCAACTACTAGTAACTACCAGTAACTACTAGAAACTACCAGTAACTACCAGTAACTACTACTAACTACTAGTAACTACCAGTAACTACTAGTAACTACTAATAACTACCAGTAACTACAAGTAACTACTACTAACTACTAGTAACTACCAGTAACTACTACTAACTACTAGTAACTACCAGTAACTACTAGTAACTACTAGTAACTACCAGTAACTACTAGTAACTACTAGTAACTACTAGTAACTACCAGTAACTACTAGTAACTACTAGTAACTACCAGTAACTACTAGTAACTACCAGTAACTACTAGTAACCACTAGTAACTACTAGTAACTACTAGTAACTACCAGTGACTACTAATAACTACTAGTAACTACTAGTAACTACCAGTAACTACCAGTAACTACTAGTAACTACCAGTAACTACCAGTAACTACTAGTAACTACTAGTAACTACCAGTAACTACTACTAACTACTAGTAACTACCAGTAACTACTAGTAACTACCAGTAACTACTAGTAAATACCAGCAACTACTAATAACCAGTCCGGAATATCCCTAAATTTAAGGACAGGGCCAACTGGTCACGCGCCACTTTTTAACCAATGAGATGGCGCGCTTGTGTTTATCAACAAACAAATCAAAACATCGCCCCAGTGATCAAAAAGTTTCAAAACAACGGACGGAGTCGGACAGAATTAAAGATGAGCTTACAGTACTCGTCTAGGTTTCACATTTAATATTTCAAAGAAAACATGTCATGTAAGAGAATAAGAGCATTAAACATTGCAAGGAATCATTGGGGGTGTTCGAACTGATTCCGGACCGATCGCAGAGGTCGTGGCTTCACTGGCATCGCTTGCAAGATTTTTGATAGAAGCAAACTCGTCCCGTGTAAAAATAGCCTTTGAGAGAGTGTGAAATTTGTTGAGATCGGACAAAACAGCATTGGTACTACCTATTAACTTCTACAGGACAAGAATCAAAGAACCAGTCATCATAACAAGAATAGAAAGTAGTTCAAATTTATTAATTTTTCTTGTTTGTTTTTTTGTGTTGTTTCGTGTTGACCTCACGCATCTGGTGCTTTCTTTGCTTGCTGTAGTACCTGCAATGTTTTAATTTTATCCCAGATAATCAGTGCATGTTCAATGAGTAGCGAAATACAGAATTTACAATTGAGATTTGCCTTGTTTCTTTGATTGTTTTTTAACGGTGGATGAACATTTGGAGAATCCAACAACATTAAATCTTTCCACATTAGTGAATTTCGGAAACAAAGCGGTTAGTATCTACCTCGCGCTTATGATGTTCAATTTCATCCCCGCAAATTCGGCAAAGTGAGGCGAGATGTTGGACGTGAATATCCATAAGACTACTAAAGTTGTTTTGGCCTTGAAAAGAAAAAAGGCAAAGGCTCGTACTAATGCGAAAAAAAGTAATAACACGGCTTTTGTGAGAAACCCGGGAGTGGAAAAAGTCTGTGTTTTGGACCTCGGAATTCAAAAATTGTCTTCCAAAATTCTAGGTTGTCTACCATCCCCACATTCAACATGATAAAAGTTAATCGATATGACAATCGAGGAAAAATATCTAGAACTTCGTAAAAAATCTGTGAATCGAAAAAATAATAGATACTTGTTCACCTACCTTGAAAGCCGACCAAAATCTCTCCTATACATCGCGTTGTTTTAAAGATAAAAGAAGAATAAGCCACAAAATGTGCTGAATATTTCACGAGACACTTCCAATATGGCTTCCGATACGCTGTCCACTTAAAAAAATTTTGTATGCCTCATGAAAAGTCTTAAAAATATGCCTGAGAACCTCGAAACGATGACTGATTCTGTCCGACTCCGTCCGTTGTTTTGAAAATTTTTGGTCACTGGGGCAATGTTTTGATTTGTTTGTTGATAAACACAAGCGCGCCTTCTCATTGGTTGAAAAGTGTCGCGTGACCAGTTGGCCCTGTCCTTAAATTTAGGGATATTCCGGACTGATAACTACCAGTAACTACTACTAACGACCGACAATTACTAGTAACTACCAGTAACTACTAATAACTACCACTAACTACTAGTAAATACCAGTAACTACTAGTAACTACGAGTAACTACTAGTAACTACTAGTAACTACTAATAACTACCACTAACTACTAGTAAATACCAAAAACTACCATCAACTACTAGTAACTACCAGTAACTACTAGTAACTACTAGTAACTACCAGTAACTACTAGTAACTACTAGTAACTACTAGTAACTACTAGTAACTACTAGTAACTACTAGTAACTACTAGTAACTACTAGTAACTACTACTAACTACTAGTAACTACCAGTAACTACTAGTAACTACTACTAACTACTAGTAACTACCAGTAACTACTACTAACTACTAGTAACTACCAGTAACTACTAGTAACTACTAGTAACTACCAGTAACTACTAGTAACTACTAGTAACTACTAGTAACTACCAGTAACTACTAGTAACTACCAGTAACTACTAGTAACTACCAGTAACTACTATTAACTACTAGTAACTACTAGTAACTACTAGTAACTACCAGTAACTACTAGTAACTACTAGTAACTACCAGTAACTACCAGTAACTACTAGTAACTACCAGTAACTACCAGTAACTACTAGTAACTACTAGTAACTACCAGTAACTACTACTAACTACTAGTAACTACCAGTAACTACTAGTAACTACTAGTAAGTACCAGTAACTACTAGTAACTACCAGTAACTACTAGTAACTACTAGTAACTACCAGTAACTACTAGTAACTACCAGTAACTACTAGTAACTACTAGTAACTACCAGTAACTACCAGTAACTACTAGTAACTACCAGTAACTACTACTAACTACTAGTAACTACCAGTAACTACTAGTAACTACCAGTAACTACTACTAACTACTAGTAACTACCAGTAACTACTAGTAACTACTAGTAACTACTAGTAACTACCAGTAACTACTAGTAACTACCAGTAACTACCAGTAACTACTAGTAACTACTAGTAACTACCAGTAACTACTAGTAACTACTAGTAACTACTAGTAACTACCAGTAACTACTACTAACTACTAGTAACTACCAGTAACTACTAGTAACTACCAGTAACTACTAGTAAATACCAGCAACTACTAATAACCAGTCCGGAATATCCCTAAATTTAAGGACAGGGCCAACTGGTCACGCGCCACTTTTTAACCAATGAGATGGCGCGCTTGTGTTTATCAACAAACAAATCAAAACATCGCCCCAGTCATCAAAAAGTTTCAAAACAACGGACGGAGTCGGACAGAATTAAAGATGAGCTTACAGTACTCGTCTAGGTTTCACATTTAATATTTCAAAGAAAACATGTCATGTAAGAGAATAAGAGCATTAAACATTGCAAGGAATCATTGGGGTTGTTCGAACTGATTCGGGACCGATCGCAGAGGTCGTGGCTTCACTGGCATCGCTTGCAAGATTTTTGATAGAAGCAAACTCGTCCCGTGTAAAAATAGCCTTTGAGAGAGTGTGAAATTTGTTGAGATCGGACAAAACAGCATTGGTACTACCTATTAACTTCTACAGGACAAGAATCAAAGAACCAGTCATCATAACAAGAATAGAAAGTAGTTCAAATTTATTAATTTTTCTTGTTTGTTTTTTTGTGTTGTTTCGTGTTGACTTCAGGCATCTGGTGCTTTCATTGCTTGCTGTAGTCCCTTCAATGTTTTAATTTTATCCCAGATAATCAGTGCATGTTCAATGAGTAGCGAAATACAGCATTTACAATTGAGATTTGCCTTGTTTCTTTGATTGTTTTTTTAACGGCGGATGAACATTTGGAGAATCCAACAACATTAAATCTTTCCACATTAGTGAATTTCAGAAACAAAGCGGTTAGTATCTACCTCGCGCTTATGATGTTCAATTTCATCCCCGCAAATTCGGCAAAGTGAGGCGAGATGTTGGACGTGAATATCCATAAGACTAATAAAGTTGTTTTGGCCTTGAAAAGAAAAAAGGCAAAGGCTCGTACTAATGCGAAAAAAAGTAATAACACGGCTTTTGTGAGAAACCCGGGAGTGGAAAAAGTCTGTGTTTTGGACCTCGGAATTCAAAAATTGTCTTCCAAAATTCTAGGTTGTCTACCATCCCCACATTCAACATGATAAAAGTTAATCGATATGACAATCGAGGAAAAATATCTAGAACTTCGTAAAAAATCTGTGAATCGAAAAAATAATAGATACTTGTTCACCTACCTTGAAAGCCGACCCAAATCTCTCCTATACATCGCGTTGTTTTAAAGATAAAAGAAGAATAAGCCACAAAATGTGCTGAATATTTCACGAGACACTTCCAATATGGCTTCCGATACGCTGTCCACTTAAAAAAATTTTGTATGCCTCATGAAAAGTCTTAAAAAATATGCCTGAGAACCTCGAAACGATGACTGATTCTGTCCGACTCCGTCCGTTGTTTTGAAAATTTTTGGTCACTGGGGCAATGTTTTGATTTGTTTGTTGATAAACACAAGCGCGCCTTCTCATTGGTTGAAAAGTGTCGCGTGACCAGTTGGCCCTGTCCTTAAATTTAGGGATATTCCGGACTGATAACTACCAGTAACTACTAGTAATGACCGACAATTACTAGTAACTACTAATAACTACCACTAACTACTAGTAAATACCAGTAACTACTAGTAACTACGAGTAACTACTAGTAACTACTAATAACTACCACTAACTACTAGTAAATACCAAAAACTACCATCAACTACTAGTAACTACCAGTAACTACTAGTAACTACTAGTAACTACCAGTAACTACTAGTAACTACTAGTAACTACCAGTAACTACCAGTAACTACTACTAACTACTAGTAACTACCAGTAACTACTAGTAACTACTAGTAACTACCAGTAACTACTAGTAACTACTACTAACTACTAGTAACTACCAGTAACTACTACTAACTACTAGTAACTACCAGTAACTACTAGTAACTACTAGTAACTACCAGTAACTACTAGTAACTACTAGTAACTACTAGTAACTACCAGTAACTACTAGTAACTACTAGTAACTACCAGTAACTACTAGTAACTACCAGTAACTACTACTATACTAGTAACTACTAGTAACTACTAGTAACTACCAGTAACTACTAGTAACTACTAGTTACTACTAGTAACTACCAGTAACTACCAGTAACTACTAGTAACTACCAGTAACTACCAGTAACTACTAGTAACTACTAGTAACTACCAGTAACTACTAGTAACTACTAGTAACTACTAGTAACTACCAGTAACTACTACTAACTACTAGTAACTACCAGTAACTACTAGTAACTACCAGTAACTACTACTAACTACTAGTAACTACCAGTAACTACTAGTAACTACTAGTAACTACTAGTAACTACCAGTAACTACTAGTAACTACCAGTAACTACTAGTAACTACTAGTAACTACTAGTAACTACCAGTAACTACTACTAACTACTAGTAACTACCAGTAACTACTAATAACTACTAGTAACTACCAGTAACTACTAGTAACTACCAGTAACTACTAGTAACTACTAGTAACTACCAGTAACCACTGGTAACTACCAGTAACTACTAGTAACTACTAGAACTAAAAAAAAAAACTACAATTTCATAAAACTTTTAAAGATGAATATTGTACATCTGATTATCTCTACCAGCTAAGACATTATGACGAACGACAGAATTTTGTTAAATTTAAAATAAGTAATCACAAACTTATGATTGAACATGGTCGATACCAAATCGATCATTTGCCAAGAGAAAATAGATTATGTCCTTTATGTAACTCAAATCAGGTAGAAGATGAGATTCATTTCCTCTTTCAATGTAACAAATACTCAGTACAGAGACAGGCATTTATTAATGAAATCAATCGAATAATACCTGACTTTGACAAGAAATCATCTCCAGAAAGCATAAAACTGATAATGAATTCGAAGGAACATCATGTAAATAAGTTAGTTATGAAGTTTGTTTCCTCCTGCATGAAATTACGTGATTCATTGTTAGTAATGTAACCGAATTTTTCTAGATTATTATTAGTGCTGTTTTGTTTTATATTTTGATTGTCATATACATGCTTTTGCAATACTGTAAAATGATGCGGTCATGCAAATAAAGCAGTTTATTACTATTACTAGTAACTACTAGTAACTACCAGTAACTACTAGTAACTACTAGTAACTACTAGTAACTACCAGTAACTACTACTAACTACTAGTAACTACCAGTAACTACTAGTAACTACCAGTAACTACTACTAACTACTAGTAACTACCAGTAACTACCAGTAACTACTACTAACTACTAGTAACTACCAGTAACTACTAGTAACTACTAGTAACTACCAGTAACTACTAGTAACTACTACTAACTACTAGTAACTACCAGTAACTACTAGTAACTACTAGTAACTACCAGTAACTACTAGTAACTACTAGTAACTACTAGTAACTACCAGTAACTACTAGTAACTACTAGTAACTACCAGTAACTACTAGTAACTACCAGTAACTACTACTAACTACTAGTAACTACTAGTAACTACCAGTAACTACTAGTAACTACTAGTAACTACTAGTAACTACCAGTAACTACCAGTAACTACTAGTAACTACTAGTAACTACCAGTAACTACTAGTAACTACTACTAACTACTAGTAACTACCAGTAACTACTAGTAACTACTAGTAACTACCAGTAACTACTAGTAACTACCAGTAACTACTAGTAACTACTAGTAACTACCAGTAACTACTAGTAACTACCAGTAACTACTAGTAACTACTAGTAACTACTAGTAACTACCAGTAACTACTAGTAACTACTAGTAACTACCAGTAACTACTACTAACTACTAGTAACTACCAGTAACTACTAGTAACTACCAGTAACTACTACTAACTACTAGTAACTACCAGTAACTACTAGTAACTACTAGTAACTACCAGTAACTACTAGTAACTACCAGTAACTACTACTAACTACTAGTAACTACCAGTAACTACTAGTAACTACTAGTAACTACCAGTAACTACTACTAACTACTAGTAACTACCAGTAACTACCAGTAACTACTAGTAACTACTAGTAACTACCAGTAACTACTAGTAACTACTAGCAACTACCAGTAACTACTACTAACTACTAGTAACTACCAGTAACTACTAGTAACTACCAGTAACTACTACTAACTACTAGTAACTACCAGTAACTACTAGTAACTACTAGTAACTACTAGTAACTACCAGTAACTACCAGTAACTACTAGTAACTACTAGTAACTACTAGTAACTACCAGTAACTACCAGTAACTACTAGTAACTACTAGTAACTACCAGTAACTACTAGTAACTACCAGTAACTACTAGTAACTACTAGTAACTACTAGTAACTACTAGTAACTACTAGTAACTACTAGTAACTACTAGTAACTACTAGTAACTACTAGTAACTACTAGTAACTACTAGTAACTACTAGTAACTACTAGTAACTACTAGTAACTACTAGTAACTACTAGTAGTAACTACTAGTAACTACTAGTAACTACTAGTAACTACCAGTAACTACTACTAACTACTAGTAACTACCAGTAACTACTAGTAACTACCAGTAACTACTAGTAACTACTAGTAACTACCAGTAACTACTAGTAACTACTAGTAACTACCAGTAACTACTAGTAACTACTAGTAACTACCAGTAACTACTAGTAACTACCAGTAACTACTAGTAACTACTAGTAACTACCAGTAACTACTAGTAACTACTAGTAACTACTAGTAACTAGTAGTAACTACTAGTAACTACTAGTAACTACTGGTAACTACTAGTAACTACTAGTAACTACTAGTAACTACCAGTAACTACTAGTAACTACTAGTAACTACCAGTAACTACTAGTAACTACCAGTAACTACCAGTAACTACTAGTAACTACCAGTAACTACTAGTAACTACTAGTAACTACTAGTAACTACTAGTAACTACCAGTAACTACCAGTAACTACTAGTAACTACTAGTAACTACCAGTAACTACCAGTAACTACTAGTAACTACCAGTAACTACTAGTAACTACTAGTAACTACTAGTAACTACTAGTAACTACTAGTAACTACCAGTAACTACTAGTAACTACTAGTAACTACTGGTAACTACTAGTAACTACCAGTAACTACTAGTAACTACTAGTAACTACTAGTAACTACTAGTAACTACCAGTAACTACTAGTAACTACTAGTAACTACTAGTAACTACCAGTAACTACTAGTAACTACTAGTAACTACTAGTAACTACTAGTAACTACCAGTAACTACTAGTAACTACTAGTAACTACCAGTAACTACCAGTAACTACTAGTAACTACTAGTAACTACTAGTAACTACCAGTAACTACTAGTAACTACTAGTAACTACTAGTAACTACTAGCAACTACCAGTAACTACTACTAACTACTAGTAACTACCAGTAACTACTAGTAACTACTAGTAACTACCAGTAACTACCAGTAACTACTAGTAACTACTAGTAACTACCACTAGCTATTAGGGAGAAGACACAATACTACATAATACACAGAGTGTATATTACCGGTGCACTTGTGGCTTTCTACCATGAAGTATATACCCAACAGTCAACCACAGCTCTTTCTTCCGCCATATTGCATTATGCGCCTGCAATAAAAAACTGACCTGCGGTAATAAAGTCCATTGTGTAATCAACGGGAAGTGTTCTTTTGTTTTTGCTTTGTCTGGCAATGGGTAAGCTCTTTTTTAAATTGATTTTAAAGCTTTATAAGGTGATATAATGAGCTGTACGTTGTATACAATGTATAAGAGCCAAGACATCTTCCCATATCACATAACGTAGAAAGAAATAGTTCGCCGTTGTTCAAACGTTGGATAGCGCTATCCACCGGATAAAACTCTATCCATTGGATAACGCAATTGGTTTCCCTAGTACTTATCCGCTGGATACTGATTTATCCGGTGGATAGTACTTACGTATACCAACGTTTGAACAACCGGGGCCTGAAAATTGGTTGCAGAGCCCCGTGTGCGGAGATGGGACAAATTTTTAGTTTACAACAAAAAGTTTTCATTATGAAGTGGACCTAGAGAGCACACGTTATAACGTGCAGTGGTAACAGGTATCTCCTATCTAGCTGCTAATCGGCTCTGCCCCATCTTTTTTTCAACGGTTTTTAAGCTCCTTCTATAAGTCCACAACGTGAAAAACTTTCTCTCGCAGGGAATCTCGTTCTCCTCTCTCAACAAGGGCATCGAGCATATCTTCTTCCTCTATTACAGCCTTCTTGTTTAAAGAAAGCTTTCCACTCTTAGCGACCGATGAGAGACGTGAAAAGTATGATGTAACTTGTTGCGCGCTGAGCCAGTCTTTAGAAGAAAATAATTTGACACCATCTGGTCCACGAAGTGACTTCAAATTTGAGGCAACAACGGCAGGGTCGCTCTTATTTCCTGTCTCTTCTCCATCAAGAAACAGTTTAAGGAGGTACTCTTTGACATGTTCTGAAAATCGCCCGGTCTTCTTGTTTTTCTTCAAGGCCCAGCCAGGCTCAGCAGTGGGGTACTCTCTGCACTCTTCTTGGCTCAATCCTTCAAGGTTCTTATTAATGGAATATATGAAGGGCGTATGTCGGTGCATGCTTTAGCCCATTTACGCTTAATACTGTCATGCGTGGAATCCTTTTGGGTGCAAAAAATGTGCTTGCCAAAGTCCTGGTGGTTTTGCAACGCTGTTGTCGTTTTGAATAACTTGATGCAACCTGGTAAAGGGCAACTGAATTCACAAGGCTCACTTTTGTTTTCCGTCGTTTTGCTGTTTTTGTACAAGAAGCCAGTCGACACACGCGGGGATGTGAACGGCTCAATAACCTCCAATCGGGTACTTCCCTGGCTGGTCCCTCTCTTCATTAGCTTATCGTAACGAACGAAATTTCCTTCTCCAACATTGAAGGCTTTCCACATCCTGATTCCGTCTGCGCAAAACTTGAAGTTTGAAAACATCAGTACTCCGTTCCAGTTGTGATTATGCAGATCCTGTGCGCTAGCGTCCACCTTTACAACTGATGCACGGCAACCTCTAACTCCGGAGTAAGAATCTATTGCTTTCTTCATATCTTTTGCCTTCTCGACATCATTTCCTGCATTGACGTACTGGCGTATATGACTTTTCAAAGGAGAAATATGGCAATGGCATATATCTTTGCCACTGTTTGATTCACTGAAGTCGTATCGGCTTGTAGTTACACCTGTACGTTGACTAATACCAGGGATACTTAGCAATAAAGGAGCACAGTGATAACATCCAGCGTTATCACTACGTGCAAACGCCTCGACAATCTCAGGTGACTTCCTCTTTATTTCCATAAGCGTGTTCTCATAAATAGATGCAACAGCAAACCAGTTCTGGCTGCAGTGATCCAGCAGATGAACGTATGTCCTTACCTATACATACGAACATAAGAAATAATGTTACAGTATCGGCTCCATGACGTTAAATAAAGTACAACAGGAAAGCTCACTGAATACCTACTCTTCTGGTAATCCTATCTGTTGTCCACTTGTTGTTTCATCCACTGACTATAACTATGCCACTTATCTTCCTGCACTTCATAGCTAAAGATTTCAAGAGATTATTTTCTCAGTAGAATGTGGACCTACCTCCACTGTCAATACCTAATTTATAGTTGCATTTAACGTATTTTGCACAGCAAGTGAATGTGGATAACTCTACTGTTACTCAGGGAGTAAGAAGAAAACTCAGCATTTCTTCTAATTAGGACACAAATTCGTCTACTACAATATCTGAAACTGAAACGTTTTTGGATATGCCCATAGTCAGATGTAGGATATGCCTGTAGAAAATACCTCAAAATCTTCCTTCGGTTTTGTTATCACGGCTGTGACATGCCAAGAGAGGCCTTTCTTTCCAAACCTCTCTCCTTGCGTTTCCCTATACTTCAAAGGAAGGAACTTCATTACCCAATCCATGATAATTAAAGCTTGCTCTGGCGTCATATTGGTGAGGATATCATCCTTTGCTACGTCCTGGTGTACTGCTCTTAAAGTGCATATGAACCGAAAATTATTTTTAGTCAGTTAAAATCTTTATCATTTAAAATTCTCGATTCCAAAGTTTGAGATGTTTTGAGTAAAAACTGCCGATTTTATAAGCGATCGAAGTTGGCCTGTTTCGTACCAGAAAATGGTCTTCAAATCGCGCGGTCAAATTACCACGTGACTTTATGCTGATGACGTAAATTACGTAATTTTGGTTGCATCTTGAATCATTCAAACAAAGCAACTATGGCGGAGAGCTCGAAAACACCGAAAGCGACGCGAAGAGGAGGGCGATATTGCGCCGCTGGAACCCCAAACCAGCGAAGTTGTAAAAATACGACATTTACGCCTGGAATACGTATGCACGAGTTTCCATCTGATCCGTCTGTAAGAGCTCAATGGGTGCAATTTGTGCGTCGCCATAGGCATGATTATAAAGACCCGACCTCGAAGTATGCTTCGTTATGTTCTGCACATTTTGACGAATCTTGCTATGAAAGGAAGATGTCAGTTGTCAGATCTGTGATGTGGGCCTTCCATCGCTCAATCCTGTCTATAGCGTTACTAATGTCATGCTCTATTCCTCCTTTTCGTCTTGATATCTAAAAAGCAAAATAAAAAATGATTTCGTTCTATTATCAAAGCTGTAATTATAATTTCTTGACGTTTTAGGGCGACATCATTTGCTTGTCTTTGCACGGTATATTTTTCCCGATCCTTTGTTCAATGATGTAAACGCAGCACTGTCTCCGAAGTTACACAACTGTAGATTTCAGTCACCTGAGCCACCCATTTCCAATTGCAAAAAAGGTGATTAAGATATGACAATTAGAAAACTTGCTCTTCATGATCAGGTAAAATTACAATATATATCTTCTCGTGATATCCTGTGAAGAAATTTTTTCCATGTGTAAAATGAAACGATTAACGATAAACTGAACAAGACAAAATCTGTTAGGGGAGAAATCTGTCTTCTTTCTTTGGTTTTGACTGCAAGAAAGTTTAGGTTTTTGGTTTGAAAGAAGAAGACTATAAAACATGGTATCAGTAACCGTTTACCTGAAGTGAAGGTCTCTTGATGACAATACAAGTTCTATTTCATCAAGAACATTCTTGATATTGTCACAGCTTTGACATGATTTCGTGTGCTCATGCTCACAGAGATGATCTTCAGGGTCAGACAACGCAAACACCCGGCAATGATCAGCACACTGGCTTTCTTCAGAAACGCGGATCTTGAGGTTTGTCTTAAGGTAGCTTTTACCAGCTTTCAAGCGATCTTTAGCACTTAAACCCAGGCTGAACTTTTACCTTTAAAAAGGCACGCTAATGTTACCACTCCGTTTTTTAATTACTACTATTTAAGATAAAGCCGCTCATATATACTCCATTGAGTTAAGAGGCGAGGCCTCTGTTAAAATTGCACAGTATAAAATATATGCTTTTTAAAAAATGTTTTCGACAAACCTTAAACAAGAAATATAAAGTCCAAAAATTAAATTGGCCTAGGAGGTTGGGTGGTTTGAGTGTTAAGGGTGCAGTGAAAAATAGCATTATATAGAAACAAAATGGGAAGATACAGGCCTCCCCGGGACAAAACTTCAATCAACCTGAGCTTACCTAACTTTCCTAGCCTGTTTACTACGTCTTCGAGTGTATCGAAGGCTTGCGATCCCTCTGTAGCGATGTTGTCAAGTCCTGCCAAAGACTTCTTTTGTGATGCTGCACAAGTCTATACAATAATGACGTTTTGTTATATTTTTCTCCTCGTGTTCATATTTCACTGCTTTTCTCATCCAGAGCTTTTGCTCTTTTATAATCCCCACCTATATGACTAAAGTAATTTTCAGTTAATCAAGCCGAAGAAGCAGTATAAACTAAGAGACCTGACACAATGAGCTACAATGCATATAATGATATCTTCGTGGTATGTAAATGAGATAACAGAATTTAAAAAAACTCACTTTTTCTTTTTTATTTTCGCTCTTCGTCTGATTTTGAATCGTGATTTTGTTTTGATACGTACCTGTAAAATACTGAAGAGGGTTGACCTCCCATGTGAGAGGAAACCGTTTTCCTGACAGTACTGCTGGTATAATTCCACAATCCTTGAAGCAATAACTGTCCTAACCACGTTTGGAATCTCCATCTTCTCCCCATTCGACAATTTTAGCGTTTTTGTTCCGTAGGCAACATCTTGCACGAAATTTGGTCTGCTGATAAAATCTAGAAAATGGTCTACTTTGCTTGAATCCAGTCTTGCGCGTGTAATGGCCTCCATCTGTGGCACTGGTTTACCCACCCCCACCTTAGTGGCATGCCTTCTTGTCTCATCTATCGCCCACATGCTTACTCCAGGAATAAGCAGTTGAAGTTGAGCTTTAGAGTAATCGTTTACAAATACTGATTTAATCAGGCGCGATATTTCGCTAACATCAGTATCTACACTCTTTTGCTTTTCTTTTTTCTCCATATGTTTCATCAACTCTGAAAGTAATTCTATGGCTTGCCCTGGAGCAAGGCAATCCAGAGCCACTTCAACGATCTCTTTCCCCTTCTGTCTGTAATATCTGTGTGCTTGGTGCAGCTTCCTTCCAAGGTATAGTCAACTGACGAACCACTGGATCTACCCTACCACGAGCAGAAGGAGCTGAGCGGATAAACTCATTCACCGCTTTCAGTCCCGATTTCACACATGGAGTAGAACACCATTCATATGAAATGTCTTCTTCTGGCAATGACTCATCTAGAGGACTACCAATGCTCACTTAATGTTCATTACATTCAGCCTAGAAAAATAAAGAGCAATGTAGATGATTAATATCTGTGAACTAATCTCTCGTTTATGATAAGTGTTAAATCAATGCATGAGTAAAAATAAACATACCGGACACTCATCCACAAGACGATTTTCTCTAACGTTTATGAAGTCGCCTAATTCAGTGGTAGGGTCTGAATCCAAAGGAGCCGCCTGTTCCTAAAGACGTAATTAAATGATAATAAGAATTAATGTTTATTTTTGATTCAGTCATTTACTTACTGCTAGAGGAACTTCGAAAGAAACTCCACCTGAAAATAGAAGAAAAAGAATAGAAGGAAAAGAAAATGGTGAAAAAAATAAATGATTTCAAGAGAGGTATTCGAAAATTAATTAAAATAAGGAAAATATTATTCATGGTAGATGACTGTAAATGTGCGTGGAGAATTTTAAACCGTAATTTAGTTTTTATAAAAGGATCAGCAATAGCCCAATACCGTTCAACGGATTGTAGGGGAAGCGTCCCTGAAAGGAAACTCACCACGTGGTTTTTCAGATCAGTTTTTCAGATAAGGAGGATTCTCAACATCGCCTGTGTGTTCGGATGTCACCTGGTAAATGTAAAATATTACAAATAGGAACTTATTGAATGACGTTCAAACGAAGGAAAGGAAGTAAGGAATAAACTAACGAACGAACGGACGAACGCACATACTGGAGAATGAATGAATGAAAAAAATATGTGATTGAGCGATCAAGTGGGTGAGTGAAGAATTGAAGAAATGAAAGAACGAGTGGATTGATGAGAGGGATGCTATGCAGAACTCTGAGCGATATAAATAATATCATAATGCATCAGTCAATAACAGCTGCGCCCAGCGCCCCCCGGCTCACCCTCGGGCATTGGCATTTTTTTTGCCTTGGATCGCAAATTCCCGGGCGTGGAGACTCTTGAGCTGTCAAATCCCACGGGGTGGGGACGAGAAAAGAGGGCAAATGCTCCGTCCTCCGTCAACACTGTAACATTTTTCAATGATTGCACAGTCGAATAGTGCCGTTTTAAACATTTTAATGAGCGATTTTTTGTTTCAAGTAACGTCTTCCTTTGTAATAGTGATTGGATTCTAATTAAGACTTCACGCCGCGACGATATGTACCAGTTTATGGTTTTAGTATTAATATAAAATTATTGACATTAGAATTAATAGTGCCCTGTAAAGTTATATGTTGTGAATATGTTATAAATATGAAAGGATGTTCTTCAAATAATATCAACAGAAATTTGATTCACTTACCAAAAAACATTAATTCACGTCGATAGCTCCCGAGTTGCGCTATGTAATTCTGGCTTGACAAGCATGCATAAAATCGAGAACATGCCTTTACAACCCCCTGTCCTTGATAGATGAGCTAATCTGCTTTTTTTTCCAGTAATATCCTCTATGTAGTTATACCATAAAATTGCATAAATAAGCCCTTCCATGTATAAGCCCCTCCAAATATAAGCCCCCCAAACCGGTAACGCAAAAAACCCTCCGTTAAATCCCCCCTCCGAATATAAGCCCCCTGGAGGCTTATACTTGGAAAAGTGCCCTCAAATACAAAGTAAAACAAAGCCAAAACCTCCTGCCAAAACGGTAAATTTCCTTCCAACTATAGGGCTAGCCCAATCGATTTTGAAACGCAAATTTCCTTCCGTAGATAAGTCCCTCCGATATAAGCCTCTCCAAAAATAAGCCTTTGAAAAATATAAGCCCCGGGAATGTTTAGGGTATTCTGATAGGAAACCGCGCGCGTGTCAAAAACTCGGGAATAGCCCCGAATAAATGCCCGGCCCCCGGGGGGCGCAAAATTTGCAAATGCCCCACCGCCGGGACTGATAAGGCGGGCAAATGCCCCGCAGTAGCACGTGGGGGCGCAGCTGGAATTATCTGATGCATAATGCAATACTTTCTTAGGCTCTAACTGCCTGATTTTCTTGTAAAAAGTAAGGGATCGAACTGCTATAGTAACCACAGCGACTTTGTTACTTGTTTCCTCATAATTCATACTTTGCTGCTAAATTTGCAAATAAACAAAAAAATCGTGTGACCAACGGAAACACTTTTGAGGTTAATATATACTCACCTGAAATATTTGTGTTTCTCTTTTCCCTCTTTCTTCTAAATGTAATTTTCTGCACCTGATGCATATACCTAGAATTTAAAGAACAGAATGAGTAAGTATTGGAAAAAAAAAGAAAGGAAGAAGAGAGAGGGAAACTGAGTAAACCACACAGTTCACAAATACCTGATCCAATGGGCACGAGAACTCCCCAGTAAATTTGAATCTCTTTTGAAATGTCCAGCGAAATCCCTCTTTCAGGCTTAGCCCTGCTTCGGCCATGAAGTGGATGATGGCATTTTGTAACTGGTCTACTTGAATTCCAGATAGTACCAAAAATATCTCTGTGCAGGGGACAGATTGTGAGCGTTTCACCATCTTCATCAAATAACCCAGCTCTCAAAAGTATCAGTTGCCATTCACCTTTGATGTTTGCTTGAGATGTTTTCAACCGTTGAAGGTGACTGGTTATATCTCTCCTGCAACTACGGAGTGGCACGTACTCTTTGATGTTACGATAGTGCTTCGAATTGCCACATGGTATCGACGAGTGTTTCGAAAACGAGCAAGTTAGACTTGCAGCCATAGAAGAAAATGTTAAGCCCGAATACGACCCTGTCTCTACAATATAGGTTTAACAACGTCGTGTATGAATTCAAATGTTTTTACAGCTGTACTGAAGGTTCGCGCTTTCCCGCCAAAGCAATCTAGATAGAGGAAAATCGCAGACCGCTTGGTTCGCGGGCTCGAAACAAAGATGGTTGTAAACAAATGCACACATGTCTGAAAGACGTAGTTTCTATCGCATCATAAGACGCATGAAGACGTTCGAAAAAGATGTTTTCCATCCTTCAAGCAAAAGAAATAGCTTTTTGGAAATGAAAGTTACTTTCGATCGTTTTATGAGCGGGAAAATATTCACGAGACAGGTTACGGCTGTTCTCCAGCTACACGTCGAAGCCGAAGTAACATCATTTCGTCGAAAAAAGACGATTTACTGAGATCACAGCGGGAAAATTATTCCCTTCAGCCTTTCTTAGTCACAGAGGTATGTTTTTGAAGTGCCATGTTGTGTTTTTGAGCGATCAATTATGTATCCTGTTCCGTATATTTTTTGGCTATTTTTCATAAAACGATTGTGTTGGCTCATAGTTTGTCATAGTTCCGAGGCTGACGTGTCCATAATTTCACAATACCCAGATTTTTGAAAGCGTACAACAAAAATCCAACTTATTCTCTTGACATAACCCATATCAGATTTATTGAAAGGTTTGCGAGAAATTTTAGAAGTAATTTTAAAAATACAATATTTTTCTAGCTTCTGGAAAAGCGTTCAACTGCCCTTCGGTTAGTACACGGTCACGAAAAGTAAAAAGTCTCAATGTTTCTGGTTTATACGTCTAGTCGAAGTTTAATCATTCAGTTCGACCGCCGGCTACTCATTTTTCACTCACATCGTATATTATTGGTGATCAAGGCAACTAAACTTCAGGAAATTTCGACCTTCCATAACAGTAAAAATGGTCTCCCGAGGGGACCCCCCTCGTATACACAAAGGAAAGGAGCTTGGACCCCAATCATACCATATTTAAAAATAGTGCACCCAAGTATACTTACTCACAGAATATAAGCCAATTCTGTGATCTAGCCTGTAGCACCTTCTGCATGGTTTTGCATGGTTTTCTCGTGGACAGCCTCTTAAGGAGTCATGAGGCGTTGAGTATACTCTGTTCAAGCAAATTGACGATTGTTAGACGTTCACTGCAACTACATATTTTAAAATCCCTGATAGCTCTAAGCTCCAACATACGGTAAACTGTTCGTATTATTTTATTGTAGGCAAGCTAAATATGATCCACAGTTACTCCTGTCTCGAGCCCCGTAAATATCAACTTGACCTTGCTATAGTTTTAGAACCCAAATTTGATCAGAAACTTCACAGATGTTCACATGCAGTGTCCTTTGTATGGAGAATAACAACTGGACAACAATTTTCCACGGTCTATTCTCTTATCGATCACAGAAATGATGTCAAAATGTTCAAAAGTCAAGTGGAACCACGAGCCGCAGGCGAGCTGCAAGTTTTGAACTTCTGATGTCATTTCAATGGTCGATAATTGTACCGACCATGAAAAATTGTCGATTTTTTTTTTTCAATAATACTGACGTCCGTTTCTGATGATGTTTCTCGGGAAATCATAACCTGCAGAGCAGGCGTTGGAGGCATTTTTATTTATTGATTTTTTTTTTTTAACGAAAGCTCAGAGGTACATTGATGGCGGGCGCCATCTTAAAAGCAATGTCCAAGATAGCGGCGATAGTACCATCGTTCGCACTTCAAAATACGCCTACTTTGCAGGTTACAATCGGCGACAAAATTGTTGAGATAATGGCACAATCTAGGAGAACAAAACAATCCGTACCGCTCCCCCTCCCGCCCCCTATCCTGTCCATTCATAGTTGGCGTCTTTCTTGTTTTCAACAGGTAGCTTGAATAGCGGCACAACGTTGCATGGAGGGGGTAGAGGAGGGAAAGATTTATTTCCCCCCTTTTAAGTTAGCAAGACGTCAGAGACGCCCTTTAGGGCAAAGTGTCTCAACTAATTTTGTGGCCGATTGTAGGGAAATCGCGCGAGAGAGAAAGAGAAAAAAAAAATATACAAGGCCATCATCACTTCATTTCCGAGTCTCATCGAGCACAGCTCTCGACTAATCGCTTTGTTGTTGTAAAACTTGAATTTGATAAGAAACAACTTGGTGTGTTGTAGCTGACAGGCACACCAGGTTTACCAACTTACATAGGAGAATGCAGTGCATCTGGGAAGGCCTCCCTAACAGGTGCTGATATCAGTCTGAAGCAGATCACCAAGGAAACCAAACTAAAGGCCAAGATAGAGTTACAGGTTTGTCATTTGATTAGGCAAATGGTGATGGTCCCTTTTGGCTTTGGTACTAGAGACCTTCAGATTCAAGGACGAGGACGACTACAAGTGCGTGATTTGACTTAAAGTTTTTTCGCGTAATCTCAAAATATAGACTCCCCGGAGAGCTTCGTTTTACCATTTTTCATTAGAAAATTTAGCACTGTTATCTTTAGTAAAGGAGGTTACGCGCTCTCCCGATCCCAAAATGATAAAACTTCCAACATTTGATAACTTGTTTTCGCCACCACGAAGTAGTAGTAGTAGAGTGACGACGGCTACCACGTTTTCCCGCCAAAATGAAGCTATTGAGAAAGTCGTACTCGTCATAGAATCTAAAGGTCTGCGAGCAGGGCCTGCTTTTGTTCTCTTGAGTGAGGTGGAAAGAAAGGAGGCTCTGTCTAAATCAGGTGATCCCATTGGAGTCGCTGAGGCCAGAACATCTGGACCAGTCAACCCTGGTTTCAATCGTCAAACTGGTTTTCTGTGTGCGAGCGACTGTTTATTGATACACCGATGGCCATAACTAAGCCCGCTGTACCGAGTGCACAGCTTTTAGGCCTGGGTTCAAAACAGTTTATCAGCAACAATTACCTCATGCACAATAACAAGCTTACTCGATTTGTGCGGAGTCTTTCTCCAAATACGCCAAAATCGAGAAAGTGAAAGGAAGGCACTGTCAGCAGGGCGTGGTGCGGAGTCGTAAAGTTCGTACTGTACATCTTTAAATTGTATCTGGGCTTGACTGACCAACACCCCGAACCTCAGCATGTTTGTTTGTCGTTTTTGTAAAACACACAACGGTAGCCCTAATTTAGTGACTGTGTTATGATCTTTTAGCATCATAAAGAGCTTGCTGCAGTGGAGAAGACTATTATTGTGACACCCAGTAGTAAAGCAGCAGAGCTGGAAGTGTTTTACAAATTACCTGATGCGAAACAGAAGAAGAAGTTGGACGATGGACAGGAGCTGCCTTGCCCAGCAGGAAACACACTTACTGGACTGAGTATGTGATAAACCAGAAATCAGTGTACTTAGTTTGATATGATTTTTTTCCCCCTAGTTGCGTAAGGAATTAGTATAGGTAATAGCATGATTTTTAGTGATATTTGGCATAAATACCAGGAATGGTATTTCGAATTTCACGAGCCGTTAGGGGAGTGAAATTTGAAACTATTTTCAAATATCACGAGTGGTATTTATGCCAAATATCACGTACAAATCATACTATTATTTATTTATACTACTACCCACAAAAGGTTTGTGATTTTCACATTTAGGTATTTCAAATTAAACTGAAACACCACTGCTCTAAGCCAATCAAATTGCAGAAATTTTTCATATAGTAGTATAACAGGCTTAAAAAAAAAGTTTTGAAAAGGGGAAGGCATTTAGGTGTGCACCAAAATGCCAATTCATATCATCGAGGCATGACCACATCAGCGAAAAATTAGGAAGCTTTTGCAAGGATAAATAATAAGAAACAAACAATTGGTTTTGCCTTAACTGAACTCGATAATAACGACACGTCACACTTTTTGGTGCAAACGCAAAGGTATTTCTGGTCGTCGCTTCTCTCCATCCGAACAGAAAACACGTCTGCGTTCGCCCGCTATCCTTTGAAGAACTCTAATGCGAAATTTGCCGCGCATTTAAATGGGGGCATAAACATATGAAGATACATTTTCCTCTCTTTATAACTTGGGAGTGGTCCCTTACAATGTGTCCTTAGGAACATTGGTCGTGAGCAAGTTGCTATCACGATTAAGTTTGAAAGATCGAGTCTTCACTGTATTGGTGACGTCATCGAATCCATCGTCTTCGTGGTTACATAAACTGTCCATTCGCCTCCTTAGAAACGAGAGGAAGACTTGAGCCCATATGTGTCCGGCAATTGTTTTGAGAATCGTTACTGGGGACACGCCCGTCAGCTATTGGTCAATTTTGTTTTTCCCTGTTCTCTGTAACAGTTCAGAAGTCTTTGCGAACGTCAACTTGGTTTAGTTTCCTTCTCAGTGTGTATAAGTCAATTTTCTTCTTTTGTTGGCTTAGTTCAATTTGCAGTGTAATTTTATCTTTAGCCAGCTGTCAGTGGCACGGCCTGGTTTCCTTCAAAGTTGGTTAATTTTAACCGAGCGTAGCTTTTTCTGGTCATTAGGGACCTTAAGATTAGAGGACGGCGACGGTAGCACAGTCGTCGTTAAAGTTCTATCTCTTGTTACAAGGGCAAGTTAATATTGCAAATGTAACTCTAGCATCTTGCTGTCACCGACAGGTTTTAGAATTCTGGATGAAGGACAGAGAGAAGTAACAATAGACAACTCCCTAGCCAGCAGATTTAAGGTAGATCCAAGACAGGTCTTAGTCATTCTAAATGGAAAGGATATAAATAATTCAATTGCTCCTCTGTAAATATCGCTGCGAAATTCCTTGTGACAGTTAACTTAGCCCAGCTTTTAAAGTAGCGAATTAAATTTTATACCAATCGTCCATTTCGGGTTGTCGAATTAACCATCAGATCTTTATCAAAGCAAGGCTTGGTGCACAATCATCCATGATCCCATTAGAGTTGAGCCTGTGATCAGTTAAAAACTGGAAACTTGTCAGCGGTAAACTTAAAAAAATATCAGGTTGCAGGCTCCCAAACTACAACCAGTTGCAAAAATGTTGAGACACTCCCACGGAAAAAAGACCTTTCTTGCTTCAAATCGCTCCTGGTCACAGGTCTGTACGATATAATACTGACCTCCCTCCTCCCTCCCATTCAAAGTTGTTCCTCCAAGTTTTGAGTATGGTCTTGTATTGCTAGCAACTTTGATAAGGGGTGGAGGGGGGATCACAAGCACAAGATCATGGACAGGCCATTTATGCCAAAATACGGTACAGTGTCTCAAGTACTTTTGCAACTGGTTGTAGCTAGAAAGTGTAACATCTCACATTGGTTTCCTTGTGGTGCGGACTAACGGACGGACGGGCGGGTGAGCATAACCAAATTTTCTTAGCTATGGGGCTCCACTATTAAATGACGAGTAACAGGTGTTTCTTTTATAAAGAGGCTGAAGGCAATCGGAAAAGGCCCATTGTAGAACACGAGTAGCCACCCACAATGTGAGCACAGTCAAAGACAGAACATGTCAATAAAGGAAATTGGACAAAATATCGCAATCCACTAGGTCAACATGTCAACTCAACAATCAAGCCTCTTTAGGAAATAGGAATAACACATCATCATCATATAAGCAAACTTAGAGCGCTTTCCATCTGAACTGGCCCACCAGACCAGCCCATTGCTAATTAGAATTCCAGCGTCGATCAGATCTGTCCAGCCAGAACAGTCTATTTTTAAATTCTGTGTACAGCATTGTTGGCTTTGTGGTGAAAGCTCGAAGGAAGGCCTATATCGTTTTCAATACCAACGGTCTGGCTGGCAATTCCTGACTTTTGGTAAGCGCCCTTGGTGTGAATTAGCAGTTGTAAACTGATACTGTTTATCAATGTGTAACTTGTCTTCTTGTGTCTCCAGGTTAACTGGACTCCTAAAGTTGCCAAAGACATCATCAAGCAAGGGATTCTTCCTGATGTGAAGGTAATTACAAGACTTAGTGAAAATAAGTTTGTCGGTGACAGTTGGATAGTGCGCAGCCTTCGGTGCGTGAGGTCCCCGGTGACATCACATCCTTGATTCATCTTCTTTCCTTTCTGTGTAGCTTTACCTAGCTTTAAATACCCTTAACATGGAGCGTTGATGGAAAAAGGGGGGCGGAAATGGGCGCAATGCCGACCTCAAGTTTATCAGTTGAATTGCTGTCATATCGACTTAAGATATGGCTGCGTTAGCTTTACCTTTATGGTAGCTTTTCCAGCTGCAATTTTTGTTGCATGTTTTGGTCACTGTTATTTTAATAAATCAATGTTCCAGTTTCCAAACACTGATCATTCCAAAAAAGTACAGTTAATAGTAATTGATTTAGAGAACACATACATGTATCGTACTTTTTGCTGCACCAACTGACAAACATGCAGTACTCGATGCAGGTCAAGATTTGTGTTCTGAGGTGAAAGTATTGTCATTTGTGTGTTTATTGTAGGCACCTCTTTCTTGTGATGAACCAAAATAATGCCAAGTTAGTATGACCGGTGGAGCAGGACTGGAGTTTTCCTTCACGTTAAGGTAACACCCATTACTATGAACGTTTTTGTAAAGCAAGAGAACTTGTCAGTCTTAAGCGAGGGAGAAACAAAGGATCATTAGACGTTTCCAGGAAACGGCCCTCCTACCCCTCCCCTAAGCCAACATTAACACTTACCTCTCACTTAGGGCAAAATGTTGGCTTAGGGGAGGGATGATCCGAAACAAAATTGAATAAAAGTGACAGTACAGTGGACTTCTTTACAACAGACACTGAACCCAGGGAAATAAGCCGCTTATCTTGGCTGTTAGTTGCCTGTAAATTACCTCTCTACTAATCTCTCTTTTCATAACTTCCCCCCCTCCCACCCTGTCCCTTAGTGTGTTTGCCTTTGAGAGTGATGTGACTGAGCACTAGGCGAGTTTTCAGAGCCAATTAGAGAATCGGAGTTGGTCTTGCGAATAGTTAGGGAAGTTAAGCAACTAACTCGACAACGGCTATAACAACTCTTTTGACGTTTGTCGTTGCCGTTGTGGTTTTCTCTTATAAGCTGGTTTAGAAAAAGAACAAAGCAATTTGTCTAATTTCGGTCACGCCCTATCTACAGACCCCATGCCGACGCTCCCAGCATCTTGAAGTGCTCATGCAATGAACCTCGCATGAGATTAGGAGAGCCTCTAGCATCAGATATCATTCTGTAAGCAACTGATAAACATGGCAACAAAACAGGCAAGGTGAACAATTTCCTTTCAGAATCTCTTCTCTTTGGCAAAACCAACCTGCAACAATTGTTTCAGTAATTCGTTTTAGTTTTTAATCAACAAAATTATTTGATTGTTTTCTCGTTTTCTGTGTTCTGTGTTCAGTTTTTCTCGTTCAGATTCGTCAGTTTTTTAGTGATTCACTCCTATTTTCTTCCGTGTATTCTCTAGTTTCCAGACCACGTATTGCCAGAGTTTTATGTTTCCTCAGGTGGACTGAACAAATTGCATACCTTTCCTTTTATTTCAATTTGTCCAAAAAAAACTGTAACATGTTTGCCAGGCTTGTTGGCCATCACCCTCATCATGTTTTGCTTGATTGTCTTCTCATTTGCTATTTTGTTATGCTTCCTCCTACAGTATTCATGTACAATCGTTTCTTTTTCATTAGTCAGTTTCAAACCATTTTTTCCCCTTTTTTCGTTCTCTGGATTCTTTTAGCTTCCCAACCACGTCTTGCCAGAGTTTCATGTTTCATCAGACGGGCTGAAAGAACGAGAAGTCCAGTTGGGATTCACGGCAGTAAGTACCGGCCGATTTTTTCTGATAACCGACTCTTTTTGTCATTCATTCTTGCAAGGAGTCTACTTATTGACTGCGTGCTCAAGCTGTTGTACATACTGGAAGTCGCCCAAAATGGTTGAAATGGTAATTTCGAGTTAAAGGGGCTTTGTCACGAAATTTTTCAAAATTCAAACATTGAGAACTGCCACCAGATATAGTGAAACAAAAGTAACCACTTAAAACGTTAAAAGAAGGATTAAATAACACAAAGTACAAAAGGAGGTAGGCTTGGACAAAATTGAATTGGCCGCTCTTTAAACTTACGTCGAACTTTTATAGCCTCTTACTGTCTCCATTGCCTTTCTCTTCGTTTGAGTCATTATTTCAACAGACAAACATCCGAGATTCTGCAGTAATTCGAGCCCAGGTTTTTTCAGTTGCCCAGAATGTTCCAAAATGGCGGCAACGCGTCAATAAAGGTTCGTTTTCCCATGGAACAGTCTGTACCAATAAGTTCAAATACCTTTTGGGGACCCCCTTTCTTGGACCCCTTTCTTGAACAAAGGCCCCCTAAAACTAGGTATACCTATCGATAGAGTGCCAATGAGCAAATCATGCGTATTTTGCTTAGGAATAAAATTCCTTTTTTTTCCCATTTGACCGTTTCTTGGTCCCTTCCTGTTGCAAGGATTATTTTCTTGAAAAGTTCTCAGATTCAGTGGCTTTACAAACCTGCTATGTAAAAGTGTGAAGTGCCTTGAAAGAATAAAGTCAGCTTTGCAGAGGAAGCGATCGGGAATATTATTAAGTCCAGCTACAAATCTACTGTCGGTTCGGTTTCACATTGTTGATAAACATTTGCACAGTTTAATCATTTAAACCTCCTTTCAAATTTCCGGAGGCTTTTTGTTATCGGATTGAAACTTAAAATGATTCGCTGGGCCATCTGAAATGTTTCCAAGGACATGCGATGTACGGCACGTCGGTATTTAATTTTAGTTCATTATTTTTATACTGAACTCGGCGACGCTTCGAAAAAAATGGCGTTGTTTTCTTTTCCTTTGTCGTTCGCTTTAGGCTTGTAATTCGTTTTTGTTCTCATTGTTTTTGTTTGCTGGTTAGATTTTTCCCCAACACCAGATTTTCCAACAGAAGTGACTGCATTCTTCGTGTCAAGCTTTCCTAATCTCCTCGTGTAATCTGATCCTTTTTAGTGGTGAGAATATTGCTTGCTGCACATAGAACACTTTTGCTGTTTTACAAACTTCTCTTCGTTAAAACTTAACATTATGGCCCCTAAAATTAATAGAATATATCAAGTGCTCATGTCTCTTGACTGCGGTGGCCGGGTTTGACGAAAAAATTTAGGTAAATAAACACAGGAAGTCACGACGGCGGGAAGTGTGAGAAATTTTGTTTGTTATTCAACTTGAGCCCGTGCGCCTGGTACTGCCTTTTGATTGGTTCACAACTGACCGCTTGGTCTCAGGGGAATCTACATTACATTAGGTTACACTTTTTTCAGCTCGATCGAGATTTTTTCTGCCTATTGCCCAGTCTTGCGCGGCTCTATTCTGCTGCCGCCTCGCCATCCGATCGTCTTCGCTCGGATGGCTTGTTGGCAATTACAGAAGGGGGCCCATTTGACCCTCATTGGCCAATTTTTAGAATCAACCCTGCTTCTGGTAGCATGACTCTGCCAAGGAATTGCGTTTGACGTCTTAGTTGCTGTATTTGTATCCTTTGCTTACAACCTTGCTGTGTTGTGTTTTGTAGGATGGTAATATCGTAATCAAGAACATTCAGTTTGAGGATGGCCCACTTGGACACAGAGAGGTCAGCATTAAATGGAAGGATCTAACATGTTATCAAAGACTAGAGGTGAGTATTTTAGTATTTTTATCATAGATTGCGTGTTTGAATATCTCTTGTAATTTTAAGGTTAAACTTCACGAGTGCAGAATCTAATGCAAATGAGCGAGAACAATAAAATTTTCCTTCTAGTAGAAACCAAAAGTTACGGAATGTGGGCGACAACGATCGAAGGTCAAGACGCTTTTCCTCCAACGCTGTGCTTAGCGCAAGTTTCACCTGACAGATGGTTAAAACACGCGTGATCAGTTTATGAGTGATAGAAGGGCCAAACGTGCGTAATGAGCATTCCATTCATTCTAAGTCCAAACGAATGCAGGCTACATACATGCGATGCATGCGTAATAACAACCTGTATATTAGGATTGCGTACCCCTCTTATCGCCTGCAATTAGCGTCAATTTCGGCACATGTCAGTGAAGTTCGACGTTTAGAACGGGCCTAAGAGAAATCATCACTTGCCCTAATTAGGCATGGATAACTTGTCGACGAGGTTAATAAACTAATAAAATGATGTAATGAACAAGAAAGTTAAATTCTCTTAACTAATTATATAAGGAATTGTATAGTTCAGTCTGGAGTATTTATATGTGGATGTACTCGACTACTTATCTCCCTCCAATGTGACGCGGGTTCATCTGAGGCGGACGGTAATGTTGTGTTTGTTGATGCTTCTCTCCCCCGTGGCTGATTCTTTATCGTCACGGTGTTGCTCCTTCTCTCTCTTGCTTCAAGAGAGCATGGTAGTTTTCCTCTCGCCCCAAAAACCAACAATAGGACAATTGCCCGGTAACGTCATTTTACTACAACTACCAGAATCCTTGAGTTTGTTGTTTTCTTGTGCAAATGAAGGCTATTGTTTTTTAACCCTCAGCGGGATTGACAAATTTAAGTAGCAAAGCAAAACCGAAATGAATTCTGGTAGTTGTAGTCAAATATCGTTATCGTGCAGTTGTCCTATTGCAAATGGCAATTCGCCAGATGTGTACAAACATGCGAAACCCAGATATTTTTAAATTTACGCGTACATTATACAAACGTTTTAGATGTAGAGCAAGTGCATCCATGTTATGGTTATTCGTCTACTAATCTTGATCGTATTCGACTACAAAACAGTCGTTTTTTTTTTCTCAAAATCGGTTTAGTGTAGCTTAAGAATCTCACACGCGCGAAGAGCGCCAGCCTCACACGATCTCTTCAGTATCGCTCTCCGTTTTCAGTCTCGCTCCAGACCTTTTGTTTGACTGCTCGCGCATACTTGAATACGCAAGAGTACCGACCGTTTTGCAGTCTATGATCGTATGGAAATGTGGAAATGTTGGTTTCGCAGAGAGGGGGAAATCGGAGTACCTGGAAAAAAACCCTTTTGAACAAGGAGATAACCAATATCAAACTCAACCCACTTATGGTCTCGCTTCTGGGACCCAGCAACATAAGTATAAGGCGGGTGGCCTCTTTCTTGCCTTCCACTTGCAGCTTACTTGGAAAAACTAAAGGCCCAGATTTTTGCAAGCGCCAACGACGCAAACCTATTTGTGAGAGCAAGTTGTCATCATTCAATTTAAGTTTTTGACCAGACCTAAATTTTTGGTACATTAATGTTTGGTTTTCAGGTTATTGCAGGCCCACCAGCGAAGCTCAAGATTCTAAAGTTTGATCATTCTGAGGTAGGTATGAAAAACGCGTGTCTTGGACCCAGTGTTTCAGTGTTCCATGTTCAAATTTTGAACACTGAGTTCAGTCTATCATTGTGCGAGTCCCAAACCCATTGAAAGAGCGTCCTATTGACGCTTGGAGCTTGGAGCCGCACGTGACATTAGATTAAGAGGCATACGCACATTTTAACCATGACCTCTTTGACTCTCCAACTCATAGATAACATCGCAACACTTTCACGCACAGCAAGGTTGGGTATGAAGTCTTTTTCTCTCCTCACTGAGTTAGAGAGCTTTCCATTTGTCAGAACTGACCGGCCAGGACATTCCCGTTGTAGTGAAAATCTTACTTTTTATCAAAGCTATCCAGCCAGATCAGTCAAATTCTAAATAGTATGCATCAAAAACTCTGCAAAAAGCCCATTTTATTTTCAAAATGACTGGTCCGGCCATGGTCCAGCCGGCCAGTTCTGACTTTTGAAAAGCACCCTAAGTTAGAGTGCACGTGGAGATTGCCTCGACCTCTTACCTACTGTAGTACAAAACAACATTGCTTGGAAAGCTTTCTATGCGTTATCAAGCCTGCTCTTGTACAAACTCGAGTGCATAATGTGATTTATTTTTACTTGTTTTACAGCCACTTTCAGTGTTTAACGATACCAAGATGCCATTTCCCCTTACTGTTCAACTGTGCGACAAGCTTGAAAACCCTTCAGATGAGCCTAATGTTAAGGTGGTCCTTAATACGGACAGAGGAATTAAGGTGGGAATCTAAACTTTTGTTATTCAATTAAAATTTGACCAAGCCTTTAATAGTTTGGTCTCCCTTGAATAAATAAAGTTTCAGTAGCCTGCGTAGCAGGCGCTTGGAAGTAGTGGGCCCGAGAAAAAACGGGCGCGCGAGAAGGAGACACGCGTGCCTCCCTCGCGCGCGTCCGTTCTCTGTTTCGCCTACTACTTGCAAGCACCTGCTACGCAGGCTACAGTTTCAGTCGAACCTCCACTAATGACCACCTCTCCACAACGGCCCCTTTTTTAGTCCCAGCGGACAATCCGTACATTGACTTTTGTCTAAACCTCTCAACAACTGCAACGGCCACTAAAGCGTGTTTCCAAGTTCCAAAATAAGGGAGTTTAAGCAACGAGGACGACGACGGCAACGAGAACGGCAAAAAGGCAATAGGTTTACCGTTAGATTAGCAAAAAACAACTTTGCACGTGCATCACGCTTTTTTGTACATTTCTCAGCCGTCGTTACACGACTACAACGTGAAAGTGCCTAATTTCACGTTTTGTCGAGGACGGGAACACAAGACAACAACTTTCCTTTTCTTTTCCTGAACTTTGATACAATCCTTCAGAATTCAACTCCAAAAAAAATTGCCCACATCTGACGAATTAAAGTGACGTTTTCATAGCCGTCGCCGTCGTTGTTGCTTAAGCTCCCTATTAGAGACCTTTAGCATCAGGTAAACCGCAAACCGCGGTTACGCGTTTGCAGTTTCGCGTTGCCGAGATTTCAAACTTTAGCAAGGCGTTAAGTTCAGTTCAGTTCATTTTTATTTAGCCAAAATACAATACAATACAAGAATACATATAGGAATTGTAAGGTTGCAAGGGAGCTCAGAAGAAACCAGAAGGCTTTATGAAGCATGGGCTCCCCAGTCTAAAAGAGATAAGCAAAATAAAATGATATTCGTGGAGTGATACGTTAAAAATAGGAACCAAACAGAGACTGAGTTAAGTTATGAATTCAGAAACACGATAGAAAAAAAAAATTAACTCTGGATTGGAACAGAATACTTTCCTTTGTTAGTACGGCAGAAAAGATTTGAACTACGCGTTCATTGTTTAGGGCCGCCATGTCGTTTTCATCAAGTCGAAGTGCATCACTTTAATCGCCCAAAACTCAGCAATAATTCATTGATTCGAGATCAAAAATCCAACAAACACATCGCAAACGGATACAAAAAGCTAGTTCATACCTTTAAACGCGAGGCTGTACAATTTTTTGTGGCAAAAAACCTTGCCGTAAATCACTTACCGCTGGAAGCCCTTCCTTCGGTTCAAACGTGAACTGCAAACTGCAAACGTGCCCGCAAGGCCGTGGTCACGTGACATTTTGTGGTTTGCCGTTTGCCGTTTCCCACGAAAAACCTGATGCTAAAGGTCCCTATTACCTCTCGACAACGGCCAGTTTTTTCAGCAGGCGATGAAAAAGTCAAGAATGGTCATAAAGTTTGATACGTATGACCCGTTGGTGATTAATCGCGGCAATCGTATTTTGATTGTGATCCATTTATACTGCTGCAGTAAGCATAAATTGTCTACGGTACTTGTAGCGAATGTTGCGAGCCCTGCTTGTTTTGTGACGTTAACATTCTAATTCAAATCAATATTCAAGATTTTTGTGTATTTTATCTCTATGTATTATATATGATTGGATTACCATTATGGAATACAATAAGAATGAACTTAGTAGCGCAATAAACATGTTGTACTCCCTACCACACCGTAACGGCCCCTTTCTTCTGTCCCCAAGGTGGCCCTTGTGAAGAGGTTCGACTGTATTATGTAATCTGCGACCTTTCCTTGCACCTACGAAGATCTGGTCGAATGAACTGTTTTTACTACCGTATTTTTTTAGCGTTCTATCGATGGTACGTTGTGCACCTGACTATGCAAATTTATATAAATCTGTACAAAATGATGTTTTTCTTGGTAAGAATCTAATTGTGGGCATTTTTATAATTTTATTTTTTTCAGTTGACTCCAGCACCCGCTCAGCAGAAGACGGACAGCAAGGGCCAAGCAACGTTTGGTCAACCTACTGTGAGCGCAACCAAGTAGGTGGAATATGAACATTTCAGTCTTCTTGTGCCCCTGTTCCTGCCTCTTACTTGATAGTTCTTACCCCAGTCCTTAACGAACGTTACTGAGTCAAACAAAAGCTTTCTTTACTTTGTATACCATCTCCTAATCCTGCTACTGGACAATTTGAATTCCCTCTTAATGGACGCCTCTATTAGTGGGACACCTAGAGTTGGTCCCTACCGTTCTTCAGTCATTTTCCTTCGACTCTCAATAAGATGGACACATCTCTAAAAGTTGGTCTCTTTCGTTCTTCATTCATTTTCTTTGATTCTGTGTAAGACGGACACCTTAAAACGGACACCTAGAGTTTACTCCTGCCATTCCTCATTCGGACACCTCATTCGGACTACCATTCTTCATATACTTTCTTTGACTCTTTATAAGACGGGCACGCCCCTAAACCGGATACCTAGAGTCTGTCTCCTCCCTTCTTCAGTCATTTTCTTTCAGTTTGACTCTTTAAGACGGACACCTCCCCAAAAAAGAAATCGAGAGTCGGTCACTACCATTCTTCATTTATCTTCCTTGACTCTCCATAAGACGAACACTTCCCTTAAACAGACTCTAAATGCCGGCATACACTTGGTGCCGATCAAAAAATATCCCTCAGTCGACTTTAAGAGCCCCAACCTTGGCATTTCTTAGGAACAACCTCTTCTTCGGTCATAACTTTTAAGTGTGTAAAATAACTTGGGGTAACGTGTGTTTGGAAATCAGGGGAATGTATGGAATAAGAATCAAAGCTCTTCTTGGAAGAACTGCATTGGATGCGCCTACGATAAGCGTGAGGTAAGTTCTGTGAAGTAGATCAACACACATTTCACAATAACTCAGTGATTTGGTCGAGATATCTGATTTATGAGAGTTTAGACCTCTCAAATGGCTCCAAATGTCTAAAACTTTAGTGGAACTGCGAACTGCACTCCAGTGGTTTCACTGCAGCGTATTAAAGATTTTCACGGTATCTCTGTGGTCTGTAAGAGTATGGACAATGGAAAATTGTTGTTTATTCGCCGAAATATTCAATATTTTGTATCAACAGCGATGTTGAACGTCGCATTTAAAGCAAAAGGAAACGGCAGAGTTCATGACCAATTTTCGCGCTATAAATGGACTATTGAATTCGCTTTTGCCGTTTTTGGAGATAGCTATTACATCGCTTAGGAGTGAATATAGTACATACGTTAGCGCAAGCGTTGGAAGAAGTCTGATGCGTCAAAGCTACTTGCGATCGCTTTTCTCAAGTTGGTGCTTTTGATACTGTAATTTCCTGTGGTACCTACCCGCCACGACTAGCTGTACCTATTTGCGAGTAGTTATATCTGTACTTTCATATTCTTATGATAAAGTTGTTGTAGCTGTTATATGTTTTGCATTTCAGAGTGGAGCCTGACCCATCAAAGGCTGTAAATCTTAACGTCACGTTTGATTCTAATGCGCCGTGTGTCGTTGGAGAGTTGTTACCAAGTAAGTGAGACCATTAGATTGACAGTAGTCTAGTAGGACTGTTGCGCAGGCAAGTGTATCCCAAGCAAGCAAACGGGTTTCCAGTTTTGCCGTCAAAACTTGCGCTTTCCATCTGCTGGATTTCCGCCGCTATCTCGGGTCCGGTCGAGGTCGCAAGCTCATTAGGGAGCTTAAGCAACGACGACGGCGACATCAACGAGAACGGCATAAAACAATAAGGTTTAGATTTGCAAAACAACAACCTTGCGCGTGCATCACCTTTTTTTTTTTGTACATTTCTTTGCCTTCGTTGCACGAGTACGACGTGAAACTTCCTAATTTTACGTGAAGACAAGACACCGATTTTCCTTTTTTTTTCGTGAACTCAGACACAGTCCTTTAGAATTCAACTCCTTAAAAAAATAGCCATCATTTGACAAATTAAAAGAGTTGGGATAAGAGCAATGAAGTTTGAAACAGCGCGAATTCACTTTTTGGGTGTCGTTTTCTCCATCGTTGCCGTCGTCGTTGCTTAAGCTCCCTAGTTACCGAACAGCGACTGATAATCGAGTCTAGACTACGAGTAGTCCACATTTTTCCTCAGGGATAGTAGAGCGAGCGAAACGCGAGCGCGCGTGAAAATCACCCCACGCGAGAGAGGCGAGACGGGGCTACTGACGGGTTAAGACTGCATTGTAGGTCAAATACTTTGTCTAGTGACTCTGCATTTTAACCATTTAATCCCCAAGAGTGACCAAGATCCATTTTGTCTTAATAATATCAACACATAATCAAGAGAAACGGTTATGAGAATTTATATAATGATCGACTAAGGGAAAATGCTTTGATTTTTTCTCCACTTTCAGCAGCATCTGACTGATATTAGCTATAGGGAATTCTCATCCAAAACGGAAAGTGATTTGCAAGGGCTTGTTCGATTAGCACCCTCTGGGATTTCAGACCTACAGGGTGGCAATTCTCCCAACTAAGTCTTAAGGCAAATGTATGGAGATCAGTCTGAAGAATTTGTGGGTGGATATCGAGGTTTAGTACAATTGGCTATGTCTTTCTAAGCATTGCGCTCAGCATTGTGTGACCAAATTCCAGGTGTTTGGAGATCTATAGGATTTTACTTTAACCTGAATCTGAGTTCTACCATACAAATTCAACTTTAAAGCAGTTTGGCCACGTAAGGACATTGATATATTGAACATTTTTACCTGAAAATTTGATTGACTCATTCCGTGGGTGGGTGTTAGCATAAGAGGTTCAGGTTGGGGGATGTTTTGTCCCCCAAACAAACCTACTGTCCTGCGTTTCAGCTGTTTCAGCCCATGTCGTCGGAGAGGACGAGGCTGTAATGAAAGCAGCAAGTGCTAAGGACATAGTGTTGAAGATATGGCACTCTAAGGATGGCCCAGTATCAGACAAGCCGCCAGCCAGGGTATGTTATACTAGCCTGTTTTCTTTCACATCACATAGTAACTGGGTTTCACAATACATACACTGTGAGTGTCAATATTCTTAGGCACTAACTAGCCGAGAGCTCAGTTTGGTCCAAAAATAATGGAGGGGGGGTCGGGCTCCCGGGTCCCTCCCCTGAATCCACCACTGCCGGGGTTAATGTTCATAGTATCCGGAGGAAATCCCCTGCCCTTTCTTCTTAGTGACAGCATATTCACAGCAGAAGGGCTTGGTTACTATTCAGAAGTGGTAAAATGACTGGCCTATTGTTTATAACTTAAACTGTTATCCTACTGAGGTCACAACGGTGTAGCACAATGCCGCTGTTAATTGAAACCACCAAGGCGTAACATTTTACTTATATTGTAATTTTGTTAAGGCCACAACGTTGTACCCGTCAAAGCGGAAGTTAACGGATAAAGATGGAGAATTCTACTTCAGGTAATAATAATAAGAAGAATACGAATAAATATGATAATATAATATGTATATTGCGCATATACAATGGAATGCGCATTACAAACGGTGAAATAAAAATAAGTCGATTAAAAGCTATCTTAAAAAAGTACGTTTTGAGGGCTGTCTTGAAAGATGTAAGGCTCTGAATGTTTCTTATCTACGCCGGAAGACTGTTTCACAGTTTGGGAGCTGCCGACTGAAAGGCTCGGTCGCCAAGTCAGTTGGTAGACACAGTGCGTTGGCCGGTACCAACAAAGTCGCATTATTGGACCTAAGGGTGGTTTCCATTTGTCAGAACTGACCGGCCAGACCATTCCCGTAGTAATGACAATTTCACTTTTAATAAAAAATATCCAGCTAGATATAGTTTGCACGAAGGAGATGGTTTTTCAGCAAAAACTCTTGGAAAAAGCTTATTGCTTTGTCAAAATGACTGGTCCGGCCAGGGTCCAGCCGGTCGGTTCTGACTTTTGGAAAGCGCCCTAAGATTATTTATATCTTGACTGGGCAGCGACCGCAATAATATCAACTGAAGTATGGTTGATTGAGTAGTTTTCAAAGGAAGCAATGCAATTTTTTTTCCGTGAATTCTCTTATAACCATATATTGTAAACTGCACTCACTAGGGACCTCAAAGTACCAGATATGTCAGGTGGCTATTGTATGGTAGTGCAGTTTGGATCTGCAGGAGCAGCCACACTCTCTAGTAAACCGGTGAGAGCATTGTTTGTTTTACGTGGAGTCCTCATTACTAGTTACTTCTTGCACAAACCCTTATTCTATTAGTAATAACATTACTTTGAAGAGAACTTGAATTTTTATTTGTAAATTTCTATTTGTTGTCTGCAATGTTAGGAAGAGCTACCTTCAGCGAAACACACCGAATACCACCTTGTGGTCTTTTTGTTGTCTGCAACGTAAGGAAGAGCTAACTTGAGCACAACACACCAAATACCAATCTGGCATCAGCTTACGACAGTCGTTTCCGATTAGTACAGTAGCTCTTCCAGACCTCTATTTTGATTGGCCCTAATAATCAGTAGCTTCTTTTGTTTTAGAGCTAGGGGTATTGTTTGTGTTGAATCATCTGTTGTTTCGTTCTGCAATCACAGACCATGTCTGAAAAGCTACTGACCTTCTTCCCTTCCATTGCACCTTAAACCTGTTCACTTACGAAGAAGCACTTCCGTTTAGCGGCATATTTTACAGAAGATTCATTTCATTTTTGTACAAGTTAATCAGTTTTATTACCTGTAAAAGAATATGTGGAGGAGAGTTGTGTTTAGAAATGCATACTACCCAGCGTTCGAAGAGTTCGTTGGCCTCGTCAGCTAAATACCTTCCCAATTCTTAATGATAGTGAGAGCCAACTATGTTCGTTAACATAGAGTTTCACTTACTCCCTCTTGCAGATCACATTCACAGCAAAGGCTGGTCTCCCTGTGAAGCTTGAACCGGAGACGATGCCTGCGACTCCTACTGTTTCCAACACTCAAAGGACCAACAGCCGAACCCTGGTGAAGACACTCAAGTTACAACTTAAGGTACTAATATTTACTGTTTTTGGTTGTGTTCTCTCCTCATTGTAATGCAAAAATGGTCCCACATCTTCTGTTACCAGTTACCAGGTCTTTGCGACGTCGTGCGTATAATTGTAGGCCAGCGTTGGTGAGCATTAACTCTGTAGAGAAACTGGTTTGTGTAAACTTTGGGAAAAAGAGAAAAGAGTTGGTTGCCTGCAAAGATTTCGTCCGTAGTTTACTAGTCATGATTTCAGTCCACTTTGAAGGCGCAAATCGCTGAAAATGAGCAAAAAAAGAAACGAAAAAAATGAACAACAAAAGATGAGTCCATTACGGCGTCAGTGAAGCGTATCACGAAGGCGATGACGATTATGTCACCAAGAAGGACGTTTACAAAGTGATGAAAGTGCAAGAGTCGATGTCTCGTAATTTGTTTGAATCCATGTTGACCAGTGTTAACAATAGAAGTGATGGTGTGATCAAAGACTTGACAGAATTGAAATCAAGTATTCGTATCACCACAATCTTCTGTCTAGTAGCTTTCGCAACCTCTTTTTAAGTAATAGTCAGGTTCACCATTGTGAACCTCAACTAGCCTTTCAGCATAGACCTCATTTCTGTAGAACTAATATCAAGCAGTTCAGTATCCTTTATCGAGGACCAACAATCTGGAATTCGTTGCCAATTTCACTAACCAGCTCTTCTTCCATATTTCCATATAAGTTTTTTGTTGGTTTGTTTGTTTGTTTATGTTTTGGATTTAACATAACGAACGTAGGGCATTTTTCTCTTTTCTGATCTGAAACCAACTAATGTTGCAGCTCTCGTTAGTTGCTGATCTCTAAACAACGTTAAAAAACCCTCGTCATGCATAATTAAAGGTCCATTTCAATACCGTATTTATTCGATTAACCGCCCTGGGCGCTTATTAAATTTTTGGACCTTGAGAGTGGGCGCTTATTCGAGGCTGGGCGCTTATTAAATTTTCACCATTTTCAGCAAGTGAAATATGTTTATTTTGCAACAAAACAATAAATGCTAATAACAAAACGCGAAGAAGTAACAAAGCAAGGTTTCTGTAAAATACTCTGAAGAAAACTCTGTCCTCGGGGAAGTCTCCTATTGGAATTTATTTACTCAAGTGGGTGTGGTGGGGGTGAGCGCTTATATGATTTTGATTTGGAGGAGGAGGGGGTGGTCGCTTATTCGAGGCTGGGCGCTTATTCGAATAAATACGGTATTCAAGATTGCTTGATACACATTTGTTGAAGAACAGCTCAAACATTTGTTGATCAGCAAAGTGGCCTTAGGCAGCCTTGAGACAAGATTGCTCACTCTGCTGTTTGTTTTAGGACAAATTTGATAACTTGACTGGTGAGAATCTGAAAGGAAAGGTGGTTGTCAAGGTAACAACACCATCAGAAGGCATTGACGAGATCCCTGCTCTGACTGGAAATGTGTACTCCTTGGAGGTACCCCTGGTTAAGGGCGTGGCCACTGTACAGAACCTCCTTATTCAACAGAACACTGCAGGCAAAGACGGACAGGAATACCTGCTGAACTTTCACACTCAGATTCCTCCTAATTCTTCGCCTCATCCTATTCCCGTGTTTACATTGGCATTCTTGTTTTACAATGGCAAGTACCCTTCGGTTTCATGTAGTGCTGACTTTCTTCTTCATGATTAAGGGCCTGTTTACATTGAGGCGGGGGACCCCAGGTAGGTGAGGTAACCTGCTTAGGTGGGGTAACCCGCCTGTCCATATAATCTCTCATTTTAATTTGATCACGTTTACATGATAAGTGGGGTGACCCGCCGCATGTTGCCTCACCTATCTGGGATCTCCCACCTCCATGTAAACAGGCCTTAACTTAAAGGATATCCGATAATGTGCTTGTTCGTTGTGTGACTTTTTTTGTTTTAAAATAGCAAATACACTGCGGTTTTCTGTGGTGCTAATTTTCCCATCCCTTATAAATATTAACATAAAATAACAAGTGCCCGTTCTTTCTGCGCAGGCTTGTCACTAAGATTTCAAGTTACCGGGTAAATACAACAAGTAGGCGGGAAATCAAACAGCTAGGGATTTCGTTTGGTTCTATTTTTCTTCTCTTTTCCAATGAAAGTAGCTGGGGGCCACATTCATAGCAGCTGGGGGAAATCCCCGGCCCCTGGCTCTTAGTGGCAGCCCAGCTGCGACCTGGTTTTGTTTACAGTGGCAGGCACACTTCGGTTTCCTGTAAAAAAAAAAAAAACTTTTAAATTCCTATTTCCCTCTTCTTGATTAACTTTAAAAAAACTTCTTTTTGTTTGTTCAACCTTTTGTTTTAGAATGGCAAGTACACTTCGGTTCTTATAAAGAAGTGTCTAATTCCACTCATTGATTAACGTATCTGCTTATTCGTCGTTTGACCTCTCTAAATCACTTCCTTTTACTTGCTTTCCACCTTGTTAGGTATTTTGTTAACTAACACAACATATTTCATAAACAGTACTATACTTTTTTGCTTTTAGATGTGAGGAAACAGCAACAGATGGCTCAGCTGACAAAAGAAAGAGATCACTTATTTGAGACGATACGCACCTACCGGCTTCTTTTTGAAACTACGCGACAACTCATTAACGAGATGCAAGGTTGGTGGCTTATTTTTGGTTCTTTGCAGTCGACCACATTAACATTCGCCCACAGAGGGAGTGAGACGCAATAATTTTGTCTTATCCTTAAAGTCTCGAGAGTAACTAACATCAATTTTCTCCTAACAATATCCATGCACAATCAAAAGAAAAGGTTATGAGAAATAATAAAATGATCATCAAAATGAAAATGCTTTGATTTTTATCAAATTCTCTCAACTAATTCTGTAAGGAAATATATGGAGATCTGTAGAGAGAATTCTTATGTGGATATTGGGACTTAAAAGATTACTCATTAAGTCAATGTTTCTCCATAAAAAGATTCAAAAGCTGACGCATTAAGTGCTAGCCCGTCATCAGAGCGAATTGAAACTTGATAACACCAGCTTTTTTTAAAGATTTGAACAACCAATTTTATAATTGAACCATAACCTTTATTTTTGTACTTTACAGTGTCAGTGCATGAAGCTTCTTTACAAGAACAGAAGCTGAGAGGAGAACTCAGAAAACAAAACATCTCTGCAAGCAGCTTAGCATCGGTAAGGAGTAATCCTGGTACAGGATCGAGCCACCCTAAGGGAGTAGTTAGAGTACCAAGCTCAAGTCAAGAGGTCGCTGTTTTCGGTTTAACCAGAGGTCCCCTCTTTTCCACAGAGACCTAGCGGAGAGTAGAACACAGGGGAGAAAACGTACGTGGTGTATGCTGGGAAGGGGAAGAGAGGAAGCGAGGTTTCCGCCATTTTTCTTTCCTTCGTTCACACGACAGCACTTTCGAGTTATAAAAGAAGTTATGTTCTTGTCGTCGGAGCTTCTGTTAGGGTAATATGAGGTGCATATGTAGCCACACTGCACTGGCTGGTTTTGATTAAAGTTGGATCTGAGTTCAACTCCTTGGCCATGCCTGTTGGTGCCTCTGAAGCTTTTACGTTTACTTTCGTTTTCTTATTTAGACGAAGTGCTAGAAAATTGTGGATGATGCCTCATTTTGTTACCGTGCGTACGTTTTGCATTTTACCGGAAGGTCTCATTTTGTAAAAATCAATTCGCACCATAGATTAGTATTGTTAAATATCCGTTTCATTTGAATGGTCACACTATAACTCTGGGAGTGAAAGAGTTAATCACTAGAGAGCTTTAGATTTGAGGAGGAGAACGAGTATGAGTATGAGATTTAACATAAAGTTTCAGAATCTAAGCCCTCTACTGCTTGTTTGTTCTTAGCCATCAGCTGTGACTACATTGATAGATGAAATGTCAAAAAAGAGAGATCAGATCGCTATTACTCCTCGCCGACAGTGTCTACTTCACCCTGGACCCCGTGGAGACTCTGGTATTCTGGGAAAGGTTTGTTCAGTTTACTTTTCGATGAGTTCACACTATGCTTTAGTCTGACAATTTTTTTCCCTTTTTCTAAAGCCATAGCAAAGAGTGATTTATAATAACCGTTATGCATGTTTACGTCAGACGAGTATATTTCACCACCCAGCCTCGTTTTGAAGTTGAAAAGTTGCCAAGTTGTGCATAAATGAATTCCCAGGGCAGAAAAGTTGAAAAGAATATTCACGCCCAAAGGGTGCAAATGCAAACAGTTTTGTTTACAAACGAGGTTTGGTGAAATTTGCTCGACTGACGTAATTATGCAACTTCAAATCTTAGTGACAGCCCTGACCTCGGTAATGAAGACACTTGGCTCTACCTCGTCGGTATACTTTTGTTGCGTGTTAGCGCTAACGCTGTTCTCTGTTCCCCCTGCAGGTAGCTCATTTAGCTCAAGTGGTAGATGACGACGTTGCGCGAGTACTGTCGTGGCACATGGCATCCGATATGGACTGTGTCGTTACTCTCACGACAGAAAAGGTTTGTTCTTAGACTTTCAAAAAAGTCCTTTTTCCGATTTAATATGGCGCGGGACGAAGGTCGACCTTTCGCGACTTCGTCGTACGCTTGGTCGCTTGCTAAGACACTCGTGCTGTCGACTTCTAGCAAGTCTAGTTCGTTCCCTAAACCTCGTGTTTTGCCTGCTGTGCTTTTCGCTCATCATAAATTCTCTCCCCTTTTGGGTAGCTAGTATGTACGTAAGTTATGCTGTTCCGCTCTATCCTATTCTACTGGACCTGTCGTTTTGTGCTCTGTAGGGTGTATTTTTTATTGCTGACAAGCGTTTGCGAGGTAGCAATACTATTGTTTGTGTAGCGAAAAATTCAATTTTGTAGTATTCTTTGTGTAGCGGCAAATTCAATTTGTGTCGAATGTAAGATCACCCGCAAACACACTTGGACATGACTATCTTAGAGGTCTTCTTATATGACGTAGTATATCCGCACAGCGCTCGATTGAATGTTCAAGTTCCTGACAAACGGACAATCTTGCCTGTTTAAACTGTCGAATTAATAAAATCAATCGAGTTAAAGGCTTCCGTGTTACCTCAGGAATGAACCGTAACTTAAGTATTTGCCTTACTGGTCGAAAGCACACTGATTTCATGAGCGAATGTTTTACATCAACGGGCAAAGTCAACGACTAATATTTTGGCACAAAACTGTAAATTCCTCTGCTGCTTATTTCCTGGTAATAATTATTACTGTCTCACTTCCATGACCTCCACACAAGTCCTTTTGTAGCTCTCTAAAATAACCAGTAACATTTATCTAGTTTTTTTGTCACTTTTTGAATAACACGGGTGGCTGTTTATTTTCAGGCAAAACAAGTGTATCGGGACTCTAATGGCCAGCAACAAGTGCTACCCTTAGATTCTATCTTCAGACGTAGTTTGCCAGAATGGAATAGGTACAGACCAAATTAAACCCAGTTATCATAGACGCTGTGTCTCTCAGGAGTTTTCAAACCCAAACCTGCTTAACAATTTTACACCATAAATCCTCTATTAAGACCCCCTCTCAAATAAGCCCCCTCTCACTAATAGGCCTCTCCTTTTCAGAGAAAGAAAGTTAATAAGCCCCCTTCTCTTTAAGCCTCCATCCCCTCCCCTCCGCTTATTATTCTTCATTATTTTAATGATAGACTGTATTAATCAGTCACGACAGTAAAACATCGTGTGGACTGATCCAGGACGGTTTATTTACCAACTAGAAGTTCGGAATTGTTATTGATTTTCGGCTGCATGACTCCAACGTCTTGTACTGGAACTTTTCCTCTTTGTATTCTAGTTCTTTATGGTGAACTGATACCATCGTTTCTTCTTAATTAGATAACCCCCCCTCTCTCTAACCCCTCCCCCACCTCAAATGGGCTTGAAATAAATAAGCCCCCCAAGGGGCTTTAATTGAGGATTTACGGTAAGTTGGTTTTTTTAACCCAAAGAAAATTCAGGGAGTGCTCAAGTAGTGCCGATCAAGTTTATAAAATTTCCTGCCCGGTTTTATGAGTTACTCTACTACATTAAAATGTACTATACTGTTATCTGCAGGTTTAACCTGGCTTACACTCTCATTCATTCGCGTAGTCAGTTGTGATGTCATATAATGGTGATCTATCTTTTGAATCTGTAGGCGAATTCATATAGAACCCTCTATTTCGGTAGGACCCTATGCGTGATTTTTCTTTCCTGAATTTGTGAAAATTAGACTATTAACTCCCAGTGCATTAGAAAAAGTTAGCAATGCTTGCAGACATGTCAGCAGTGGCCTGTGAATATGCTAGTGAGCACGCTCAAGAATTTTCCAGTGGCCTCAGAGTTTTAAGCCTGTAGCGTAGCTTAGCAATGAGTGGCCATTAATACTGACTGTTAATTTTAGAGCTCTTCCACATATACGAGGTCAGGGCAGTTACAATCCGTCTGGTAACCCTGTGTACGCAAGAGATATGTTGATGTTTCCAACAGAGGCGGAAAATTGCAAGCTAGGTAATACGAATGTGTATGCAAGAGTACTTATTGTAGGGCCTGTGCGACAATAGACCATTAGATAATCATTAGCCTGCTCTGTGTTCTCTAGTTTAAAAACAACTGTTGGGCCAACGCTCGAGAGGCGCCGGCGGAATCTCATGCGCGAGTGGCAAGCAGATTGGCTCATTCGATAAGTTCTTGAATGGAGAACTTCTCTAAGGCCAAGGTAATTTGCTTGAAAGAAAGCAGTGCTGAGGGACGTTGAATAGAAATGAATTTTCTGTTTAGGAAGGTGAACGTTTCGCTTACCCGTTGTCAAAGAGATACCCATTGGTGGAGCTCCGTGATTAGTTGCAACAAGCTAGCGTAAACGGCAAGAATCAGTTACATGCTCCCCCCTCCCCCAAATTAGCCGGACGACAGTTTCTCCAAACAGGCAGCTAAACATTGGCTAGTATAGGGTACAAATACGTTAATCCCAGGAAACAGTCCCCCTTAATGCACAACATCCACTTCCCGTTTGTTGACATTTCCAGTGATTCCACGCTCAGAGGTAGAAATAACTTTGTCAAGATACATTGTTATGGGTTTAGGAACTACCACTCTTACGCTCCGTGAACATCTACCAATGCTTTTTGGGTATCAGAGGTCTTTTTATTTTCCTCGCGTGCGGTGGGGTGCTTCGATGTCGGTAACAGACCGAAGCCGCGAGTCACTTTCACCAGAAATTACACTAGAAACCTCTTTGCTGTCCGGGGTATACAAAGTTCTTCGTGACTGTCAAAAATTTTCCTCAAACTCAATAACAAATAAATGTATCGAGAAAACAGACAAATTCTATACCATGAATTGCGACACCTAAATCAAACACTCGAAAGAGTTTTTCATTTGAAATCCAAATAACCTTGACGTCACTATGCCTCATTTTTCAACTCACCTCTCGTTTTCTGCCCTAGGGGGTACTCCCTATAATCGCCTATACGGAGAGACTCCGCCCGAAAGGGATACCTTTTTCAGACTTCAGGTATATGGAAGGGTTGGGATTTTACCAGTTGAATTATATGAAAGTGGTGGGAAATCTGTCATTTGGGCCTGTGAATGGGCTCAAAGGGCAGAACAGATGAATTTCAGTGTTATGGCTTTATAAAGTCGAGAAAACGTTTAATTTTTGTGATTGATTCCTACTTAAAGGACAATGCATTTGCAGCAGTTAAAAGGGGTACCTTTTTCGTGAAAAATGGTATATAAAAGGGTAAGGGTTGGACCTCGGGGCGTAGCCTCCCCGTATAAAAATTTGTTGAGTACGCTCCCGGGATTTTCTGCATGTTTTTTGAAACTTTCCTCGGGTTTGATTCATTGCTTGTCTCATTGCAGTGTTCGGTATGTTACTGGGTGATACACTGATCCTAGATGACCTGGACTGTGCAAATAAATACAGACAACAGGTGAGTATACTTGTTGATGATGCATTTCAAGGTGATGTTACATCGGACGATTCGCAGCAACGATTTTTAGCGCTAGACAGCGTTGCAACATTGTTGTGACATTGATTCAAATGGTTGCAACGTTGTTCCAACATTGCCGGCAATGCTGTGCCACGGCTGGCTATTTCATGTTGTTAATATTGCCAATTAAGCTTCCTTGTGCGCAATGAAACTAAACGTAAGGGGAAAAATTTTCTTGTAAACGACAAAATCACAGCTTCTCGTCAAATAAATGTCTCTCAAGCATTATATGAAACGTTAAATACGAGCAAAATGAACTTTGGAAACTGTTAGGCTAACAAGTTTTCAAAAATCGGTAATTGCAATCCGTTTTAGTCTTCCTCAGCTGAGTTTGTCCGCCCCTGCCTCTTTTTGTATTTGCTGTGCCATTAATGCTTTGTTTAAATGTTTTGAGCGGTTACGGTATTTTTATGTTTCACTCAATTTGGTGGCGGTTTCTACTGTTAGAATTTTGATACGTAATTCATGACTCAGATCCTTTAACATCAATGTACTAGTGACGACATGACATTTTTACATTTAGCCTATGTAGCTGGCGGGATTGTTATGCCCTATTCAAAACGGGAGAGGCTCGGAGAGGGTTGAATCCACACCAGGCTCCAGGCTACCGTCCAGTGGATAACTCAATTGGTTTCCCTTATACCTATTCGCTAGACAGAGATTTATTTATCCAGTAGATAGCGCTGTCCAACGTTTGAACGACGATGGGGCGGGTTTTTCGAGCCTTTAAGCTAATTGCAAAATTACAGACATAGCTGTGGCTTTGAGATAAAGCCACTAACAGACGACTGCAATGCAATAAAAAAACTATTGATTTACGCCTGACTATAGTGAACTTAACCAAGGACGTTTTAGAGCGACACGCACCAACCAGAAGTGGCTGTTTTGCATCATTGGTCAGCAGTTTTTTTCCCAAATTAAATTTCTGGCAATTCGTCTCAGTAAGAGTAAAGATACCGTATCTATTCGATTAACCTGCCCTGGGCGCTTATTAAATTTTCACCATTTTCAGCAAGTCAAGTATGTTTATTTTGCAACAAACAATAAATGGTAATAACAAAACGCGAAGATGTAACAAAGTAAGGTCTCTGTAAAATGCTCTGAAGAAAACTTCGTCTTCGGGGAAGTCTCTTATTAGTACTTATTCAATTTCAATTTCAATCTCATTGTCACTCAAGTCAATAAGTGAATTCTCTGGTGCTGCCTCCTCGATGTCCGACATCGGGGGGGGGAGGGGTGGGCGCTTATTCGAGGTCGGCGCTAATTTGAGGTTGGGCGCTTATTCGAATAAATACGGACTTAACAAGGCACATTTGTTAGCGTCAAGGTAATGAGAAAAGGCTTCACTTCCGGTTGACGTGTTACGTCCAGAAATGTCTTTGCTTAACCTCCCTTGTGTATTGTTATGATGTAGGTTGTAAAGCACACTCATTGTCCTACGATTCTTACAAGAGGAGGAGATCGCATCAGAAGTAACGGTAAGTTATTTAGCCCATTAACCTTTAAGTGACTAGTGTTTAAGATTTCTCCTTATTCTTACACTGTTCAGTCAAACATAAATATCGATAACATGCTGAGCTGGCAGGTCGCGCAATATCACGTGATCATGGAATGACGCAATGGTGAGGTAGAATTTCTCCTTATTCTTACACTGTTCAGCCAAACATAAATACCGTGAGAAAAGCACATGATCAGCAAGTGAAAAAAGGTCTTGATTACGCAGGATATGCGTGGAGAACGTTGTGGAGAATGTTTGTATTAATTTTAGGGTTTAAAGGGTCGCACCAATCCCCGTGATACTGTTTCTTCTAGTGAGAATTTTAATCTCGATTGTTTTGCTCTCTTGCAAAGGTAAATTCGGCGGACTGCAGAACAAAGCTCCTCCTCTTGAGAGAATGCGCGGCGCAGTGTTCGCTGCGCCTCTTCCGCTGACATTCCATTCACTGACAACGCAGATTGGTGAGTGACAACTAAAGCTCTTCTCATTTTTCACCGCCAATGTATAACTCCAACATTGCTGCTAATGTTTTTCTTTATTCATTATGTTGTCAGAACAACTACAAGCTTTTAAACAAGCCGTTATCAAACACACACAAGCCAAGGAAGAACTTTCGGTAAGCTTTAAAGAAGCGCATCGCATTGGTTTTTTTCCTTTCGTACACAAACCCACCCTGCTGTCAGTCTTCTTTTCTTGAGAGCGGATGAGAAGGGAAGTTCTGCCTGAATCGCGTCGAGTCTTGTTTTAACCTTTTAAGTCCCAAAAGTGACCAACGTCATTTTTCTTTAACAATATCCGTATATTGTCATAAGATGAGGTTATGAGAATTAATAAAATGATCGCCAAAGAAAAATGCCTTTGATCATTTATTGAATTCTCTCAACTTATTCTTAAAGGAAATGTATGGAGATCACTTTGGAGAATTTGTATGTGTATATTAATTGGGGCTTAGAGGGTTAAGGCCGCTTTCCTTCTTATCGTATAGGTGAGCGCGACCCCATAACTTAAAGATTTGAATCCGCTTTCACTACTTTTTCTGTTCAGCTCGCCAGTTTATTTTCAAAACAAATCGTTGGTAACGGTTAGCTGATTTACGAATTTGATCTTGGAGCATTTGAAGGGAACACTTTCTCTATCTCCTTTCTCTAACAGCTGCAGCTACAGCACGGACAAACGCAGGAGATGAAAATTAAACACCGGGAATGCAGAGAGGCTGAAACCCAGTTACGCATGATTGAGGAGCGTTTGGGCATGACTCCGACCCAGTACAATATGCCTCCCAGTCCGGCCACTATGCTGCTGACAGAAATCAACACTCCACCTACAAGAACAGCTACCTCGCGTCGCTCCAGCGCACGAGCTGCGGCTGCGGCTACCGCTTCTCCGACCTTATCGACTCCGGTCGTAAATGGTTCGAGCAACGCATCGGGAAACACAACTTCTTCGCGAACGAGGCGAGGTGCTGCGATCTCCCCTGAAGAAGTAAGAACGAGTAAACGAACGCGCCGATGAACAGAACGCAGCTTAAAATAGTTATTCTGGAGGTTGACACTACTTTAAACATACCGCAGTGGATTTACAGTCAAAACCTTAAAGAACTTGCAAACATGATTTTGTGGTACCGATCATTTCTTAAACGAGGAAAGTCCGCCATGGAAGATGCTTCGCTATATTGTGCCATGCTTAAAAACCTGGTCCTCGTGCTCATTTAAGTTTACGGCTTTCCTTGTAAAAGATCTACTGACTGAAAAACTGTACCTCTGAAGACTATGAGGAGATTCCATTTCTTTACAGATTGTAACAATTTTTCACTTTGCTACTGTATCTATTTTTCACACCCTCCTTCTAGAAGTTTATCATTATACGTGCTTTTGAAATTTACTTTGAGAACTTAGCGTAAAATTGATATTGTGCTCTGATTCTCTTTCATGCCGGATTATCTCCCGAAACTAAACCAAAAGTGGAGCCGACGTTTTCCAAGTTTACTCCATCTTCTTCAGTCTTGACTATACACGTCCTATCTGAGGTTGAAGAGGATACGATGTTTTTTTTTTTATCTCTTGGTTTTAGCTAAAAATTGCCTAAAATTGCATGACATTGCGCTTTTATATTAGAGACCTTAAGATCGGAGTGTTTTGGCATTTCCGCCAACCGCGAACGTCAAGAATTCACGTGACCAGTGCCCTGCCGTCGGAATTTGGGTTTGAGGTTCACATTTGTACAGCATGAGCACGCTCAAGGGTTATAATAAGTGATTTACTGCAAGGTTTTGCACCCCAAAACATCCTAATACCGCGTTTGAGAGGAAATACTACTTTTTAGAACTCTTCCGCATATTAATCATCAATTCGTTTTCATAGGAACGTATTTTTTGAAGACAATTTCTGAGCTAAAATAGTTTGCCGTTTGCAGTAAGATGGCCAAACCTCGATCTTAAGGTCTCTATTCTTAATTTCAATTTGACTGAAATTCAGTTCAGTAGTCTTATTTTTAACCTTACTACATCCTACACGCCACTAATTTATCTTCGTGTTAAAAAGGTATTACGGTATTAAAAGGTACTTTTTACCTCAAAGTACAGTATGAGATTAGTGGCAAAATGAATGTTGAGAAATTGTCCGTTTTGTGTTAACGCGTGGAACTCGTTCGGTGCTGTGTTGAATGACAATTGCCGTTTTCAAACTGGAGACGGATTATCCGTCTGAGAATTATCCGTTGGATTATCCGAGATGTGAAAAAGACGATAAACGTATTCACACCAGAGACGGATTATCCGTCTGAGACGAATTATCCGTTGGATAATTCGCGTCAGATAGATAATACGCCGTAATTTAAAAATGGAACGGTCTTAATTTTGCATGGACAATCGGCCTGACTCAATCCATCTGTTTTTCCGTCAATTTTGACGGATTTTGAAGATGGATTATCCGTCTCAGACGAATAATCCATCTCAAGTGTAAAAAGGCCGTTGTTCAATTTGGACGGATAATTCGTCTGACTTTATCCGTCTTTTAGACGGATTTTGAAGACGAATAATCTGTCAAAGACGGATTATTCGTCTCGAATTCACACTAGACAGATAAACTCATCCCATTTTTCTACCACCCTCGTCCCCAGTGTCTTCTCGCTTTTCAAAAGACACTGGGTCGAGGTTGTTTTTTTTCCTGAAAAGCCTGGCACTAGACACTGGAAAGGTGCGTTGCAACGTGAAGGATTCGTAGAACAAAAAGTTTAAAGCACTCATCCCCCAGAAGGTACTCCTGGGAATTCTTGGTTGGGGTGTGCCGCCCCGTTCTCCAAATCCTAATCCTATATCAGACCTAAAACTGTCATTTTTCACACCCGTTTTCAGATCTCACCTCTAAAAAAAACGATTTCTTAAAATCCATTTCGAATTCGTTCTTACTCATTTGGAATTAAAACCATAAATACGTTCATCCACTCCCGTAGTTCCCTCGAAAATCATACCCGACTCCAGATCAAAATGGGCACACAAGGAAAAAAAAGCGTTAAAAAGAACACGTGGAGTGAAAGCGTCTTTAATAGTACCGAGAAGCGCACCCCCCGCAAGGCGCCTTTGTATCATTAATAATACTTGTTTGTCCCCGCCATTCTCCTCCCCCAAACAAAATTGTGTAAGCGTAAGCAATGTCTTCAATTTTTCTTGCGACGACTGTAATACGCATGAAAATTTAGCAAAAAAGGGTTGCGCAAAATTTGGGCGAGGGTGTTTGTTTGTTTGTTTGTTTTCTCACGGACTGAGTCTCGAGGTCAATAAATACGTTGCCCGGCTGCGGGACCACTGCGGCAAAATTCCCAACGGGAAAGATAGGTAGTCAATCAGAAAACAGTATTTACTTCAGCTCACCCACTCGCGAAAGCTGCATATGAAAATGTGAGCAGATTTACAGGTTTGGTTTGTGAGATACCGTAAAATTCCGAAAATAAGCACGTCCATATATAAGCCCCCCAAACTCGTAACGCAAAAAACCCTCCGTTAAATCGCCTCTCCAAATATAAGCCACCCGGGGCTTGTACTTGGAAAATTGCTCTCAAATACAAAGTAAAACACAGCAAAAAAAGGTAAATTTACTTCCAACTATAAGGCTAACCCAATCGATTTCGAAACGCAAATTTCCCTTCGTAGATAAGCCCCTCCAAAAATAAGCCCCTCAAAACGGTCTTTGTAAAATATAAGCCTCGGGGCTTATTTTCGGAATTTTACCGTATGATTAGGCGTATGTGTGACCTTAGGATTGTGCCCTGTTCACGTTGTGACCTTCGACCGCGCTCGTGATATTATAGTGCGCGCCTCTCACTCGACTGTTTATGAACCAAACACGAACGCTTCCTGCAAGTAACAGCAGATACTGTGTTCCTTCAATTTTTTCTGACGTGGAATTTAAAAAGGACAAGTAACAGGTATGATAAATGTACGTAATCACTTTTCATTTTTCGGAGAAGTTAAGGAATTTTTGCTCTACCGTTAGCGTTTTTAGAACTGAAGCATTTGTTCCTTCTTCACCTTTATAATTCTTCTGACATTTATTTGGTTTCAGTTTTTTGAATCTACTACTTAATGGTAAAAGCTTCCTTATTTATTGCAGCAGTTCTTAGTGACTAGGTCTAACTACAGCAAACAACGTCAATTCTCAGAGTATCACTGCTTATCATGGAAAGGCCATGAGATAATTTAGAGAGTATTGTCGATGACCCCTAAACAAAATCGTCATCAGTTTTTGAGAGCCACATGCAATATCAGGCCAATATCGACAACTGAGTGGAACATTATCAGGGAAAGAAAATGTAAAGAATATCACCTTCACAGTAGATTTGTTTTTAACGTTTTTCTCCAGCTGCTAATTAGTAATTGGTTAAAGCTAATTTCTTGGGATTTAGCTACTGTAGGTAGAAATATATAGAGGTGCCCTTTGATTAATCCTTCCTCTCCGCTACTATCTACCAAACACTGAACTTGGACACCAGCAACTGTTTTTTTTATTTTTTTTTTATCGCACAGAAAATAAGTGCTCTAGACAAAATGCTCCAAGTGACGACGCATTGATGATGGTATGGCATATAAGGTTTGTTAGTACAAGAGGCACTAGCCTCACTACCCTCTGTCCATGACTGCTTTCTCCCTCCCCCGGATCATTATATGGGTACATGATTATCCAGCTTAAAATGAGAAGTCGATGCAATCCATTTGTTGTCCTTACCTTAAGTAATTTCTGATGGCGAACTAGCTCGCGAAAGCACAGGTTTTTTTCTGTTTTGTATTTTACACACACCGAGAAAACAGTTTTCTAAGCGTGTGAAACCTTGGGGCGAAAACCTAAAGCCGAAAAAGGCGTCTGCTCTCGAAGGCTTATGGCGAACGGGCCAGTTTCGAATTATCAAAACTACTTTCTGAGGGAAATAAACCACAAATGGACTATTCATCTCCAACTTCAA
>CALNXK010000440.1:0-22500 GCA_942486035.1 Porites lobata
TTGTGTAACATCTCTCAGTGGTAATGAGTGATGAGAAATGTCTGTTTTCTCAGGCTGGGTAATTGAATAGTTAAGATGTCTCTTGTTTTATTTTACTTTTGTTTGCTATGAATGTAGTCAAGGGTTAATTATGCCCTTAGAAGCTGGGGAAAATCCTGGGTCTCCAGCCCTTACTGACACCCCTGGTGTGGGGTTTTCCCCCTAAAAGCAAGTTGTTCTGTAGACAGGAAGATATTTCACCCCACTGTTGTTCCACAACCCTTATTCAGGCGAAATCTTTTGATATTAAAATTAATGTGGCAATTTGTTTTGAACAGGGAGGAGCAGATCTTCAGATGCATGTTCATGAGTGGCTCCAATGATGTAGGCAGCTGTGCAAACTAAAGGACATTATTGCCACAGGATAGAGATCACAAGTTCATAGGTTGGTTTGTGACCTTCACTGGTGTTACATGTGTACTACTAGCATTGCATAATAGAATTTGACTTAATCATTGTAGTAAGTAGGTTGTCATTTTGATTAGGGACCACTCCCAGTTAAATTGGGCATTTCCTGAGCATACAGATCTTTACTTCCTTAAATTTACCAGTCTCTGAATGTGATGTGTTTATCCTCACTGAGTAAAGTTATTATTATTATTATTATTATAAATTAATTATAAATTTTAATTATCAGAGCTACAATCTGTTACAAAAGGGCAAGAGGCACCTACTTATTTATTTGGCGAAAAATGCTTAGGAGACATTGTGTAGTTAAAGCTCTCCTGCCCATTAGATTGTAAGATTTTATTCAACCCTTGAAATAGCGACTTTGATTGGGCAGGGTGAACTGATAAACAGAATAATTTATTATTGTAATCTTTAGTGACTGTAACTTGACTAAGTTGGTTTAACCTGTTGCTTATGTAGACTCATATTTTTCTTATCCAGATCAGATGCACTATGCCACAAACAGACTGGATCAAGTCTTCAACATTTAAGCTTTAGAGGTTATCTTAAGTACCATATAAGTGCTGTTCAGATTGCTTTGTAATCTAGCTCTTGAGTGAACCAGATAAACAAAATGTGGCTTAATACCTGGTCAAAAGACAATAATTTTATTAATCTCATCCAGGACATAAAATTAAAAATGCATTTAAATGCGCTTTAAAGGAGTTAACAATAAAGTGCATCTTTAAGGGGTTGGTTGGTGTGCACACACTCACTAGTTCACTACAACATTCACATGATACAAGGCATGTGGAGATTTCTTTGCGCAGGGTTTTTTTTTGCTGCAAGTTTTTTTAATACAATCTTTCAACTGCAGAAATCTGAGTAAGTAAAATGTACAGGGCAAAAGAATCAACAGCTGATTTCTTGTATGTAGTTGATGGGAAAATTGCTTTAGTTGCTGTTATAATAAATGCAGAAGACTTGGTCTTGGTTTTGAACAGAATTAGGAACAACTCAAAGAATTGAAGTTAATTGGTAAAAGTGAGTTGAATCAATGTAGTGTAGTTGGAAAAATTAACTTGACCCTAACCTTTTCAGGATCAACAGTCTGTATTTGAAGCTCAAAAGGCAATCCAAATCACTGTCTACACAAAATGAGTTAAAGGAAAACATTTACTGTCCAAAACAGTTTTAAGTGTTCATACCACTTGAAACTTATCTTGAGAGTTTCAATGAATATTGCTGGAGCAAGTTACATGTAGCAGTTTCACATTGATATTCTGACTGGATTTTGGAATTGTTAAAGCCTTCATCTTATTCAATGAAAATGTATATCAAAATTCAATTTTATAATCCTATTGTGCAAAGAACCACTCAGTTGAAAAAATTTGGCTTGATAAATAATCATGCCAAATAGATTTTTGATTTTATTCCTGGATAAGTATTAGTTTACTTTTGATCAGTTTTGCCACAGCTATGTTATAGATATATGCTAAGTTCTGCTATAGTTAAAAGGCAGTTTTACATCATTTTCATGTGCCAATTTTTGCACTTGCAAAGTCATTGCAAAAATTTGAAACTACCATATTGTCAATAAACCATGAAAACTTTGGTTAAAGCTCACAATCATTGTGTCAACAAACATGTGAAAAAGTGAAAGAAAGCAAGGGAAAGTTTGGCTTAAAAAGGAGAAACAATCTGGCTTTAATTTTTCCAGCATAAAGATAATCATGCAATGAGCCGCAAGCTTACATTAACGTGCATTGAAGTTTCATATTATCATTCAGCCAAGTCAATTTCTGGTTCAAAGAACCTTATGTATACTGCAATTGCACCTAGAAAGTTTAAGTACAAGGTTTACAACAGAAATCAATGAGTTAAGTTTAGAGTGTTGCTGAAAAGAAAATATGCAACTCAGAGTGGCAACCTCAACTCAACAACTCAAAAATTTAGCAAAAAATGGTTGAACTTAGCACTTTATTGTAAAATTTTTGAAATGGGCTAAAATTTCATTCATTATTTTGCAAAGTTTGAAATTTGAAAACTATAAAAAAATTTGACTTTTGTTGGCACTGTGGTTAGAACTTTGTTAAAAGTTCTCATGATTTTCACATATGAGGTGAAAAGATGTAAAATTGACTGTTGGTTAGATCAGACATGCTATCTACATTGTGGCTTATACAGCCAGCATCACTAACTGACTGACATGTTAGCTGCCTGACTGACTAGCATACTGACTGACTGGCTTACTGTCTGACTGACTTTCTGGTAGACTGACTGACTGTTTGACTTGCTGACTAATTGGCTGGCTGACTGGCTGGCTGACTGACTCACTGACTGACTGGCTGGATGACTGACACTGAGTTACTGGCTGATGACTGACTGACTGGCTGTCTGTCTGACTTAGTGACATACTGAGTGACTGACTTATTGACTGACTTACTGACTTGTTGACTGACTGACTAACTGACTGGCTTGTTGACGGACTGGCTGACTGACTGACTGGCTTAGTAACTGGCTGACTGGCTGAATGACTGACTGACTGACTTGCTGACCGGCTGATGACTGACTGGCTGACTGACCAACTGTTTGAATGACTGACTCGCAGACTGGCTGACTGACCGACTGTGCTGAATGACTGACTGGCTGATGAGTGGCTGTCTAACTGACTGGCTTGTTGGCTGACTGACTGACTGATTGACCTGCTGACTGACTGACCGACTGTGCTGAATGACTGATGACTGATTAACTGGTTGACCGTATGACCAACTGGCTGACTCGCTGATGACTGACTGGCTGACTAACTGGCTGACTGACTGACTGACAGACTGGCTGACTGACTGACTGACTGACTGACTGGCATACTGAGTGACTAACTTATTCACTGACTTGTTGACTGACTGACTAACTGACTGGCTTGTTGACTGTCTCAGTGACTGACTTACGTACTGACATACTGAGTGACTGACTTGCTGACAGACTAACTGACTGGCTCTTTGACTGACTGACACACTGAGTGACTGGCTTTTTGACTGACTTGCTGACTGACTTGTTGACTATCCGACTGACTGACTGGTGCATTGATTACCAGTACAGACTGAATGACTGATAAAGACCTGTATGGACCAGTCGAAAAAAACATACTTTTAATCTTTTAATATAGAAGGGCTTTTTTTTTGTAACTAGATGGTCATCAGGCATTATTTCTAGGCCTATTTTGTCCAAAACCAAACAAATACGAAATTTCCAATTTTGCCCAATAAGATAGGTTGACCCCCTTAAAAAATGTAAATATGGCGACTATGTAAAATACATAATTTTGTAGTCTGGGACGGCTTGTTTTCTAACTAGATAATCATCAAACACTACTTCCCATTGTATTCTAAAACAATCAAAGAGGAATTTTGCAATGGTTGACCAAAATCATGAAAAAAACTGAAATCGGACTCAAAAAAATCTCAATATGGCCACTGTTCAAAATCAATATTTTTATAGTCTAGGAAGGCTTGTTTTCTAACTTGATGATCAGCAAACATTATTTCTAGGCCCATTTTGTTCAAAAACAAATTTAGACGAAATTTCGAATTTTGCCCAAAATCATGGGTTAACCCCTTTAAAAAAATCTCAATGTGGCCACCGTGTAAAATAAATATCTTTATAGTCTAAGACGGCTTTTCTTCTAAGTAGACTGGCTGAATTACTGACTGCCTGATTGACTGAATGATCGACTGGCTGACTGACTAACTGACTTACGAACTGACTGACCAGTTGACTAACTGGCTGACTGACTGACGTACTGACTGCATAGCTGGCTGACTGACTGCATAGCGGACTGACTGACTGCATAGCTGACTGACTGACTGCATAGCTGACTGACTGACTGCATAGCTGACTGACTGACTGCATAGCTGACTGGCTGACTGACTGTGGACAAAAATTCATGCAGGCTGAATGATTTTTGTTGCGAGAAAAAAGGACTTATAAGCTGTTAAATTGCTAGCACCTTCGATTGGCGGAGGGCTTGATTTTTAACTAGATAATCATCAGACATTATTTCTAGACTTATTTTGCCCCCAAAAAAGCAAACAAACAAACAAAGAGGAAATTTGCAATTTTTGACCAAAATCTTGGGTTAACCCCATGTAAAAATCTCAGCATGGCAACTTTGTAATATCCAAAATTTTATAGTCTAGGAGGGCTTATTTTCTACCTCAATGATCATCAAACAATATTTCAAGGCCCATTTGTCCAAAAACATACAAAGATAAAATTTCCATTTTTTGACCAAAATCATGGGTTGACCCCTTTGAGAAAATCCGATATGGCCACTGTTAAAAATCAATATTTTATAGTCTAGGACGACTTGTTTTCTAACTAGATAATCGTCAAACGCTACTTCAACGCCTGTTTTTTCCTAAAACAAACGAAGAGGAAATTTGCAATTTTTGACCAAAGTCATGGGTTGACCCCTTTAAAAAAATCCAGTATGGCGACTATGTGAAATCCATATTAATTTTTTATAGTCTAGGAGGGCTTGTTTTCCCAACTAGTTGATCAATTTACCTCGTTACTTGCTGACTGCATGACATACTGATATATCTTCTTATTTACTACTTGACTGGGATATGGACGTATTGACTGAACAACTTAGTGGTTTATTGACTTTGACTTGATTTTATTTTTTAATACCAACTGAATGAATGACTTGTCTTGACTGTATAGTCTTGGTGGATCGCATGTCTGTGCTAGTTTATTTCTTGGTTAATATACTGTGAACTTTTTGACGAATCTCAAATCTGCCTTAAATTGTCTAAATTGCAAGGGGAATGGGTACTAGCTTTTGGCGCCTTGAACTATGGAGTCGTTTTTGAGTCACAACCAATACGTTTTGAAGCTGGAAGGGTGGTTAGAAGAAGAAAACAGCAATTTAGGGTATTGGTTTGGCACTCGAGAAATCACTTAACTAATATGAACGAACTGTGAGAATTAGCAAGGAGAATAAGCATTTTCATCACTTGGGGAGGAAAAGAAGTTCACAGTATCAAGACAAAAGGTCTTAGATAACGCTTTGTGTAATTTCAGACTGACTTTATCAATGATTTGTTTATATCGCAAAATGCGCCACAAATGAGTGCGTTATGAATTTTTTTAATTCACAGTTTGCTTCAGAAGCGTAGTCTTGTTTGCAGTTGTCCTTGCGATCGTCACGCAAGGCGTTTGCCTCTACGTGACGACCCCAAGAGCCACTTCAAGGAAGACTGCACCGTTTTATTTCACAAGAATAAGACAGTCGAGATTTTTTTTTGGTAGATTTTGGTCGATTTCTTTTCTGTAAAACGCTTGTTTGTGGCTTACTTTGCGTCGAAATGCAAACTGTTTGACAAAGATAAGTCTGATTTTTACCACAAAGATTTACTGAGGGTTTATCAAAAGCAGAACTTAGCTCTCTCTCTCTCTCTTGGTTTAAACCAGCTAGTGCTTTAATCTGAAAATATGAGTATTGGTGCGAGTTTGAGAAAGACCTTGAGGTGTTTCAATACAGTTTTTCGGAGACCATACCGATATTTCTCATTCGCCTTTGTGCGAATATTGTCAATGTTTTACATTCAAAAGTTGCAACAAAATTCAAACTAAAATGTACTAGTCGTGGAGGTATGCATGATCCGCATTAATTTAGAAAAATTAGCATAACGTCAAAACGATGAATGTTGTACTAACGCAGATTTTTGGCCGGTTTGTAGGCTATGTTTTCCTTGAAATTTCAAGGTGTTACGGTGAATCGATCTTAATGAAAGTTTCGGACATTATTATGAACATCATCAAGATTATTTGATGAGGTTTAAAAAGAATTGTCCAGCCGTTCTAAAGATATACAGAGAAACGCTAATAATCAAAATTTAGAATAAAGTTGCACTTAGACAGGTGGTGAGATAACAGCTGAGTTTTCAGGATCGCATAAAAGAAAATTCACCAAAATTTCCAAGCAGCGAAATATAATATTAAGCAGCATAGGATTAATTTGAGTCATTTAGAACTTTTTTATTAAACAATTTATCACGGCTATTCAATCCAAAATCATTCAGTGGTAAAAACTTCATAGCGATCACACGAGAATAAAATCACTTTTAATATGATTGAAAAATATCGGTATGGTCTCCGAAAAACTCAATCGAAACACCTTAAAATGTTACAAAATTTGCGTGGGCGAATAATAATAGTGTTTTGTTTTTCCAAGTTCGCATCGACACTTGTACTTTGTTGTTGAAGTACTTATGGTTTTCTCAAACGTAAAGGCACGGACACATTGAAGCATTGCGCGCAGTAAATTTACGTCGTTTTTTAGCGCTGAGATTGTTGCTTGCGATGTGTAAAGAACAGCAGTTTGTTCAATAAATCTGCAACAACATTGAATGCAACAATCGCTTGGTTGGAAAACGGTGTAAGTTAAAGATTAGTTTATACTAGCGACATATACGTAAGCAAAACCGGTACAACTGACTTCAGTGAGATCGTCAACAACAAAAGCGTAAGCAGAAACATGGGAAGAAGGAACACACTCATTCTTTTCTTCATCATCACTAATTCACAAAATTAAAGAGCAAGCGTAAGAAGAATAAAACGAACGCGTTTGGTTTTCTTGTACTTGTTCTTTAAATGCGTGAATTACTGGTGAGAATAGAAAGAATCAGTGCGTACTTTCTCCTGTGTTTGTGTTTATTCTTGTGCTGTTACGTCCGCACTTATGCTTGTGTTTATGTCGCTGTTGTAAACAAGTCTTTACTGCGCGCAATGTTTTGCTGTGTCCGGTCCTTTAGAGTGTTTGTGTGGTTCACTCAAGTAGTTAGATTACAAAGTAAACAGCACGGGTACTGAAGGTAACAATACTTTATTGAAGAAATAAAACTTGTCTCTGTTGTCCATGAATTTACAATAAAAAAAATTATAAAAAAAAATAATCTAGCCTTCCTCGCCCCTGCCGGGCTGCTTCCACTCTGCTCCGAGTCGGTGTTCATTCTTCTGTCCTCGTTTAATATTCCAACTTTAAAATCCTGGTCTGTTTTATCTGATCCCTTCATTCAAGCTGGGGGCAGTTGGACACTTAGAAAATTCAGTCGTTTGTTCCCAAGTGGGGTGGGCAGCGTAGAGGAAAGTGAGAGTTTGCTCCTCATGCCCTCAGGGTCCCATTCATTTATGTCACAATACCACACCGGCCAAAAATAATTCTCAGCGAAAAATATAATTTGTTTTAGTTGAAGACGCGTATCTACAAAGTCAATACATCGTGAAAATATCCAGAGACTCGGACAAGAAAAAAGAGGGTGCTAGAAAGTGTAACTCACTTTTCGAGTGCGTGTCCGTCAGAAACGAAGGCAGAGAATTGAACAAAGAATCGCGCTGGTCTGACTGACCTTCATTTCACAAACTTCACCAAAGAGCACAAGTCAATAATAATCTCTCCTCTGCGAAGCAACTAATGCTGGATTTCTCTCGCCCTATTTTAATGTTTAGTGATTAATGTTTAGGTGAAATAGGATTTTATTCTAACGCCGTTTATTATCATTTATCCTAAAATGCCGATGTGCCGCGATTGAGTTTTGGTCTTAATGTTTCTTAATATCTAAATTTGCCCGCCTTATTATGAATTAGGATGCCGTTATTTAGAATCAGTGCCGAACAGATTTCGCCTTCAAATTTCGCCAAAGGGATTAGATCTAGAGCGACTTTGTAAATAAATATTTCATTTAAGTTAAATTTTGGATCCTTTTTCTTCTAATGAAAATAACGGACAAATTTTCGCATTTCGAAACGGAAAAGGACATTACGGAAATTAGCGGAAATATATATTTTTTTAATCCTATAAAGTAAAATTAAATGTTAGCTGGAAAAACTTGGATTTGATTTAAGTCTTAATTTATGCAGCTAGCCGCGATGAGTATCCGCATAATAATGAAAATTTGCCGGAATAGTAATTTGAGCCAATTTCCCTCGAGATGTTTCAGCTGTCGTGACCGGAACGGATACTTAACATCAGGTTTCCAACAAAAGACTGGAACTAGTCAAATGCGTTGTGTAAATTAAAAAAAAAAAAGAAAAAAGAAAGAAAGAAATACGAAGAATCTTCCAGTCCTTTATGGGAACGCCGATTTTAATGTATCAATTGAAGTCACTGCTGAATGAAATTAGCTGAAAATTTAAGGAAGACACTAAAATCTATGCTTATGATAAAACGTTGTTTATAAATTTATGCCTACAACCGAACCTAAAGCATGAAGGTCAAATTAACTTGATTTATCACACAAGCCAAGGAAATCTCCTCTATGTCCCTTTCAAAAAAAGGAAATAGAGAAGACTTCCACAGCAGTTTGATTAACCAAGTTAATTTAATCGTAATAATTTGATCCTAAATTAATACGGTTTAGTTATCTAGGTTTCCGAAGGCTTAAGTAATATCAAAGAGAAGTTAGTCTTTAACATCAACAGCCAAGTTTGTTTGACTGTTATTTCCAGTTGACACAAAAACAACAGACAAAAAAACAACAGATGTTGATGTAATAAAACCTTAGTTCTGATCAGTTTTAGGTAATTCAAGCCGGAAATATGAGAATGAAATGATGATTAAGATAATAATTGAATCCTAAATTAAAATGGTTTAGTTATTTTGCTTTCCGAAGGTTTAGATAATATCAGAGAAGTTAGTCTTTAACATCAACAGCCACGTTTGTTTGACTGTTGTTTCCAGTTGACACAAAAACAACAGACAAAAAAACAACAGATGTTGATGTAATAAAACCTTAGTTCTGATCAGTTTTGGATAATTCAAGCCGGAAATATGAGAATGAAATGATAATTAAGATAATAATTGATTTGAATATATCCTCTGCGATGGTTTGAACGGTTATTTATTATTAGGCCTAAGCAAGCTTGAGAAAGATGTGAAATTTTTAGGTTTAGAAGAGAACTCCATTACCAGTTGCCCCCCATTAGAGAGATTTTTATGACTATCAGCTCAATTTGATGTCATTTGTAAAAATCCACCCACACCACACCAGTGAGATTCAGTGTCCAGTCCTCTGTCCTCGAATCCTCCATCCACTCACCTACTTCGTTAGTCACACAATGTTAGCACCCCCGTTTTTCATCCTACCGCAGTGGAACATTCCCAGACATATTGTTTGCAGGCAAGCACCTTACTTTTTTTGTTTTTTGGAAAAAGGTGTGGGTAGTATTATGACAAAATGAATGAAGCCCCAAGAACATAAGAAGCAAACTCTCACCTTCCTTTACACTGTCCTCCCCACTTGGGAACAAACGGCCAAATCTTCCAAGTGCCCAACTGCCCTCAGCGTGAATTACAAGATCAGATATAGTTTCCCAGGATTTCTCCATTGGAATATCTCAGAGGACATCAGAATTCACACCTTCTCAGAGGCAGAGCTTCCACAGCCCAGCAGGAGCGAGGTTGGCTAGATTAAACATGAACTTTCCCAAGTGATGGGCTCCTAATCTTGTGAGTGTGCCACCTTAGATCTGAAATTAAATAGGAAGCTAAAATTTTAAGTAGAAAATGCAAGCCTATTAGCACTTTAAAAACATAATAGCCTTATATCACTTGGTGTTACAGTAAAATTCCAAAAAAAATTACTTATAACCCTAATTTTTTACTAGTTTTTTTACTGCTAAGAAGCAAAAACCTAGAGTAAAAAAAACAACAACTAAATAACAACATGATATTTAAGCAGGGAACTTATGTAACACCAAGAAATATAGACATGTATTATAAAATAATTATCTGAACATAATTAAGAGAATGTGATGGTCACCAATAGCCTGCAGTGTTAATTATGCTGTCTTGAATAATGTTGCTAGGATGTTTGAAAGCTATTCTAAAAGTTCTTCGTGTTCTCCAATGGTAAAACATTGCAAAGCTGTAACTGTGTAAGTTGTGAAATCAGGTGCTACTTAGTTTTCTAGATTTGCACGAAGCTGAAAAACAGACCAGTGATGACCTTAAACAGTATTAAATAAATATTACGTCTTTGATAAAATCTAACCTTATTAATGGCACTGAGTTGACACCCAGTACTTTGTGTTATTGTAAGTTAACCTTGCATGAAAAACAGTTTTTCTGTACTTCATGGTTTTGTTAAATTATTTCCGTTTGGTTCCTGTTTGATGGTAAACATTTAGTAGGCAGAGGCAGCAAGAACTTATGCCTTGTAGTATGTTGTATGGGATAATGAACTTAACCTTAAAGCTCTTTTTTGTCTGTGTATGTGTCCAATCAAATGTATTTAAATTGACCCCTTTTTTACTGCCAATACAGAATCACTTAGTCTTTAGCAATAAATGATTTATGCTTGTGAGGGTTTAATTAACGCTAGTTAATGCCTGGTTTAAAGTCCTACTTGTGATGCTAATAGGCTTGCTAGTTGCTGTGTAAATAATATAGGATTTCAATAGACCATTAACGTTTACAACGGCTTCACCCGACTACAAAATACTACCAGAATTCCTATTAATTCCCAGGTTCCATAATTAAATTCAGTGATCCCAAAGAAACTAAACGAATCAAAGTTTTAATAACTAAAGGATCCTTGAATAACTAAAGAATCCTCTGGTAGTTTGCAGTTGTATGAAGCAATTGTGCCAATGGTCTAATGATAAATGATAAAAGTAATAATAATAATAATAATAATAATAATAATAATAATATATAATATATTATAAGCAAGGGAAGCATTATAAACAAACACATCCCCACCCAACTGTAACAACTAAGTTTTGAAAGCAAACGATTTCAAAGTTAAATATGATTCTCTGAATTACCCCCAGGGTTCCAACAGGCTGAATCCTGATAATATAAGAAGTGTGAAAAAAACTAAATCTTTTGCATTTCAGTCCTAAATTTGGGATTTACTTTGTGTCCTGCCCAAGCAAAATTATTTTTACCCTAGATAACATAAAAAAGAATCAATCATTTCATCCAATTTTGACATTCCAGTTTTTAACTGCTTCACCTTGCTTATAAAACAGGAACAACACAGTGCTACCAACATTATGATGCCTTAATGTGAAAAAACCTGGACCTAAAGCTGATTTTTCCCAGATTACTTGAATAAGTAAAAAGTAGTGTTGCTCTTAATTGTCAGGAGGGCAGAAAATGCCTGTCCTTCAAATATGTGAAATTTTGGTAGCAATGTGTTGATTTCAACATGCTGTCAATAATTTTTGATTAAATTACTGATCAATTATTAATTATTAATGATGAAAACATCTGACCCCACCTAGTATTCCCAGTGATGTTAAACAAGATTCCAATGAGAAGTTAAAAACACCAGGTTACCAGTTTTCAGCATCGAAGGAATCTAAACATGTAACTTTAGAAAACAGCTCACATTCTACAATGCCTTTACTTGTTACCCTGTGAAATGACGTCTGAAGAAATGAAGTGTTTAAACCCTCTAATTAAAATTGCCATAGCAGTAAAGAAGACTGACCAACCAAATGGGAAAAATGTGGTAACCTAACTGATGTGCTGACAAATGCGGTAACCTTAATGTATTGAAGAAAGGTAATTATTGTAAAATTATGATAACATTATTATTGTCTATCATGACGTGTGTCCTGGGTACCTTTACTCTATTTCAGGCCAAAATACCAGTATGTCATCTTCCCTACCTTCATTAATAAGACCTGACATGCTTTCCATAAGAGTAAAATGATGCAATAACATCCTATCCTATCCATGACCCTGGTTCCAGAAAGCACAAAATCTTACTCTATTTTCTTGAAAATAACCATTGATACTTTGAACAAGAGCTTGGAAAGATGAAGGGAATGTAAATTCTCTCTGACTCACAGCAGACACTAATATCTGGCTACTTTTCTTTTCTTGTTGCAACTTGAATTTTTGAAGAATTCCCAGGACATCTTTTCTATTGTAGTGTTCTATTCTCCTGTTGCTCAGGAAATGCATAACACTCTTGTCTATCATCAGCCATAATATGAAACAAAGTTAATTCAGCAAAGTTTAAAAGGCAAAAAATTATCAAGTTGCAGCTTGATGTGACCACTCATGTTTCAAATGAACAATATGGCACTGGGTTCCTGGATGTAATAGTCTAAATGATTCTATGAGTGCGTAATTTCCCTGTAAAATCCTCCCACAGACCCACACCCTCCTACTAAAATCTCCAGGGGAAAGAAAGATATTTCAGAAAATAAGCGTAACATCTGATATAACCCATTGGTTGATTATTAAATTCATCACTAATAGATGAGCACGGGAATTGGTGCCTAGAAAACTGATGGCAAGGATGTTTAGTTACCAAGAAAGGCACAAGGAGGTAACCATAGCAACCTTCCAACAGCAACCTCACAAGTGTCCTCCCCCCTTAATAATTGTCAGACTAATTTACTGCTCACAATAATGAAACAAAAACCTGTCCTTGAAATGTGACCCTAACCTTTCCCAAGCTTTATGAGATTGTTTCACTCCTATTGCTGCAGTCATAAGCTACTACTAAGATGTTGTGTTAAACAAAACCACTGCTCATTGGAATCTTGTGATGAAAGCTTTAAACCTTATCGATAAGTGGTTGTACAAACATTTGTCTAGGAATGACTTGCCAATTAAAGATCAAAACTTTACAATCCTTTGTATAAAAGTGATTTATTCAATGAAACCAGTCCCAAATGTAAAAATGCTAATAATTATTGTCATTTCCCAATGGCCTCTGTTTGTACAATGGTGGCACACACACACTGGACTAATTACGTGTATTATTAATGAATTTTTTTTGCCAATCAAGGAATTACTTCCAATTTATCACACGACTGAAAAAAGTGAGACTACATGCATATAAATATGAAGGATTATTTTTTGAAAATTTCACCTAGCCTTCAATAATGAAGATCCCCCAAAATAATTTTTTTGTTGATAAAAGCCAAATAAATCAAAATTTCTGGACATCTCACACTACTTTCTAGCAACCACCCTTAAAAATGCTTAAATATAATTTCTTAAGTTTCCACTGTTTCCCAGAAAAGTTTTTTATAAACCCCAGAGATCATATCAATATTTGCAAAGATTTTGGAAATTTGAAAAGGTTTCAATCTAAAAAAATTGGACTCCAGACCTACAGACATGTTATATGGAAGTTATTTCAGTCATACAACAATTGGGTAATTAAATGATTGACATGCATTTTTTATAATCTATAATATTAAAGTTCTGTCCTTTTGTTTAAGAAAATCTTGAGTGAATGGGGGTTGTGGAACAACAGCTGGGTGAAAAACCTCCCCGTACGTCCACTAGCTCCTAGGAGGAAAACCCCAGGCCAGCTGTACCCCACATTCAGGCCTCCCGGGCAGGGCCAGAAATTTTTAAAATCATTTTTGCGATCAGGACTTAGAAAAGTATTATTGTTATTATTCATAAAGATACTAATGGTAAGATGATATTTAATTAAGATTTCTAGCAAATGCAATTATCACACGATACAAACCAGGTGTTGCAAGACTCTCCACGATCCACAACCCAACTCTTGAACCAGGCATACATGATGTCTCATATCAGTTGCCGTCTAATCCATCCTCTCCATTGACACTTCTTGTACTAGGTGATGTCATCCAGCAGCCAGCTCTAGTTTGCCCTGTCCATTGCCCAGCCAGCTGTCTTGTTTGCCCTTCAGTATGCCGTCTTCATTATCCAGTTGCCTTGTACCAGGTGTATGTTATGTCATCCAGCCAGTTGATTTGTTCCCATCTAGTGTCCAACACTACTCTGCACTTATTAACGCAAACCTCCATCAGTCTACCGCTCTGGTAGTTGCTTCCTATAAAGCAAGAAAGAGAATTTTACATAAATATTTACATGTACAAATACATTCTATAATGCAGTGGTATTACTGGTCTTATGCTTCTAAGTCAAAAGTCTAAGTCAAAAGCAAGGTGTACTGACGAGCAATATAATCACAAATTTTGCATTATAATTGACTAACATATTGACTATCTGTTGCTTAATAGATAGTGAGAATTGTACAGGCAATTTGTAGAAAAATAACAAAAAACTGCAATTACATTTACAACAACAAATGTCAGTCAGTCTGTCAGTCCACCTATCAACCATTCAAAAAGTGAGCCAGTCAGTTAATAAATTTAACAGTTTGCCTGTCAGTCAATCAACCATTCAAACAGTATAAGCCTGTCTGTTATCAATCAAGCCACTCAGTTAATCATTAATCACCATTATTTCATCAGTGAATCAACCATTCAAACAGTTACAGTACTGTTCAAAAGTAAGTTTGCAGTCCGTTGCAAGTCTTGATTCTTGACACAATTCGTGATTCTGCACGAATCGAGAATCAAGAATTGGGAATCGAGAACAAGCTATCGAGAAACGAGTCGAGGATCAAGTCTTGCAGGACAGAAAATAAAAGATTAACCCATGACTGATTTCTCGCTAATTTCACAAAGACACACAGCTGTGACACAACACAGCATGGTTATATTTGCGCAAGTAGCTGTATGCTCGGAAAAAGACCAATTCAAGTTGTAAAGCGAATGTTTCATCAAGGACATTTGTATCAAGCTTCATTTCCTCCAGTAAAGTTTCAAGTGCCTGTTCCAAATGCAAACAGTGTATATTCGTGCACAAGCCCTGGGGGGACTTGGATGCCCGTCAGAAATTTTGAATTAAACCCCTAAAGGAGACCAACCTGGGCGTGGGCCCACCTTTATTTTACCCCTAAAAGAGACCATTTTGTTACAATGTTCTTAAGGAATTGATGTTATAAAAAACTTTGATTACATGAATTGAGTAAATAAAACAAACTGACAAAATATATTATATCTTCACGTGCAACCCTAAAAGAGACCTTCACGGCTAAATATAATGAGGTTTTGGCCAGAACACCCTACCTGAGACCAAAATCCAAAAATTTACACCCCTAAGCGAGACTACGAGTATCCCTGTCCCTTTCAAGTGGGAGTCTCCCTGGGCAACCTGCCCGGATCACTGCTATAAAGTTCCTGAGTCAGTTGGTTGCCCAGGTCATTGTAGCTTTAGTTGTGGAACAGGGTGCCCTGATCATTGCTGGAGTCTTCCTACTGTGTCAACTCTGCCGATATGTCCTTCTGAATGCCACACAAGCCGTCATGAGTTATGCCCCATGCACCATTGTAAAGTTTCTTCATTTTCTGTATCTCTTTGTCCAAGCCATTGCAAGACTGTGTGTGATAGTCTGTGTCCCAGTCACTGCTGTTCACAACTACAGCTAACTCCAGCCCCTGTCCCGATGCAACCAACGTGTAATCCAGTTTGTCAGTCACATTAGGGCCATTTATATGAGGAAAATATGATGTAAACTGCAAAATTTATATGAGCATGTTTTATCTAAGACGAAAACAGCTCTTATAAATGGTTCGCGTATTATTTCTGTTCTAGACTCGTTTTTAGGTGAATGTTGCCTGAGGCAACGGAATCCAACATTACGGTATAATGTTTTTCTGCCAAAAACACACGCGTACTATGCCTTCACGTCTTATGTAAGGCACAAAGGTCATTTATACGAAGTTTTTCTCAACTTAGCTAAGACGCGTCTTATCTAAGAACAGGTGTTAAGGGCTGTTCTAAAATAAGAAGCGTCTTAGCAAAGTCACGTCTTATTTTAGATGAAATATGCCATTTGTACAGAAAGTTCACGTCATATTTAAGAGGCGTTTTATGTAAGACGCATCTTATTTTTCCTCGTATAAATGGCCTACTGTCTTCCTACGTGCCCCAAATTTTACTGCAAATTCAAATTTGTTCTGCCCTCAACCTGTTCGCATCATTGCCAGGAAATATGCCAATCGTCTTGTCCCGCACACCGCTATGTGTTTATGTTCATGTTTCTACAATGGAACAATTGCAATCAACACAAGAATTGTGTCCAACTATTTGTAGTTCCAACTGCCTACTGTCATGCCCATTTTTTGTTGAAAGGTGTCTCCGCCAAAGCCAAGCCCAAGTCGAAGCAGTTGCTCTGTGAGCTGCATTTCGCCATGCCAACAACATTGTCGTCAAGAGCGCTATCCTCCTAATTTTTCGACACAGTCACCTGCTATCTGTCCATCGCAATGTGCAATTCACTGTGACAACATGTGCCCAGTGCACTGTCGTCTTGCCTCATCCGAACAATTGTCATTTTTAACAAAATTTTTAACACCAATAGGAAATGTCCAGCCAAATTTTTTGCTCGTCGTACTGTTCACACAGTTGACCCTAGTATTGTTGCATGGGACGACAAAAGTCTCCATACCTATTCAAAACCGCGCAACAAACACCACCAGTTGGAAGGTCTCTTGCGGTTCAAGAAGCTGATTATAAGTCGTAAGTTGTACATCGTGTCTTAGAGCCGGTTACTATCAAGTCAAGAAGAAAGATGTTTGTATATAAGCACAAGAAAAAAAAGCATAAATAACCAAACCGCGGAATACAACGAAAACGACGAAAACACTGCGGTAAAAGATCTTCAACGAAGGGCCACATTTAACAAATGTGTAACTGAAAGACTTTTACTTATTTTATCGGTATTCTGTCGAATGGACAGAAAAAAATAGTAACACCGAGAAAAGATCTTCAAAGAAGGGCTATTTCTGATCTTAAAAACTGTTGCTCCATAAAAGAATGTGTAACTAGACGTTTGTGATACATTTTAGCGGTATTCTTTTGCGTATAATGAAACAATGTCCACTATTTTCTGACTTATGTAACTTTTTTGGTTTCTCTGTCCCATGGAAAAGGAACGAAAAATAGGTATAAAATTGATGCAACTGTTAACTTATTTTCAGCAGTTGCAGGCAATCTTTCTGTAAAAACAAAACAAAAGTCAAATTTGGAAAGTTATAGCTTTATTTTGTGTTTTGCAACTAGCGCGTTCTATTATGTTATTCTTATCGAAACTCCTCAAATCAGACTCGATTTTCATAGGCACAAAAAACGTGTCCCCTTCCTCAAAAATAATTAAACTGAATATATCCTGGTAATAAATCACTAATGATTGTTTTCCCGCCATTTTGTGTTATTGAACAAATAGCTAGTGAAGAAACAAGCTTCCTATAAATGTGAAGGAAACAGGGAATCTAAATGAGAAAAAATAATTATTAAACTCTAATTAAACTTTAAAACAAATTGGTCTGACTATATGGGTTTACACAACTCCATTTATTTCATGATCTTCCCAATAACGAAATTTTACGAGGAACAATTTTTACAACGAGAAATCTTTGACTATTAAATTGCATTGCCAAAAAAGCATCCACTAAGCGCTCCTGAAGATGACACCAGAGGCCTGCCGCAAAGAATCGGCAGTTCTCGACTGAATGTCCAAACCTTTTTACGTTTTTTCCTTTAGCTTACGAGTACAAATGATTCTTACGACCGACGTTACGAGGCAGCGGAGCATTTTCAAACGCAAGGGGCCGGCGGGGGCGGTGGGAGGCTCATCGTACACCACACCAAGCGTATACGTTTACTCAAATTTTCCAGAATGTCGTTTGCATATATAGTTATGTGGAACAAAAAGCTGCTTGTTTGCTTGTAACCTTAACAGTCTCCGGTTCGTTCATTATCAAATTTTTGACGTGAAGACGTGCAGACGTCGATCTTGTTAAGTAGTCGAAGGGTGGAAAATGTATGCTACGAAGTCTCCAATGGCATGCACAGTTAATAGCAAATTCAATCTTATATCATATTGAGCACCTCTCTAAGGTGCGTTTTCGTAACAAGAGTTTGTGGAACGCTGGGCTAGCCGAGATTTTGAAGAAAAACAAAATGACAAATGACAGCCATGTTATTCATAGCTGAACTGAACGAGGACGTTGTGTATGAATCAACGAAAAGTCCAAACAATTTTGGGGGGCCAAAAACGCATGCGTCTGTGAAGAACCGTACCATAAGTGAGCGAAATGAGTTTTCGATCTAAATATATAGGTCGATTCTCTAACGCAAAGTTAGGTTGATTGCGCTGGTGGGGTTATAGGGTGGTGAGAGATGGCCAACTCTCTGAAGCCTGTTTGACTAACCCGTGCAGCGGAGACAATTGACTTACGGGGGGGGACTGTCGAGCTTGCTGACGGACCCCAAACTCCGGCCCAGCAAGTACTGGAGGTGCTCGAACGTTAACTCGGTCCCAGAGGTTAAATGGGAACCCTCACTGCCAGAGGTGAAACGGCATTTGGAACCTCTGTCCCAGAGGATAAATGGGAAAATGGCCTCCAGAGCTGCCTCCTTGTCAGGGTTTTTTGCTATTTTTTGCGATATGTCATGCAATATGTATATTTTTCAATTTAGCTTGTTGTGGTGTTTCAGAAAAGATTGCCAAATAAAATCGCTTTTGGATGTTTCGCCAGAAATGACAAAATCAATTACTGGAATGTAAAAGCAGCTGGCGGTGTATTCTATTTTTTGGTCAGAACCGGCAAATTCATTCACAGCGTTGTAAACCACAACAACCTCAATCAACATCACCTCGAGATTAAAACCTTAAAGTTGTAAAATATGTTTAATCCTGTGAAAAAATAATCTTTTGGGTTTTTTATTTTATTCTCACTAGGGCTTGTGAAAAAATCTCTTTTCTTAAGCCGCAATTTAGACAAAACATGTCAACTTCACAAGGAGCAATTCACATTTTCACGCCGAAAACGTTACATATTTCTTCTCTGCGCATTTCTGGGAGAAGAGGAGGATATTATTGTATTTTCTTATCGAGCAGTCTCTGCAGAAGAACACCTTTTAACTTCCTCCAGCGCTACAACGGCCTCTTGGGCAAAAGAACGAAATTCATTGTCCGCATTATCAGCAGCAAAAGACAAGGTTCACATCCCATCGAATACCATTTCTCTTTATTATCATTGGCCAGGAATTAACTAGACCACAAATAATCATTTATTGACAGATCACAGGTAGTAGAATGCAAGACAGAGTCTACAAATGTTCTTTAAGGCATCCCACTCTGTTTTTCTATACAAGGGAACCATCCTGCGTTTTTGTTTGTTGAGTGTTGCTTTGATATTTATACCCTCAACAAACACAGCATCATGATCAATAATACCTCGGATGACTCACGTCTTGATGATAAGACTGTCGTCAGTTATAAACAAGTCTGAGACATTAATTACCAACACGTAAGATTGGTTATAAGTCAGACTAAGCCGTGATCGTCAAGACAATCAGCGAATTTTCAGGTTAACTCAGGGAAACGACACATTGAGAATAGGCAATTGTGCTTCCAGTCAAATCCAGGGATGTTTATGTCTCCTGCTATCCAGATAATAAGGTGATGAGGTATTGCCACCGATCTGTTGGAGTGATCTCTCAAAGTTTTCTAAACTTATGGCGTCTCCTTTATTCGGGTTATAAAAGGTACAAACTTACAAGGTCTTACAACCCACTACATGTACTGTATGTTGATATTAACCAAGAGGATTTCACACTCAGTCTCTAAAGTACATTCCCGGGGAAAGAAGTTATAGCAACCAAACATTTGGGGTGGTAGCAATCCAAATCAATGCACATTCCACAAGTGACATTAAGCACACTCTACGAACACTCCACAACTGACATTATAAACTCTCTCCATGAGGAAACAAAATCCGAAATAGAGTTTTAGCTTAAGGGAAAACTGTTTATCTCAGTTACATGTATGTACATTGTATCAGTCAAATTTAAGCTTCAACCTCCCCCACCCCGGCATACCCCAGGCATTTGACACCTTTGCCATATTTCCGGGAGGAGCGAATTTGATTGTCAGTCAGCCATTTAAACTGTTAGCCAGTCAGTTACATGTAAATAATCAAAGTGTCAGTTTGTCAGTCCAAAAACCATTCAAGAAATTAGCCTAGTCAGTTAATCAATCTACATGTTCGAGTGTATACAAAAATATTATATAAAAAATCAAACAGGTTAGGAAAATACTAAAACTGGGTTATAATTAAGTTGGAGTCACCTGAATCAACTAAAATTAATATATAATGGTACATGTATGCCACACATACTTGTAAATACACTGTATTACTGTAAAAGAAAAAAATTGATGAATTCTTACCTTGTGCCCAGGGCTGCTAATTTTCTCGCTGATCTTGTTTTCTGATTGTACTACATTGTCTCTCAGTTGCCATGCTATTCCTCTTCATCAAGATTCCAAAATCTGAGACACAAAGCAGTCCATTACTGAAAAAAATCAGATTGACAAAAATTAAATTAACATGTTTCAACTTCTGTTACAGCTTGCCCTACTTTAACACATTTCATTGCATTTTAAAGAACAGATTAAGGCTGACAGCAGATGTCTTTCAAACAGATGCGGAGTCTCTTGTTGACAGTGTTGTAGAGTTGGAGTTCCCTGCATTAGCATGAAGAGAATTGGTTGCCATTTTTCCAACTGTAAACATTTAAACATTTTTTTTTCACAGAGGAAATAAACACTATCAGCCTTTCATTGTACCCAGTGGAAGTTATGGGCTCACAATATCTCTGGTGCAATATAATTTATCACTCCCAGCTGACTTAATCGAAGAAAACAAAACATCCTTAACAATGAACCTAACCCTGACAATAGTCCATAAAACAAAGAAAATGAATAATTTACTGCAGATACAGGGAAATGTCTGCAGTTTGCCAGACTGTCACTATCACCTTTCTTAAAAATGGGTGTTACCAAGGCTTTTATCCAGTCCTCTGGTACTTGGTGAGATGATAGGGATTATCTATTACTAAGGAGAGAGTTCCCAGAGGACTATGGGAGAACGACCATCAGGCCCAGTGGCCTTGTGTGGCTTTATGTTGTCTAAATAGCTTAGTGATACCAGCATTTGTAATTGAAATGGGTGACATACAGTACATGTACATAGATGGCATATGGTTAGGGGTATGGTTGAAGACCCTATCGCACAGATTTTCTTGTGCTTGTATGCGGCATAAATCGCTTGATACCAGAAGTCAATTTCTCTGGAAAACTTGACCACAAATAATCATTTATTGACAGATCACAGGTAGTAGAATGCACGACGGAGTCTACATGTGTTCTTTAAGGCATCCCAGTCTGATTTTCTATACGAGGAAACCATCCTGTGTTTTTGTTTGTTGAGTGTTGTCTTGATATTTATACCATCAACAAACACAGCATCATGATCAAAAATACCCTGAATGACTCGAGTCTTGACGATAAGACTGTCATTACATGTAGTTATAAACAAGTCTAGGACATTAATTACCCCAACGTAAGATTGGTATACAGTGTAAGTTAGACTAAGCCAAGACCGTCAAGACAATCAGCAAATTTTCAGGTTAACTCAGGGAAACAACAAATTAAAAATAGGCAATTGTGCTTCCAGTCAAATCCAGGGAAGTTTATGTCTCCTGCTATCCAGATAATTATGTGATGAGGTATTGCCACCAATCTGTTGGAGTGATCTCTCAAAGTTTTCTAAACTTATGGCGTCTCCTTCATTCGGGTTATAAAAGGTACAAACTTACAAGGTCTTACAACCCACTACATGTACTGTATGTTGATATTAACCAAGAGGATTTCACACTCAGTCTCTAAAGTATATTCCCAGGGAAAGAAGTTATAGCAACCAAACATTTGGGGTGCAGGTAGCCATCCAAATTCAGGCACATTCCACAACTGACATTAAGCACACTCTACGCACATTCCACAACTGACATTATAAACTCTCTCCATGAGGAATTAAAATCCAAAATAGAGTTTTAGCTTAAGGGAAAACTGTTTATCTCAGTTACATGTATGTACATTGTATCAGTCAAATCTACGCTTCAACCTCTTCCCCCGAAGGCATACCCCAGGCATTTGACACCTTTGCCATCCCGGGGAGGAGACAATAGGATTATCAGTCAACCATTTAAACTGTTAGCCAGTCAGTTACACGTAAATAATCAAAGTGTCAGTTTGTCAGTCCAAAAACCATTCAAGAAATTAGCCTAGTCAGTTAATCAATCTACATGTTTGAGTGTATATAATAATATTATATAAAAAATCAAGAATCATCTGTTTAATAAATTGA
>CALNXK010000440.1:27500-45000 GCA_942486035.1 Porites lobata
TAAACACCAATTTGGTACAACTCCCTTACAAGTATTGACAATAAGCCTATCCGTTATCGTAACTGGTCCTCGGCAGGTATATACTTCATAAGTGACCTTTAGGAAGAGGATTCACAATTTTTAACTTTTGATGCTTTCAAGGAAAAGTTTGCGATAAAAGCTCACATTCTACGGTACCACGGCATGATATGTGCCATCTCGAATATAAAACGTAAAAACCAATGTCCACAAATGAAAGATGCTAAAACCAACACCAAAAGCCTATTATCCTGTGAAGCTTTCTGTAAACTAGCTTACAAATCATTTCTAACTCAAAGCACCTCTATCCCTTGCAAAAGTCAGGAAAAATGGCTGGCAGACTGCAACTCTTTTGACTTTGACATGATTGATTGAAAGCAGTAGCAATAGTAGCAATTTAATCATGTAGGGAGATTATTAATGTATGCCAGAAAGAGCACTGCACCTATGACTGAGCCTCGAGGCACACAAGAACGGACAGCTACAAAATCACACGTCCTCTCATGATCCACCACTACAGATTGCTGCTTATTTTCAAGGACGGCTTTAATCCACTTCAGAGTGTCACCTCTAATACTTTGGTCATAATACTCCAGTTTATAAAGAAGTCTGTTATGAGGAACACAATCGAAGGTCTTAGAAAAGTCCAATATATATATGATGACATCAGTTTGCTTAGCGTGTGAGTTGTTGACAATAATCACTTACAAACTCATCAATTAGCTGCGATTCACACGACTTGAATCTGCAAAAAACATGCTGCAAATGATATGGGGATTGTGATGTTCTAGGTGTGACATGATAGTGATGATGTGCTCTAGCAATTTACTGCAGATACAAGTCAGGGAAATTGGTCTGTAGTTTGCTGGACTGTCCTTATTGCCTTTTTTAAAGAAGGGTGTTAACAAGGGTTTTTCCAGTCCTCTGGTACTTGGTGAGATGATAGGGACCTACTGAAGATCTTCTGAAGGGCTGGTGCTATTACTGAGGAGAGCTCCCAGAAGAGAATTTGTGGCTTTAGATTGTCTATAATAGCTAAGCGATACCAGCATTTGTAATTGACGTGGGTAGCATAGATGGCTTACAGTTAGGGGTATGGTCGAAGCACCTATCACACTGATTTTCTTGAGCTCGTACACCTATGTGGTGTGAATCGCTTGATACCAGAGGTCAATTCTTCTCAAAAAGTAGACCACAAATCATTTTTTGACAGATTACAGTCAGTAGAGTGCATGACAGAGCTCTACATATTTAGAAATGTGTTATTTAAGGCAATAATACCCCAGTCTGCTATTCTACACAAGGGAACCATCCTGGAATTTTGTTTGTTGATTGTTGCTTTGATATTTATACCCTCAACGAAAACAGCATCATGATCACTAATACCTGGGATGACATGAGTCTTGATGATAAGACTGCCATTGTTAGTTATAAACAAGTCCAAGAAATTTTTACCCCATTTAGGATTGGTTATAAGTTAGACTAAGCCATGATCGTCAAGACAATCAGCAAATTTTTAGGTTAGCTCAGGGAAACAACACATTGGAAATAGGCAATTGTGCTTCCAGTCAAATCCAGGGAGGTTGATGTCTCCTGCTATCCAGATTATCTGATGAGGTGTTGCCACCAATTCATTGGAGTGATCTCTCAAAGTTTTCTAAACTTATGGCGTCTCCTTCATCCGGGTTATAAAAGTTACAAACATACAAGGTCTTCAACCCACTACATGTGCTGTATGCATGTTGATCCCAAAGGATTTCAGACTTGGTCTCTAAAGTAGATTCCCGGCGAAAGAAGTTATAGCAACCGAACATTTGGGGTGGCAACAATTCAAATCCACGCACATTCTACAACTGACATTACCCATGTTCTATGCACATTCCACTACTGACATTATAAACCCTCTCCATGAGGAATCAAAATCCAAAATATAATTTTAGCTTAGCTTATCTCAGTTATTTATCAACAGAGCAATGACCTGCACTTGTGACCTGTGACCTGTGACACGTGTTCTGTATGTGCCAAATTTCACGTTTCACTGGCCATTAACTACCCTGTGAGCAGAGGCTACATTTTCACGGTATGAGCTGGCATGCGAAAAGTAGCCTCTGCCAACAACTGTTCAAATCGGTCCAGAAATCTGGACAAATAAATTAAAAAATCGGGTTTTTACCTGTTCTTTACTGGTTTAGAACATTGCATGAGTCTTGTGTCAGCGAATGAACGCTGACTATTATTGTGCCTTCATGCATCCCTTCCCGCCAAATTCTCGCATACGAACGCGGTTCAAACGTAGCAACAGAAAAAGTTCAAAACAATTTGAAAAATCCCTGTTTATGTATTTAAAGGAGCACTAGCATTGTCAACTAGAATAAACTCTGTATTTTAAAGCTGTCAGAATACCAAAACAAGCTGCTGCAGGTGATTCTTACGAGACAGGGTAAAGACAGGAGCCGATTGGTAAAGATCGTTAATTTATCAGATGGTAGTTCTTGTTTGCCAGGAAAAGAAAATGGATACTGCGGTGAGTTGTGTCGCCTCTCAATGCAAGGCTAAATGTACTGTTTTAAGATAAAGATGGGAACTGCAAAGTTCAAAAGAATCATCGATCAGTTTTCTTTTAGTGGAAAAAGAAGGAAAGAAGCTTTTATGTTTGACAATGATTCACCCTCAAGGACTTCAACCTGGTTGGTTTCTTCACGGTGGAACGCTTTTCCTGTTCTTAAAGAAACTAAGGCGGCAAAGTTTTTAAAGAATTTTCAGGTACAATTTGCACAATAATGGTCAAGGAAATTTCGTTTTTAAATGGAAATTTAAGTATTTTTAGTTGTTTCATAGATCTTTTATACGATTTGAGACCGATTTTGGCGTTGACATTTGATGTCTTTGGCTGCTTTTTCTTGCATGAAAGGATCCGTGATTCAGTTAGTGTTACTCGAATTGCTTTTAAGGATAAAATTATGGGTTTCCGAATAAAATTTTATGATAAATAATTTCTCCGACTATCGTTTTGTCTATGTTCATTCATAGCATTAGTTTAAAACACAATCATGAGACTACAGCATCCAACTTATTTCAAGCATCACTTCTGCTTAGGGTTGTTGGTGAATTTCATTTTTCACTTTGAGCAAAACTATGGTTTACTGGTTAAGCTTATTATAGTTTAAAATAAGGAAAAAATTGAAAGCTTATTTGCACCTTGAGTTAACTGCATAAATGGTCATGAAACTACCGTTTTTTGAAATAAAAACTTCTTAAAAACGCGCCGGTGGAAGAGTCGTTTATGGGTTATGCCAGCGCTCCGTACACGTTTTCATCAGAACATTTTTCCAGCTTTTGATATATAGCATCAATGCGTCAGTAGCAATTTTTTACAGAGGCATTAAGATGGTTTAACTCTGGCCAAGAGATCATAATATGATCCCTTGCTCTGGCTGAAAAACTTCTTTAACATGAGTGTAATTACTCCTATAATAATCCGGAAAAAACTGCCAATTGAAGTTAAGCTCCCCGCTAAGCAGACAGGACTTGCTAAAGTTGGTAACATAATAATACTTTTCTAAAAAAGAGGATCCGAGGAAATGTTTCTCAGCTAAAATACTTAAAACTAGAGGGGGCAAAGCAGAAAAACAAAACGAAAGCTCAAGGAGAGTTGTTCGCAAGTAGTTTTCGCAATTTTGATTCCCGCGAAACTCACACAGACTTGACGAACCAGTTGCTTGCGAATCGCGTGATGAATTTTGCGCATGCACGATAGAAATCTGAATGGTTTTCGGCAGAGGCTACTTTTCGCTTGCCATCTCATACCGCGAAAATGTAGCCTCTGCTCGCAGGGTAGCCATTAACAAAACCTGCATCGGATTGCTTGGATCGGATCGGATCAGATTGGACTGGCTATTCGCCTTAAATTCAAAGTTACACTGAAAATGATTGCTTGTTGGTTGTTGTACGACTGCAAGGGACTCGGCTAAAGTAGCCAGGTGTGAGAAGACTTCTTGTTAATGAAAATAATGTAAGTGACATTTGAAGAGGTCATGCACTTATTGACAATAAGTCATCACTATCATACCTTGCTCGGTAGGTAAAGCATTCAATTAGGCTCACTGAAAAACAGAACCAATTCAAAAGAGAGCAGAGATGGAAAGAAACACAAAATCAGTGCAATGAGAGACACATCTCTTTCTACCATCTTTGATTCGGGCAATGTCTCATGACCAAGCTTGTTTTTGGAAATTGGTATGAAGTTATCAGGAACTGAACAATTGATGAGATCGATAATCGATAGCAATCGATAACAATCGATATCAATTAATCAATTGATATTGATAATCGATGGCGTAGTTACTAAAACATGGAACGACCTAAAACCACCTAAAACCACCTAAAACCATCTACAACCACCTCAAAAAATTCAACAACCACCTACAACCATCTACAACCACCCTCAAACAATCTAAAACCATCTAAAACAAGGTATAAATGTCTGAAATAAGGCGAGACGACAACATGTCACTATCATGAAATACGAGAATCGAACAAAACATCCACTTCCCCCTAAAATCTTACTCTCCCTGGTCCCTTGTATCATCAACCATTGGCTTAAGTCATGAAATGAAATGCGAGATCACGCTAAGTATATTAAAAGACTTAAAGAACTTTACAAAATGAACTATCAAGTCACAAAAAATAATAAGATAAAATAACAAACTCGTAGTCGAAAGACTGACTTGATTTGGCTTTTACTACCCTGGGTACCAGTGAGACGTTTTCCTTTGTCATCACGCAAGGCTAAACTCCCTTGCGTCACGACACAGGAAACGGAGACTAGTAGGTGTAATCATTGTTAAAAATGTTATTTTAAAAAATCTATAATGCAATGGATTCAGAAGAAAACAAGTTAAGACGAGCCGAAATTGATAAAAATGGGTTGAAAAATTTTAATAGTGAATGATTGTATTTAAAGTAATTTACCTGGATTTTTATATACCTTTATTATGTTTTGGAACCCTCTTCTTGGGAGTGATGGGATATGCGCGCTTCTTATTTTCGCTTTGCTCGTTGTAAATACGTCCCCACTATACTATCTGAGAGCCTGGCACAGGCTAGAGTAGCTGGAACTTTACGAGCTAAAACGGAACGAAAAATTTGGATCACATATTCGGGTCTTCCCTCCCCGCCAAGGGACGTTACTGGTAAGAACGTTTTGATTCATTTTGCTGAAAAGAATTATCAGATATCATTATATAATGTTTTCTAATTCTTGTAACTGTAAACGGGTTAATAGCTGTATAAAATCAGGCTCTACAAGTGAGACACGTTCACACTAGACTAAAGGATTCTGCAGGACTACATACATTTGTGTGAAACTATTTCAGACATTTATACCCTGTTTTAGATGGTTTTAGATTGTTTGCGAGTGGTTGTAGATGTTTTTGAGGAGGTTGTAGATGGTTGTAGGTGGTTGTTGAATTTTTTGAGGTGGTTGTAGGAGGTTTTAGGTGGTTGTAGATGGTTTTAGGTGGTTTTAGGTGGTTTTAGGTCGTTCCATGTTTTAGTAACTACGTAATCGATGGACAATCGATCACAAAAATTTTTGTGATAATTGATTATCATCGATTATCAATATCAATCGATAATCGATGGGAATCGATCAATTAACATAATAGATCGTTACAAAAGTGCAATATCAATCGATTACCTATTCAGTCAAACATTTCAATTGCCAATTTCATCGAGTACTAATACATTAAAGTTACACATTTTGATATCATTGCTCTTGGGAATTCCACATGGAAGATCAAGGTGGACGTTGGCGTCTGCACAGACATATAAAGAAAGAAGAAGAAAAAGAAATAACAATAGCCTTAATCGTGTTTGAACGATAATTGATGAACAATTCTCAAACTTTGCTACTGAGGTTTAAAAATAATCACGACCTGCGTACACTTCCGCGATACCTGAAGATACGGAGACATGAATTTAGTGCCAATCGATGGTAATCAATGAAGTTCGCGACCACCTAAGTGTGATTATCGATTGATCATCGATTGGCCGATGCCAATCGATGCTAATCAACAGTAATTAATCGATTGTCATCAATTGATCGATTGATTTTCTGATCATCGATTTTGATCGATTGTTCAGGTCCAGAGTTATGCAACAGAAAATTTCCCAGTGCAGTTCAGTTGAAAATAATTCTTTGTGCTGATTTTCAAGCTGATGGTGAATTTTAAGCCTCGTAATACATGAGAAACGATTTTCTTTAGTAGTAACACAGGTAGCTCGGAAGAAAAAATCTGAGTCGAACCAGTTACTAGTCCAAACGTGTCTGGACCAGTCATAGGTTAGACTCTTAGCTGTTGCGAGAACTCAGATTTTTTATTCCAAGCCACCTGTGTCATATTAAAACCAGCTTTTCTCAAAATAATTCTTCTGCACCAAAAGCAAAAATACTAGTCCGATCCGATCCGATCCGAAGTCCGATCCGATCCACAGTCTGATCCTGGTTTTGTTGACGGCCTGTTTCACTTAAATTTGTACCAGATCTCCTGTACTTACTTGATGATTTAAGCCATAAGCTTAATCAACTCCCATTATCAATATAAGTTGCTCGTAAGACCATCATTTTCTGCAAAACAGCCTTAAATTTAAGCTTAAGTAAGCAATTACATTCACATACCTCACAAGACCTGTGCCAGATTTTTCACGACTTCTGCCATGCCACGTACCCGAATTTTTCGGTCATAAATAAAGCCAAGTGATGACGAGTAAGTAAAAGAACTGCTGAAGCTCAAATCCGATTTCCAGAAGTCTTATTAAGTTACTTTAGATCCAATTTACTACACAAGTGTTATGTGTGGTCAACAAACAGTCGCCATTTTGGTTTCTGTTAGAACCCAGTCTCTCAATTGGCGCGTGAGTCGCGCGCGCGAGCTTTCCCAGTACTCGTTTCGCGTTTCTCGAGTACTCGTAAAACGCGCTCAATAGAGTCAGGAAAATAGACATTCATGTCTATTACTTTTTCATGAACTTTCACGATTTATGAATGAGATAAGTAGTAAATGTTACTTCTAACAGTGACGAGTATTTCAACTGAGTAATGAAATCAGCACATGAGGAATGTGAGTGAACCCATATTGATTTGATACAATCACCAAACTTTATAGGAATATTGCAATTCCCAGACTGATCATTTCCTGATATAGTGCCAAGTTAAATTTTCTTATTTCAGCTGGTTAGCAGAAAGTGAAATTTTCAGACCCGCCAAGACCCCCCGCGAAGTACTTTTTCTTCCTCTGTTTTTAGATTTAATGCACTTTTATTTCAAAATACAGGTACAACAATACAGGTGTGTAAATTTGGACTGAATTATTATTTTCTTCTCTTCATTATATATATGCAGGCCTTAGTTTGCAATTCACTTTCATCTGCTGGATCGGATGGTAAGAGTTTGCGCTATCTCATTCTAAATGTGCACGCTACTGGGTGCACTTAGAAAAGAAACTACTTAGTCATATCAAAGAGAAAACTGTCAGTTTAAAAAGAGGAAGTAAGAAATGGGTTGAAGAAGCCGGAAGCAGGTCGCTGCCACAAGCTATTGACTAGGCAAAATGTAGTTCATGAGCTGATACAGTGGAAAATGATCACTAGTCCGTCATGATTCGAACTTTCGCGCATTTTTTCTCGTTCCGTTTTCCCCACTATCTTGGAGCATGGAACAGGCTTATTTAGACTTGAAGGAATTTTGAGTGTCATATTGGACAGAAAAAGGACACAACATTCTACCTACGGCTGAGAAAACAGACGACATTTGGCGACGCCACCAACAATTTCTCCACGAAAGACGTCTGAGAAACGGGCGCAGAAATTCCATACTGATGACGCGTCACTACCCATATCTGGGTAGTGCTTCTGATTGGTTGAAGCAAATTTCACAAGTGGCACGACCAATCAGACGCACTACCCAGATCTGGGTAGCGACGCGTCATTAGTATGGAATTTCTGCGTAGTGGTGGCGTTGCGAATTGTCGCATCCTACCCGCACTCTTTGCAAAAGCCCTTTAATTGATGTTTCTAAATCGAAGTATCTCCCTGTCTTCCGTAGCCTCCCACGCAGACGTTCTGCTGGTGGGACAGGAACGCGTGAAGAACCCCTAAGAACTACGTCTACGTGGAAGGCTATGTCTTCCGTGCCCTAACAGTGTGTGATCCAAATTCCTTCGTCGCTGGTCATGGAATTGACAAAAATACCAAGCATAGGAAAGAAAAAAAGGTTGCTATCAAAATCACGAAATAAAAAATGAGGGGCACTGTACTTAATTGTTTTTGCGTTAAACAGCAGAAAGTGCGTACCGCCTGCATTCCTTGCGATTTTTGAGTGAGTATTGGGGCGACTGTCAAAAAGGCATGTAAGTGGCAGTTGGAAAAAAAGCATTGAAAAATACGATTTTATGGAATTTACATCGAGATAAAGCAATTAGGAATAGAAAATGATGTGATCAAGATAAAGTTTGAATATCATTTAAAGTGGTTCAGCACAATCCACTGTCGTAGGCCTCGGTGAGAAAGTTGAACTCAGTAACACCCGTTCCGCTTAAGTTTTGCACATTTTCAACACTTTGAGACTCATCTTAGCCAGAAAAACTCCTATCGAAAATTCTATTAACGTTTCTCTTTGATCGACGTCGTTTAAACAATGTTTCTGCAGAAGCTCTTTTTCACGGCGGCCATCTTGTTATGCGCAGTGAGAGGTGCGCAGTGCAAAACTAGAGAATCACCTTAAGTTTGTTCCGCAACGAAAATGTGAAATTAACTAGGCAACGAAGCTAAAACCAACTAAACGCACATTAATTTTATACACTCGTTGTAGCTTTAGCTTTCCGTTGCCATGACAACGCATAGTTAAGGTTAACTGGTGGGTGATAAACAAGATGTACGTGGTAAACAGCTTGGTAGCACTAATTACAATGATAAACTAGGTTAAATGAATTTCATTGAACTTTCATGAATTTTAATTAATTGTGGTTTCTATGGAAACTGACGTATTTCCGGCTTGGCACTATATCTAAAAATGCTTTTATTGGTGACTACTATCAGCGTGCCAAATTTCATGCTTGTATCCAAAAGTACACAATTCAAGGGATTTTCGATGTCGCAGCCTACGTAATCACAAATAGTTTATAAAAGGATTTTTGCTTTCTCTTTTTCGCCTACAGAAAAGGCAGCGGAGATGTTAGTGCGATAGAGGAGATCGAGTGACGCCAAATGGAGAGCGGAGGGAAAAAGTAGAAGAAAGGAAGATGATCGAGCAACTCCTCTCGCCCCCCCCCGGCTTTTCTCCTACATACTTTTCTTTGCGCTTTCCCCACCATCCTGGAACACACAGGCTTTATTAGTTTCAGGTGATTAGATTACAAGTAATAGACGGCCCAAACGCGCACGATCTGGTTACGTTCTGTGCATTGCATTCATTCTTAGTGGAAATCAAAAAAAATTCTGGCTATATAGGTGCTATGCATGTGTAATAGTAACCAGGAGATTAGTATTGCAGGATCTCTAGTCTCTAGTCTAGTCTCTCGGCTGGGGGACGTTTCGCGAGGAGGAACGTCTGTCTCATCGACAGTAATTCCATACTGATGACGTAAAATCTGTCCGGAATCCGGTCATAAGCACTGATTGGACGACGGACTAGTTATATTGTTTTAGCTGTTGTTTATGAATGACAGACAAAAGACCGTGAAAGGCTACAAAGGTCAAATGTAAACGCGATGAATCTATAACAAAACAGTCAATATTTGTGGAATAGATTCTTCTCTAGGAGAAGCATTTGAGTTTTGTTGGAGCACGTTCGTAGATGAACACAACACTTACCAAAATCGACCAGGAGAAACGTAAAATTGAACAAATTTGCATTTGGAACTCCATGACTACCGGTTTTTTTACATAAACATTGCTTTGCGTCATCAGTATGGAATTTCTGCCGCTGAGTCGCACACGTTCGCGCGAAACTATACCTGGCGGCGAGGAGCGAGGAGAAACGGCTGTTTTCGCAGGGTAGCAATTAATAGACCTTTTTTTTCTTTCTGGACAACTTAGCTTCTCTCAACTTTAAACCGCACATAATGAAACTTTACGGAGCAGTAAAATTAATTATTTTCAATGCTTCTTCAACTACAATAGTTTTGAACTAAAACAACAGGGGCATCACAGCTACCCTAAGCACGACGACGCTCATATTGACCATAATGACTAGGACGATAGTGTTGAGGAAGAGGTTCGAGAAGGATAGTGAGGATAGAGATCATTAGCTTTAGAAACGTTTTGTGTTCAGTTTCAGTGCGCACTATTTTTTTTTTCTGGCGTCCTTAATGTACAGTTAGAATAATAATAAATAATCATATCATAATCTCACCTCGTTCTGTCGTAGCACTTAGTGCGCATGCCGCTCAACTTGCAGTTTGGCAACATCCAACTGGGATTTTTAGTGCATTCTCCCAGTTTGGCCCAAGCAGGACAATTTGAATGTGTCTCTTTAATCTTAGAGCTACAGCTCTTCTTGCAGTTAACCAACATCCAGTCAGGGTTCTTCGTCGCATTAAACCTCTCTTGGCTCAGCATGGGCAGTGATTCTCATGTCCACTACTATCTCTATACACCTGACCAAGGATTGTAGGTTTCCGTATCACTGGAGGCCGTGGGGTTGTTTGGCTGTTGTTGTTCCTATATATGAAGAATAATGTTTTTTCAACATTTCTTTTTTCAATTAAATCTTGTACTAGGGTTCCCTTTAGAGTTCTTCAATCCCGTCATTCCGAAGCAAATTTTCCTTCAATCCCGTAATCCCCATGCAGGGATTTTGATACCTCTGTGTCCTGCGTCCCTGACCCATAAAAATCCCCAAGGAAGCAAAATAATTCATATGCTTACGCGTAGGACGCCAAGAGCGATCGATTGACCATAAGATGCAGTTTTTGTAGAATACACTGTTCTTGTGATTTATGTAGCTGTTCTCGAGGCTTTTGCTTAACGACACATATTTCTTTGAGTCTTTGTCGTGCTTTACAATAAAAGGAGTATATTTTTATTTCAGTAAACTGTAATACAGCGTTTTGGAGTCAGATTAACTGCCTGACTACATTAAGGTCCAAGCATTTTCAATTTAAAACTCGTTGCTTTTTGAACCGGGACTCATTGGTTCTGGACTGGGACTCATGATGTTTCACAAGATGAGTCCCATGCAGGACTCACCATAATTAGTAAAATCCAACTAGTGGTCTATTATCAATGCTGCGTTCTGATTGGTTGAGCTACTACTAGGCTATATTATAGCCTACTAGTAGCGAAATGCGCCGGCTTTGAAAACCAAAATAATGGCGGCTGAATCACGTTTTGCTAGCTTAAGTTGTTTTGTCTCGATATTTTTGACTAACTAGTTGGATTTTACTAAAAAAAATTATTCCTCTCGCCCTCATGGACTCTGAGTCAATAGCCCATTCGCGGGCTCGAGGAATAAATAATTGTTAACTATTTGTAACAAAATCACTGTACACGGGTATTATGGGTTTTCCGCATCCCCGCGTATACTTTCAATCCGGCATCTCTAGTCTATTGGCTCTAAGAAAAGTAGACAAGATATAGCACTGATAGAACTCGGAAAATCTTTGCTCGTAGAATCCGAAATCCTGGGTTCTGGAATCCAGAATACAACTCAAGGATTCCGGAATTCTGCTAACGATTGGAATCCGAAATACAAGATCCATTGAACAAAGAATCCGTAATCCATCACCGTGGAATCCAGAATCCAAACCATCTTGGATTCCCTTTAAACAGCATGAAGACGTCAGCCTGTGCAAGAATTGCTCCAGGTGGTGTCCCTGTTTCCTTATATCATTTACTGAGCCGAAGTTACAACGATAACCACTAGATGAGGGTATCCTAATTTTCTAAGAATTGATTGGCCCTGGGTGTGGTCGTACCTTTATTATCGTGCTTCTGATATATACATCGAAGCTCTGGCATAGGTCTGCTTTTCCTTGTGTTTTCGAATATACCGTATTTACTCGAATAAACGTCCACGCTCTAATATATAAACGCCCTCTCTCGAATAAGCGCCCACCCCAAGGCCATATATCAATTAACTGCCCCCTCTCGAATAAGGGCCTCCCTTCCTTTCCCCTCTCTTTCTTAAAAGGTAGGGATACATGGAAAACCAGCTTCCATTGCCACTTTACTTTAAACTTTTTAAGCTTCGACTACAGCAGAATCAGTAGAGGGAGATAGTTCCAGAGTTCCTTTTTGTGCGTTATCTCTCGTCTTTTAATTTTTGTCCTATTGCCGCGCTTTTGGTAAATACAGTAAACTTCCCAGAAACAATTAGACCGTTCTCTAGTTCGCTTGAAAAGCGCCCCTTCTATTAAGTGCTCTCCTTCGACTAAGCGCCCATCCTTGTAGCTGAAATTTGAAATAAACGCCTGGGCGTTTTTTCGAGGAAATACGGTACTCGATTTTAGCTAATTTAAGCACATTTTGGTCACTTTTCTGGCTTTATCTCTGCTCAAGTAACATAATAATTATTCTAGCTGAATTAGATTAGATCTACCACGATAACCACAATTACAGAGAGTAAGGCCCGGTCCAGACGCCGAACTTTTGATGAGCCGAACCCAATACATTAAATTAAGTACATGAAAAGTTCGGCGTCTGAATCAGTTAGGAACGCCTGTTTCAATTTGGAAGGGCTCAGCTGTTCTTTTCGCCTGGCCCTGCCGGGAATTTCACCTTTGGAGTGACTTTGGAACGGCTTTGATTCAGACGCCGAACTTTTCATGTACCGAACCTAATGCATACAATATTATATCGTATTTTGTAATTAGTTTGACCGAAATGAGCATTTTTCTTCGCAGGATCTATGTTCCCTATTCCTTTTTTCCAATATTGGTCTTGATCTCCTTTCTTGTAAAAAATGTACCAGTTTCTTCCGTCGGATAACGTTAATTTGACGACCATGCTTCCCATTCTTTTGCCATACATGAAGTAGTAAAACTTCAAGCACCGACCACTAGGCCGACCCGACAGACACGGAGTCACGAACTCAGCTCTTTGGCCGCGTGTTGTTCCTGATGATTCCACGTAAAAGTAGTTTCCTGTTTGCATCGGTATAATTAAAAAAACTGAGAAATTTCGCATCGATACCCCTCTACTAAACTAACGCTAACGGTAATTACTTATTCAGGCCATATTTTGGAAAAGGGGACGGGAATGTGTGCAGGTTCCCACATCTTATACCGATCGTCCTGTTTATATAACATAATCCAAACGTCCTGTTTAATTGTTGATGTAATTGTAATCCAAATTCATCCAACACTGTTGGAAGCACCAAGATACATCTGCTCAGAACATCTTGTTGCTTGTTGGATAGCGTTCCATAAAAATTAAATCCGAAATTAAAGATGCCACTCTCGTAGGCAGAGGCGCCAATTAATTGGTATTCAAAAAACGAAAGCAAAAAACAAACAAAACAACAACAACAGCAAAGAATTTAAAAACAGTACGCGTGACCCCGCGCGTTTTCGTATCACCTCTTCCCACTCTGTTAGAACCCGAATACCTTTGAAATCACTTTTTTACACGAATAAAAAATCGGCCACACGAATCCGGTTAACTGAAATACGGTTTCGAAAATGTCAGGATTCGTGTGGAAAGGACCTTAGTATAAATGACGCATAATGCACGATGTTCACGGGTACAGACTGTAAAAGATTGTTGCAATGACTACCAAAATCTTACTTCCTTAACCGTTCATGAGTAGGTTGCCGAAAATGGCGCCCTCATAAACAACCATCTGTCTTCTCTCTTTTTAATGACGTTGGGGGACATGTTGGTTTTATTATACATTGACTTATCTGTGTTATATCCCTTTCAAAAATTTGTTTAGCAGTTATTGAATGAGGGTGAGTATGCTCTGAAGAATAGAGAGGAGAAATGTGACGTCACGTTACCATGGTAGCACTCTTTCTGCACGTGCATCACTACGACATGAAACTTCCTGATTTCAAGAGCCCGCTTTATGGAGTAGGTGAACACATACAAACATTGTGGGTTTCTTTTTCTTAACTTAGATAACGATAGATACAGTCTGAAAGAAAATTTCGCAGAGATTGAACAAATTAAATGAAATTGAATAAAATCGGTGAAGTTTAAAGTAGTGCGAATAGACTTTTAGTGACTTTTTCGGTTTGTTGTCATCCAAATTTTTTGCTACCATGGCAACGTGACATAACGACTTCTTTTCTCTATAAAGCAGATCGAAGAGGGTGTCATCCATCCAGGCTTGAGGCCTTTTTTGTTCAATTTGTACATGTTTTCTTGCTTATATGCGCATGCGCCTAATAGACGCAATGCAAAAATACAAACCTAGTCCGGTAGTATGATCAGCAGCGCTAGGTCCAGTATCAATAGTTGCGTGTAGGACCGATGAAACCTCCAGTGAAAGTTGTCACTTTTAGAATTACTCCACTTCCCAAGGCGACCATTCTCAAAGTCAGTATCATCATTATCTGTTAAAACGAGACAATGGTGCTAGGTTGAATAAATGGCGTGCTGTATCAAATATCACGCGGTCATTATTTATTCATTTATTCATTAGTTGTGAATAGCAAATTCTAACATTTAGGGCCTGTTTACACAAAGGTGGGGGACCCCAGGTAGGTGAAGTAACCCACTTGGGTGGGGTAAGAAAAAACGCGTTGACAAGCAATCTTACACCCTGCCAACCCGGCGTTCAGTTAGCTTTCGTAAGATCATAGAATGGCCGCTAAACACGTTCACACTGAAAACTGAATGGCGAGCAAGCGACATGACTCTTCTTCTTTCACTTTCTGCTCTGGCTACACCCTATTAGTGCTAGCTGTAGCTTTTTTTGTAGTTTGAATTAGTCGAATTTAACGTAAAAAGGAATCCGTCCCCGGCTAGGCGGGTTACCCCACGTTAAAACGTTTGACCCCGGCTTAAGCAGGTTGCCTCGCCTACCTGGGGTCCACTACCTTCATGTAAACTGGCCCTAACACTCCTCAGCAAAGATGTTGTCCTTTAGAAAAAGATCACCCTGCACATCATCAGAAAAGATGTTTTAGAGTCTGAAAACAATAGCTACACTTGTAAATTGCACAAGTAAAAGTTTTTTAAAAGATTAATCCTTGGCATCAGTTGTTAAAAAGTTGGATACCGCTATCCGTCGGATAAATGTCTATCCACTGAATAGCGCAATTGGTTTCGCTAATACTTACCCGCTGGATAGTAATTTATCCGTTGGATGGCGTTATCTAACGTTTGAACAACCCGGGCTTGGTTGATAGCAAGCATAAACGGCCCCGATTATATCAGAGACTGTATACGACGGCATCCAGAACCTCCACAATTTTAAGCCGTAGTAACTTCATTTAAAACAAGAACTCGGCTCATGCATCACACTTTTTCCAGTGGATTTCTCTGCCGTCATAGCACAACCATGGCGTGAACTTTCCAAACTCTAAGGGAAGAAGTATACTTAAGACAACGATTTTTCGTAACTCCCCTAGCTAGTTTTCAATTACTGGACGAGACAGGATAAATACTGTAGTAATAATTAGTGTGCAAGAGGTCGAGGTAAAGTGATGTTTTCGCGCCAGCGTGGTCGTGGTTTCGACGGGCCTGTTTGAAAAGTTGCCATGTCACAGTGCCTTGGGTATCCCTGTGTTTTGGGTATCGTACCCCCGCGGGCGTTGGGGGGGGGGGGGTACTTTATAACTGCTTATACATAAACGGGGAGGCTCCGCCCCAAGGTCCAACCCCTTACCCTTTAATATATAATTTGTCTCGAAAAAGGTACCCCTTTAGTATAGCTTCTATTGACAAATGGTACCCTCTTCACATACCTTGTTTAGAACTTTGCATCCCTTTTAACTGCTGTAAATGCACTGTCTTTTAAATAAGAATAAATCACAATAATAGAACGTTTTCTTGAATTTATAAAGCCATAAAATTCATCTGTTAGCCCCTTTGGGCCCTTGCAGATCTTTCACAGACCCAAATGACAGATTTAATTACACTTTTATACTTCAGCTAGTAAAATCCCTAACCTTTCATATACCTGAGGCCTGAAAAAAAGCACGGGTATCCCTTTTGGGTGGAGCCTCCCCATATAGGCCATCAAAGGGAGTACTGCCCGGGATCGTACCTCAAATCTCTAGTGACATGAGAATCCCCGGTAGGGAAACCCCAAAACACTGATCATTCCTCTGAAAACAAATCGGGCCTCTATTGTTTTCAGTCATCACAGTGACGGATCCAGGGAAGGGACCCGCCCCCCCTTATTTTTAGACCAAACTGAGGCCTGAAAGGCCCATTTTTTTGAGACCGCTCTCCCCCTTATCTAAGGGTCTGGATGACCCCTCCCCCCCCCTTTATCTCACGATCTGGATCCGGCACTGCATTATCGTGATAACCTAAAATACTTTACGACTCTGTTACCTCCTTAATGATCATGATAACGATAACGATAATAACGATAATAATAATGATAATAAAAATGATGATGATAATGATAATGATAACGATAACGATAACAATAATGATAATAATAATGATGATGATAATGATAAGGATAATGATAATAATAATGATGATGATAATGATGATGATAATAATAATGATGATGATAATGATGATGATAATAATAATGATGATGATAATGATGATGATAATGATAATAATAATGATAATAATAATGATGATGATAATGATAATAATAATGATAATAATAATAATGATGATGATAATGATGATGATAATGATAATAATAATGATAATAATAATGATGATGATAATGATAATAATAATGATAATAATAAGGATGATGATAATGATAACGATAACGATAACGATAACAATAATGATAATAATAATGATGATGATAATGATAATGATAACGATAACAATAATGATAATAATAATGATGATGATAATGATAAGGATAATGATAATAATAATGATGATGATAATGATGATGATAATAATAATGATGATGATATTGATGATGATAATGATAATGATAATGATAATACTAATGATGATGATAATGATAATGATAATGATAATACTAATGACGATGATAATGATGATGATAATGATAATAATAATGATGATGATAATGATAACGATAACGATAACGATAACAATAATGATAATAATAATGATGATGATAATGATAATGATAACGATAACGATAACAATAATGATAATAATAATGATGATGATAATGATGATGATAATAATAATGATGATGATAATGATGATGATAATAATAATGATGATGATAATGATGATGATAATGATAATAATAATGATAATAATAATGATGATGATAATGATAATAATAATGATAATAATAAGGATGATGATAATGATAACGATAACGATAACGATAACAATAATGATAATAATAATG
>CALNXK010000440.1:50000-55000 GCA_942486035.1 Porites lobata
TTAAGACATTAAAAGATGGTATAAATGACTCAGCAAATACAAAAGAAGGTACAGATGGGAAAACATGAAGAAGATTAAAACGGATTGAAATTTTGTTTTTGAAAACTTGTTAACCTAACAGTTTTTCAAAGTTCATTGTTTTTGTCTGTAACGCTTGATATGCTTGGGAGAAACATCTGTTTAAAACGAAGCTTTGATTTCTTCATTTCTTTGCTAACGTAACGCTCAAAAGCGAATAGGGACCACGTAACTGGCAATATTAACAAAATGAACCAGATAGCCGTGACACAGCACCTTTTATAATAAGTAGAGGAGTTTGTATCTGCATTGTTTGAGAAGTTTTGAATAACAATAACAATTTCCAGTCAACGAACCATGAAAGCTCAAGGCAAAATCGCAAAGGATTAGTCTCAGTGAAGAAATGAAAGGAAAAACAATTAGGAAACTTACGGCCGAGCAATACATCAAAATACCAGTGATCACGTGAAGAAATTACCGTGAGGAAACTAGGCACGAGTCAAATCCCCACCTCGCTCCCCCAACTTCCATGGACTTCCATGAATATGCTAAGCAAATCCTGAGAAATCCCCCACCCCACGGGCTAACCATGCCTTCAAATACCATAAAAATCCCCACATTGCCCCCACATAGGCCGGGGGGGGGGTCGGGGTTTCAATTGATAAGTGCATAATGATGATGATAAAAATAACGATAACGATAATAATAATGATGATGATAATGATGATGATAACGATAACGATAATAATAACGATAATAATAATGATGATGATAATGATACAAACATTAATCACAAAGGATTCCAAAGGACCGCAAACGAATATGGCGAAGAACGTAGGATCTACAAAGACCAGATCAGCAAAAAATGAAAAGTAGACATATTAAATTCTGCAAGCAGAATACTGCAATGCTGATCGTACTACTTAAGAATTAACTCTGCAAGACATCAACACGACACCGAAAGAACTCAAAACAGAGCGGGATTTTAGCCATAGACAGCTGTTTCGCCCTCTTTGAGGCTCTTCAGTATGGCGTAACGACCAGAAAAAGCTCTGGTGAAAAATATCCGCGCACTCTGATTTAAGCTCTGACCTAGAACTCTCAACACCCACAGAATCACGCCATACCACGTGTCTTCTGGGGGGCAAGAGTCCAAGTGTCAAGTTGATGTCTCGCAGAGAAAATAAAGAGTTGGCTAAAACCAACCTCTAAAACATGGACAAAACCATGCAAGATATCCGGCATATCGGATCTATAAAAGATCTATGGCGCCAGAATACATAAAGGACAAACATTAACCACAAAGGACTGCAAAGGACCTCAAACGAATATACCGGAGAACGTAGGATCTATAAAGACCTGATAAGCAAAAATGAAAAGTAGACATATTAAATTCTGCAAGCAGAATACTGCCTATGCACTCTCTTGTGCGCCAGTTGAACGAAGTATGGTACTTTAGAACATAACTACTCACTTCTGCAATTGTATGAAGCGTTGATTTCGACTGCGTCTCTGGTACTTAGAAGGTTATTCGGAGTTCCAAATTCCATGTTCTCGTATCCAATGGCTACAATAGTGGGTTTGCCGTTTATCATAATGCATGATGGACTGATAATCGTAGGACACGCCCAAATTATCAATAGTCCTCCACGAATATTTGTCAAACTGGTCTTTATACCCTAAAATAAAACAAAATTAGGTCATGGCCTGTGTGTTAAGAAAGAAATTAAGTCTGAGTTTCGCGCATACTAATTGCCGCCACTTTTAAAGCGAAACAATTTTGTTAGCCTCCTTCGTGACGAGGCCCTGAGAAGGTTTGCGTAAGGAAGCTACGATCTTGTGGAACGACAATTATAACACAGCTTTCGGAGTTTATTAGGGTACAAGGTCAAGCTAAAAGCATTTTGGGGAGTTATCGGGTAAGCAAAGGGATTTTCATGGTTGTTTGTGTCCAGGTTTCCGAGGGCCGTGAGCAAAACAATAACACGAACGCAATAGCAGAGGGGTAGGAGGACTAGCAGTCAGGTGACATGCAACGTGATAGGAAAGACGTAGAGTGGTGGATTGGTTAAAGCACTTACCTTCTGGCTACTGGACAACTATCTGCAATAGTTTTCGGGGTGAATTTAATAAAACTTTTGCAAGTGTAATTTACAAGTGTGCATGTACCTATTGTTTTAGAGTCTGAAAACAATAGCTTCACTTGTAAACTACGCTTGTAAAAGTTTTAAAAAAATTAACCCCTGGCCTCTGTTGATCAAATGGTGGATAACGTTATCCACTGGACTCGATTTTTCGTATCTCCCCTAGCTACTTTTCAATTATTGGACGAGACAGGATAAATACTGTAGTAATAATTAGTGTGCAAGAGGTCGAGGTAAAGTGATGTTTTCGCGCCACCGCGGTCGTGGTTGCGAAAGGCCTGTTTGAAAAGTTGTGATGTCACAGTGGCTTGGGTATCCCCGTGTTTTGGGTATCGTACCGCGGGGGAGGGTTACTTAATAACTGTTTATACATAAACGGGGAGGCTCCGCCCCGAAGTCCAACCCCTTACCCTTTAATATATAATTTGTCTCGAAAAAGGTACCCCTTTAGTATACCTTCTATTGACAAATGGTACCCCTTTCACATACCTTGTTTAGAATTTTGCATCCACTTTTAACTGCTGTAAATGCATTGTCTTTTAAATTGAATCAATCACAAAAATAGAACGTTTTCTCGAATTTATAAAGCCATAAAATTCATCTGTTAGCCCTTTTGGGCCCTTTCAGATCTTTCACAGACCCAAATGACAGATTTCATTATCCCAGTTTATACATCAAAGAGTAAAATCCCTAGATTTTATATACCTGAGGCCTGAAAAATGTACCCCTTTCGGGCGGAGCCTCCCAGTATAGGCCATCATAGGGAGTACCCCCTGGGATCCTACTCAAATCTCTATTGACATGAAATTCCCCGGTAAGGAAACCCCAAACACTGATCATTCCTCTGAAAACAAATCGGGCCACTATTTTTTCAGTCGTCACTGTGGCGGATCCAGAGAAGGGGCCGGTGCCCCCCTTATTCTCAGACCAAACTGAGGCCCTGAAAGGCTGATTTTTTTTGAGACCACCCTTCCCCTCTTATCTAAGGGTCTGGATGACCCCTCCCCCCCGCCCTTATCTCAAGATCTGGATCCGGCACTGCATCATCGTGATAAGCTAAAATACTTTACGACTCTGTTACCTCCTTAATGATCATGATAACGATAACGATAATAACGATAATAATGATGATAATAAAAATGATGATGATAATGAGAATGATAACCATAACCATAACCATAACGATAGTAATAATGATGATAATAATGATGATGATAAGGATAACAATAACGATAACGATAATGATGATGATAATGATAATGATAACGATAACGATAAAAATAATGATAATAATACTGATGATGATAATGATAATGATAATGATAATAATAATGATGATGATAAGGATAATGATAATGATAACGATAACGATAACGATAACGATAATAATAATGATAATAATAATGCACTTATCAATTGAAACCCCGACCCCCCCCCACCCCGGGCCAAGGTGGGGATTTGACTTGACATCATTACAAATCTTAGCAAACTCCCACCCTACTGGGGCATATTGACTGGTAAAACCCCCACCCAGGTGGGGAAACCTTTTTAATTCCCTGACTGACTTTATTAATATTTCGTTCGAATTTTCAACTTCTTAATATTGACAAATTTACTACAGCAAAAAGGCAAATATGATAACAGACCAAGATATAAATACAACAAATATTTGACAATAAGTAAACATAATGACCCCTACCCACTTATAAAAAAGTCAGGGTACAAAATGGATGATGGAGTAGCACATTGCTATAAAGTTATATTAAAAGGAAATCCGTACCATCTCCATTGAAAGTAATATCTGCAATGATAATTTTAATTGAAAATAGCAGCCAACATACCTTAACCTTCACAAGCTGATGTTATAAATAGACTGCATAAAATAGTTCCTAATAGGAGCTATATTTTTTATTTTGGCTTAAAGAATGAGGAAATATAGAACTTCAGAAACCACATGGGTTTAACACTAGACGTTAAACGAGCTGTGTCATGAAATTTACCAAAATGTAGGCTGTGGGAACTGCCACCAAATTGAGTGAAACATAAAAATAGCCGCTTAAGACATTAAAAGATGGTATAAATGACTCAGCAAATACAAAAGAAGGTACAGATGGGAAAACATGAAGAAGATTAAAACGGATTGAAATTTTGGTTTTTGAAAACTTGTTAACCTAACAGTTTTTCAAAGTTCATTGTTTTTGTCTGTAACGCTTGATATGCTTGGGAGAAACATCTGTTTAAAACGAAGCTTTGATTTCTTCATTTCTTTGCTAACGTAACGCTCAAAAGCGAATAGGGACCACGTAACTGGCAATATTAACAAAATGAACCAGATAGCCGTGACACAGCACCTTTTATAATAAGTAGAGGAGTTTGTATCTGCATTGTTTGAGAAGTTTTGAATAACAATAACAATTTCCAGTCAACGAACCATGAAAGCTCAAGGCAAAATCGCAAAGGATTAGTGTCAGTGAAGAAATGAAAGGAAAAACAATTAGGAAACTTACGGCCGAGCAATACATCAAAATACCAGTGATCACGTGAAGAAATTACCGTGAGGAAACTAGGCACGAGTCAAATCCCCACCTCGCTCCCCAACTTCCATGGACTTCCATGAATATGCTAAGCAAATCCTGAGAAATCCCCCACCCCCACGGGCTAACCATGCCTTCAAATACCATAAAAATCCCCCACATTGCCCCACATAGGCCCGGGGTGGGGGGGGTCGGGGTTTCAATTGATAAGTGCATAATGATGATGATAAAAATAACGATAACGATAATAATAATGATGATGATAATGATGATGATAACGATAACGATAATAATAACGATAATA
>CALNXK010000440.1:60000-117500 GCA_942486035.1 Porites lobata
GCAAAGGACCGCAAACGAATATGCCGAAGAACGTAGGATCTACAAATCAGCAAAAATGAAAAGTAGACATATTAAATTCTGCAAGCAGAATACTACAATGCTGATCGTCCTACGTGAAACTTAACTCTGCAAGACATCAACACAACACCGAAAGAACTCAAAACAGAGCGGAATTTAATATGATAATGATAACGATAACGATAACGATAATAATAATGGTGATGATAATGATAATGATAACGATAATGACAATCATAATGATAATGATAAACATTTACAATTCATGATTAGTATACAATATACCATAAACCTGGCCCGTCAAGTAAAACTCCCCTTTGCCTATGCACTACCTTGTGCGACAGTTGGACGAAATATGGTACTTTAGAACATAACTACTCACTTCTGCAATTGTATAAAGTATTGATTTCTACTGCGTCTGTGCTACTTAGAAGGTTATGCGGAGTTCCAAATTCCATGTTCTCGTTTCCAGTGGTTACAATGGTGGGTTTTCCGTTTATCATAATGCTTGACGGACTGATAATCGTAAGTCATGCCCAAATTATCCAGAGTCCTCCACGAATATTTGGCAAACTGGTCTTTTATACTCTAAAACAAAACACAATTATGTAGGTAAGGCAGGTACAGTGGGTAGGTAGATAGCTGGTAACACACTTGGCTTAACGTATTTCTTGTAAAGACATATTTGCACACATTTAACTATGAAGGAGCAATTCATGATATTACTCCATCATGCTCAAATTCAAAAGCGCTTTTTTGACGCATTTTATAACAATTGGAAAGTAACTGCGACCCCAGCAATGGTGAAAGATGCCAAAAAATGTAATTTCTGACGTTTGAGAAACATGGGAACGAATTGGACAGAAATAAATAGAATTCTAACGGCACGGTTAAGGGGCGCGGGGAATTCGAGGGAGAGTTTAGGATTGTTTATGGTTTTGGCGCGAGAATTGTTCCTTTTCTCGTGTTAGTGAAGTCAGAATAGATATCTGAACACTTTTAAAGATATCACGTAGATTTCAAAGTTCTAGTTTAATCAAACCGATATTTTCAATTGACAATTGAGTAAAAAGTCGTGTCGTCGAAAATAAATAGACCTTTTTAGCTTTCAGTTTGCAACAATAGTTTGCTGTCTGTCGCTGATGGCAGGTTAACAAAACGTAAGTATGATTTACTACTGTAAGCAATATCTTACTAGGCAGAATGTTCTCCCAATAGATCTTGACATATTTATCTCGATCGCTTCTTGCTTGCTCGTAGAAGAAACCTGAAGCAGATATGAAAGATGCTATATACAACTGGATCTAAATTACCAGTGACGGATCCAGGGGAGTGGCCCGGGGGACCCGGCTCCCCCCCTTATTTTTAGACCAAACTGAGGCTCGAAGGGCGGAAAATTCGTTTTGGAGACCGCCCCCTCTGTACTGTCGCAATTTGTAATAATCATTGCACTTTGTAATACCTGTCGCAATCTGTAATAAATCCATCGCACTTTGTAATACCTGTCGCAATTTGTAATAAACCGTGTCGCACTTTGTAATAAAAAAGCTGTCGCAATTTGTATTAACAGTCCATCGCACTTTGTAATAAACTAAGCTGTCGCAATTTGTAATAATTCCATCGCATTTTGTAATAATTTTTTGAGAGTGATTCAACTTAATTCGTCAACATTAATATAATGCCAAAATATGCATGGTACTTCATAAACAAAGATGATGACGTCTGCTAGCATGTAACATGTCCGTAACATTTTCTTTGGTCAAACATTCATTTCTTCCGCTATAGGTTTTTCTGCCTTGATTAATCACGTGACTAACTAGAAACGCTTTTATGAAAAACATGAAACTTCCTGTGACATATCATCAAAAAGATATGAATCACGTTTAAATTCAAAAATATTTAAATAAGAAAGGCAACATTTAACAACAGAAAATTCATGAAGAACCTGTCATTCGTCGTCCAAATCCATGTTTGCTTGCCACGTGACAAGTGAAGTCTTCGGCGGGGGTGGGGCGGATAATCCGATATATGGATGGGCTAAATAGGTAAGTACCGCCTGATAGGGTATGGTTTTTGAGGATCTCGAGCCTTTAATAGGGTATCATTTTTTGCGTTGTTGGCCTTGTGTCTTTGGTTTGATCCTTAGATGGGGTAACTCAAGTAGTAATGGATGGTTTATTCCATTCCGTAGAAAAACAGTAATCCAGAACACGCTCGGAAGAATTGCAAGGTCTTACGAGTTGTATATACGCAGGGAAGGATAATTTTTTACCATCCCCATGGTATTTAATTTGCTTTAGAGGACTCCTTATAGAAAACAATTGTTTTAAGATGGAATGAGTACTCCTTTTGTTCCTATATGGGACCAAATCAAGTGAGAATAATGGACCAAATGCCCAGCCGGCTCAGTGTAAGACCCCAAGTGAGTGTTATAAAAACAGGTACATACGAAGGTATTGGCCAGCGACTAATTGGATTTTGTGTTTAGGTTTCTGTTGTGGTTCGAAGGTTTGCCACTGGTGACTTTTTTTTTATTTGCAGTAAACATTTTGAATCTTTACAGGCCTCGTTTGATTTAGTTGGCCAAAATATGGAAGCCACTATTAATTCTTTAAGATTGCTCGTTAGACAAGAACGGTGTACCACGTGATGTGTCAACCTGTTATAAGGTCTAACAAGGAAAACTTGAACTCTCCTTGTGTCCTTATTCGAATGATGTAAGATGCATGTTACGATTAGCGGAAATTAAATGCTTTTTAATAATGGCTTGTTTGTGTCTAGTGTGTCTAGCTCTGTCTAGATCCTCTACTCTGGCAATGCTCTGTCCAGAGACAAATCCCCGTATTGGCCATATAAGGAAGTACACCCGCCGGGTAACCATTGAATGCAAGCCACCTAGTACAATAGCAAGGTTCAAGAATACAGCATTTCGTATGTCAGATAACTAATCAACATTAGTCTAAAAAGATGTTACGTGCTAGCAGACGTCATCTCCATCTTTGTTTATGAAGTACCATGCATATTTTGGCGTTATATTAATGTTGACGAAGTAAGTTTAATTACTCTCAAAAAGTTATTGCAAAGTGCGATGGAATTATTACAAATTGCGACAGCTTAGTTTATTACAAAGTGCGATGGACAGTTGTTACAAATTGCGACAGATTTTTTTATTACAAAGTGAGACACGGTTTATTACAAATTGCGACAGGTATTACAAAGTGCGATGGATTTATTACAAATCGCGACAGGTATTACAAAGTGCGATGATTATTACAAATTGCGACAGTACACCCTCCCCTCCCCTCCCCTCCCCTCCCCTTTATCTCAAGGTCTGGATCCGGCACTGATTACTACCTGTATTTACTGGCATGGCTACTGACAGGACCAGGACTCCTGGACAGGACTTTACTAAAACGAGGAACGAAGAACGGGAATGACCCCGGGAAGCAAGGGGACAAAAGGTAATTTAAACCCTACCCCTGTCAGTATCTTCATTGCCTATTCTCCCTTTTTTTTATTTTGCAGTTCCCATGCGTGCTACCCATTCTCTCTTTAGTAATACCTTCGTAGACGGCCATGACTTGTTCACATTTCACAATTTGGTTCACCTGCGTTAAGGTGGCTGAACCAAGTTTTGCGGGCAGTTAGCGGTAACTCGCGTAACGGCGCGTGTTTTAAATTAGATAAACAAACATGGCGGCGAAAAAAGCATTGGTACACAGAAGACTGTTTCTCAAAATCTGCTCATTAAAATTTTCTGATATTTGGCAGAATTTTGGTTTTTATCGTATTTAATTAATGAGGACTTTAAAATGGAAGTCGAACAGAAGAATTTTGTGATACATTTAATAATTACGATACAATTATATTATTGATTATCTAAAAACCCGTCTGTTAAAATTTCGTCAAATCACTTTCAAATGGTAATGATTACTTACAGTAAGCTGCCTGCAAGTTTATAGGAAAATCTAATGAGCGAATTTTATGTAAACTGAGCAAAAGTGAAATTTTAAGGTTGTGTTCAATCGTTCATGTTGCCATGAAAACAACGAAAACGTCACATTCTACCTGTCGATCAAAATCTTTCATCAGTATATTTTTCACCTGCCAAGTTTCAGCTTGTGAGCTACAACCTTTCTCTTGCCATGATTTGACAAATGACGTATACTCACAAACTACCAAAACTGTGTTCAGCCATCTTAAGAAGAAAGTTTTTGTAACGGAGTGCGTTAAAGAACTGTTGAAACGAAACATCATTGATACTTCAAAAGTACTACAACTTCAATCAGGGGCGTAGCCAGCCCATAGACCTGAAGGCCTGGGACTACAAATTTTTGCTTTGACCAATCTACTGTTTGTAATAAATTATGCGTTGTTGGTGTGCCCTAAAAAAACTTATATTAAGAGCTAAAAGTGTTGGTGAGGTCACTGCGTACTAGCCATGTATACAATTTTCAGGATAGGTGGAAATGAAAGCCAGCCAAGGAAGCCTACAATTAGTCGAAAAGCTGGTTACACCCCTGCAAACCATGTACTGTAGATCACATTGTAGTCCCGCATGCAAACCTCGAACGCCTAGCTAGCTAGAACATGCGATAAGGACAGCCCATGATCTTTTTATCCATAACATACTTTGAACGCGAGAGAAAAATTACCTATTACATGCATCATTTCATGCACGATCGTTGGGACGTTATCACAGCCATTAGCAAGCTATTAGATTTCTTGAGCGATGCTTTGAGCATAATGCTTTCCCACCTTTGATAAACACCTAAAATGATGAAAGATGAAGAAAAAAACTTCCGAAGTTTCTCAAATGGTTTTCTCTCAATGCTTTAGAAACCGGAGTGGTTAATTCTGAGCTGCTCTAAAAACTAGTTTATCGAATGGGATGTCTTAGGGGAACTTTTCTTGACAGTCTTAAGGTCACTGGATTTCCTTCAGGTCTCCCCTGAAACTGTCAGCTACCCTGATGGGTCGGTGGAAAGTTCGAGGACATGAGAAGCCATCAGTTGCATTTTCTATATACCAGGAAAAAAAGCCCTGAATATCTGCGGTTATCCAGAAATTTTTAGCCTTTCTCGGGCTTTAGAAAATTCTAGGAAATATTTTGCATAGTCCCTAGGCCTCATTATTCCTCGCTGCCATGCGTTTTGGGTCACGTGGTGCAAGCGAAGATGTGATGTTTCCCGTCCGTTCGCCTCGGATACGTCCCCGAGTTGAATTGACCGAGAGGGACTGGGAAAACGCCGTAGAGGGAATAGGCAAGGAAATGCTTATATTTGCTCATTTGAACAGTTATTCACTTTAAAGAACAAAGTTGTTGGGTACTCCTATCCACATTCGTGTTTTACCAGGAGAAAAAAGAAAGGGCGAGGGGGGAGGGGGGGGGGAGGGAGTGGGGCAGGGAAAGGGAAAGGGAAATCTTATAGGACAGCTGATAGGTGAACAGTGTAATTCCCCTTTAATTCAGTCAACCCTCCATGTTCCTCTCAGGCAAAGTAAGTTATTTGCACCTTTTTTGTGTAATTATTTTAAGCAGTTTTGTGCCTTAATCTTGCTAAGAAAAGAACTGATTAAAAAAGAAGAAAAAAAGAAAGAAAACATAGCGCACCTCTGGGTTCCTCTTTTTGATAACTTACCCATCGCTGTTTCCAAATCGAATGTAGTTACCCCCATGGACTGCCCTGTTGCAGTATTTAAATCGGATGCATGTTTTACTGTGGAATTCCTGAATCGCTTTGTACACATTAGACGCAACATGGCCTGTGTGTTAAGAAAGAAATTAAGTCTGCGTTTAGCGCATACTGATTGCCGCCACTTTTCAAGCGAAACAATTTTGTTAGCCTCCTTCGTGACAAGGCCCTGAGAAGGTTTGCGTAAGGAAGCAACGATCTTGTGGAACGACAATTATAACACACCTTGCGGAGTTTATTAGGGTACAAGGTCAAGCTAAAAGCATTTTGGGGAGTTATCGGGTAAGCAAAGGGATTTTCATGGTTGTTTGTGTTAAAGTTCCCGAGGGCCGTGAGCAAAACAATAACACGAGCGCAATAGCAGAGGGGTAGGAGGATTAGCAGTCAGATGACATGCAACGTGATAGGAAAGAAGTAGAGGGGCGGATTGGCTAAAGCACTTACCTCCTGGCTACCGGATAACCATTTGCAATGGTTTTCGGGGTGAATTTAATAAACCTTTTACAAGTGTAATTTGCAAGTGTAGCTATTGTTTTAGATTCTGAAAACAATAGCAACACTTGTAAATTGCGATTGTAAAAGTTTTAAAAAAATTAACCCCTGGCCTCAGTTGTTCAAATGGTGGATAACGCTCTCCACTGGACTCGATTTTTCGTATCTCCCCTAGCTACTTTTCAATTATTGGACGAGACAGGATAAATACTATAGTAATAATTAGTGTGCAAGCGGTTGAGGTAAAGTGATGTTTTCGCGCCACCGCTGTCGTGGTTACGAAGGGCCTGTTTGAAAAGTTGCCATGTCACAGTGACTTGGGTATCCCTGTGTTTTGGGTAACGTACCCCTGCCGGGGGGGGAGGGGGTACTTAGGAAATGTTTATTCGAGGAGGCTCGGCCCCGAGGTCCAACCCCTTACCCTTTAATATATCATTTTTCACGAAAAAGGTACCTCTTCTGTGTACCTTCTATTGACAAATGGTGCCCCTCTCACATACCTTGTTTAGAACTTTGCATCCCCTTTACTTGCTGTAAATGCACTGTCTTTTAAATAGCAATCAGTCACACGACGTTTTCTCGACTTTATAAAGCCATAAAATTCATCTGTTACCCCTTTTGGGCCCTTTCACAGACCCAAATGACAGATTTCCCTCCCCTTTTATTTTCTTCAACTAGTGAAATCCCTCCTCTTTCATAAACCTGAAGCCTGAAAAAGATACCTCTTTCGGGTGGAGCCTTCCCGTATAGGTCCCTATAGGGCATCGTATGGAGTACCCCCTGGCATCGTACCTCAAATCTCTAGTGATATGAGAATCCCCGGTAGGGAAACCCAACACAAACTGATCATTCCTCTACAAACAAATCGGGCCACTATTGTTTTCAGTCATCATCATGATAAGCTAAATTGTTATATATAGTCCAGCCATATGGTGTAAAAAAAAATAGCTGAATTGTGCACTTTGGAACTCGTAAAAGCATCAAACTCGGCACAGTGATAGTACTAGTTGCACTTATTATTTTAAGCTATGGACCATACTCAAATATGCACGGGGGGAGGCACATTGTGCCCTTGAGGGGGAGGGGTCATGGCCTTTATGTTTTGTCCGGAAAAGACTCAAAAACGGGAAGAAAGCGGCCTAAAAAACTGTTGCATTCCCATTTTCTTCAACGTAGTGCAAGGTAACCCTATAAAATACCTGTTACTTACTTTTCTGAGAGATTTTCTAAAATTATTTTAAAAGAGTGTGTAAGTGATTCTTGTCACAAGGGAAAGCCACGTAGAAGCAAGTTGAGTTCTGAAGGGCGGAATTAATTTGAGTTAAAGCGTTACAATATTATACATGCATCCCCTGACACATCAAAACATGTCATTAATATTTTTGAGACACCTCCTGATGGAACAAACAAGACTGCACACGGAAGAAACAAAAGGTCAGGCTACTCAAGGAAATTCTGCATGGCGGACAGGAATGGCTGGTCTTTTTGCTGTCTCGTTTGTGAGAGACAGTATGCCGTTTTTCACCCTTGGAAAGACAAGATATTTCATTTTTACACTTTGATTGAAGTGAATTGCACTTTTTGGGAATTTAATTGCTCAGCCAAACTACCGCAAAAATAAAACATAAAACACTTACAGAGACCTTCAACGACATGTAACGGGGAGTTATTAACCACTTTTATTGCGGGCGACAAGAGTAGCCCGCAGTTTTCATCTTCAGGTTATTATTATGCATGCATCGCAGGTATGTAGCCGGCATTCGTTTGGACTTCCACTTATAAGGATGAATGGAATTCACAGAAAGCAATTTGATCTGGATCTTCTCTGGTCACTTAGAATCTGATCACGCGTGTTTGGAACATCTATCAAGTGAAACTTGTGCGAAGCACAGCGTTGGAGTAACAGCGTTTTCATCTTCCATCGTTGTCGCCCTCACTCCGTAACCTTTGGTTTTCTCTTGTTTTCAATAATATATTGATCTCTCTCACACTCTATTGTCATCTTTACAATTATCAAAAATAAAAGTGCCGAGTTGAGGAGAAAAGGATATCTAACATCAGTTGCTGAGACTGGAGCAGTGCTATATTTGCTGTGATGTTTCACAGCAAGTTCACAACACAAATCTTTGACACATTTGATAACAGCAATGTGTGGATATAACGCCATATAGAGATATTCTCGAAGTCTTTCTTGCCTTAAGTGAATACCATGCAATTGTCTAGAAGAACGCCACAGAAAGAAACACTGATAGTGAACAAGCCTCACATCTCTCAGTTTTTAAAAAGTATAATTGAGATCATCCTGGACCGATGGAGCTAGTATTGAGACACAGTCAAGCAAAATCATACAGAATCGAGCTGCTCTTTATAGCTTTTTAAACTTTGTGATTCGACGTCGCGAAGATTCATCGTGAGAATCCACTTCAAATTTATGTAAGTCTCCTGGTGCCGATAAAATCCACCATAACCCCAGTTCTTCCTCCTGCAACTGGTTCTTTACATGGCACAGCAATCATAAGGGCTCTCGAGTGATGAAAAGTGTTATAGGATGTTGTACTTTTATTACGCAATCACAAAATGCAATCAGACATCCCCTTTCTTAGGACGAGAAAACCGCCTGGGCCACAAGGCTGCCTTATGGAGAAGGCACTGAACTTTTTACATCCCTTAGGAAACTTTGAAGGGTGTTCAGGACACTATGCCCCAGTGCTTGAGAGATTTGTTTTCCTAGTGTCTGACCACACAAACCAGAGTCAAAGAGTCAATGATGCCAAAAAAGTTCCGGCTATTTGCGCAAAAGGGAAGAAACCTCGAGAACTTCTCCACTATGTCAGCACACCCTGGGTGCGAAACGTGACCAAAGCGTAATGCGACAATGGGCTACTGGGCATGGAAAAGCGATGCACTGCACCACAGAGGATTCTGCGGGAACACTTCCTTAAACATGTCCCAAAAGAATTACGCATTGGAGATAGAGTTGAGTTGGAATACAGTGACACGAAAGGAACTCAGAAGAAGACCGGGGAGCTTCTACTAATCTTGACAGAAATGTGAGTTGAAATTTGCTGTTACGATAAATTCGCACTCGCTCTGGAAGAGTTTTACTTATCTCCTTGTCGCATAGAGCGGTAGTTTCGTACCAATAGATTGTATTTGTCAATGAGACGATGGTTTCGAGTGCTCATTAACACCTTTTAAGATCACCTTGCCGACCTGCTGATAAGAAAAGAAGATGCCATCGTTTACTGAACTGCGAAGTGTGATCCATGATGACTGTGGTTTTCGGTTCTTTACCCTTTGAGTAACGGGTACCCTGGGTGCGAGGGGCTTTTCATGCGCGGTTTCCGGTTTCGGTTGATGACTAAATTCGTGGATCGTGAAAAATGGTTTATAACGCATGTGATACGTGAAATTTGTCAAAATTTACACGTGAAACGGGACCGGGACACCCCCCCGCTACCCTCTTATGAATGATGTAACGATGATCAGGTGATTAAATAGCGTAAAAAAGTGCTTTAAGTCATCTAGTTTATTTCGGCAGGTTGATTAACGATAATATAAGAAACTTGCGCTTACTACACCGGGAAAAACCCACCCATCCCCCCGCATAGACACCACCACCACCATCTCCACTACCATGGGATGAAGAATAAGTTCAGAGGAGAAACTAATTGCTAAATGATTTAAAATTATCTCAGAATTCAGGAAAGGTCTTTGTATTCTTCCTCACAACATAACCTTATACAAACATGCAAACAGAGATACTCCTACCCCTTCCCCTAAGCTGTGTTGAAATCCTCCCCCCCAACGCCACCTAGAAAGTTGGGTTAAATAGACCTTGTTAAACTTCCGTAGGACACCATTCCCTATTGATATAGCAGCTTTCTTTTCAATAACGGCAGTTAAATTGGAAAATGCAACCACCCCACCCCACTGAGTACAAAATGTCCCCCCTGACTGGGGTCCATAGCTAATATTGTTCAGCAGCCCAAGTACTATTACCATGCCAAATTTGGTGCTTTTACCCCAGAGTGCACAATTTTTTCACCATATGGCTTGACTAATAGCCGGCAATTTCTTCTTAACAGTGCGCGGTCTCATTGGTTACTTCGAGGTCACATGACGTCTAACAACGAAACTGATTCCTGCCAAACTCTCTGAGCGGGCAACATTGCAAACAATCTATGACGTCAGAAGGTAACAATGCAATGTTACCCGCGAACGTTTACAGATGATCGCCGTTACAGCGAGGTTTAATGAATTTCCAGCTTCAAAATTTCCGGCTACATAACAAATCACTGGTCAATCGGGAAACATTGTTTTCCTCGAATCTCAATGTTTCCCTCGGCTTCGCCTCGGCAAGATTGAGATTCTCGAGAAACAAAATTAACTGTTTCCCTCGTAACCAGTCATGAAGAGTTTAATACTTAGACTGCAAAACATTCGGGTTTCTTTTTTTCTTAAAATCGCTAAAGCGTGGCGTAAGAGTCCTACGCGCGCGAAGCGCGCGAGCCCTTCTTTGCCCGTAGGGCGTGTGGGGCGTATTTTTAGCGTCTCCCCCAGCCCCAGTCTCGCTCTCCGTTTTCAGCCTCGTTCCAGACCTTTTGTTTGTCTGCTCGCGCGTACCTGAATACAGTCAACTCTCTCTGAGACGGACACCTTTGGGACCGGCACTAAGTGTCCGTCTTAGAGAGATGTCCGTCTTATAGAGAGTCAAATAAAAGGAGTAAAGGAAGGCAGGGACTAACTCTAAGTGTCCGTTCTACAAAGTTGTCCGTCTTATAGAGGTGTCCCGTTAAGAGAGAGTCGACTGTACACAAAAATACGGACTGTTTCGCAGTCTAAATATTTAACGTCTCTGTTACCTTCTTAGGAGCTGAGTGCTACAAAAATACATACTCATATAGGAGGGAATCTGGTATGGTATAATCCGGGTGTTACATACTCGTTTTTTTTCTCGTATGGCATTCCGTGAGTTTCCGCCCTTTGTTATTTAGTCCTTAAGTTTCTTAACATACGCGGCCATTTTGATTGAAAGACACTGCATGCTAAGTATAAATAAACAGGCAAACAAACAAATCAGGAACAAATGGGGAAAAAATTCCAGTAATTTTAGATATTGATATGCTAATGCAGCTCATCAAAGTTATCTAAGGTATTGCAAAAATTATTTTAACAGTAGATAAATAAATTTGTTAAGCCAAGTGATTTGTATACCTTTGTTGATTTTTACAATCTCTTTATAAGCGTGTTCGCCATCTGCGTCATTCCCGGCCGTCTGACGTTTCTTTCTTAAGTGCGCCATGTTTACAGCCAAAATTCGGCCACGAACTGTCTGAAACTCTGAAACGAAAAAAAAAATGGCAATGTAAATCAATCTTAGCGGAGCTCCACGAGCGCGAACGAAGCCCTTTAAGAAAATTTGGTCATCTATCCATCCGAGAAAAATTGGTTATGACGTCAGCGTACGACCGAACGCTGAGCGTACAGACGCTAGGGGAGGGGGAAGGGGTCAGGAGTCAGCCAGTCGGGGGAGGAGTGTGTTGTAGCTGAGGTGAAATTTTTGCATTTCAAGCACCCCGCTCGATTCGGCGGTAAATTACATGGGCGCCCGGACTTTTAAAGAAAAAAAACGAGTCTTTCTTTCCACAAAATTTTAATGTCTACATTAACTTGGATAACAGGAAAAGAGCTAGAGCGAGAAATAAATAACAACGGAAACCAATTTCTTTGGAAGAAACACATGAAAATGATATAGCGGTGGTGAGAGTGTGCTGCACGTGTGGTGGTACTCCCTTATATAAGCCATGTAGATTTGTGCCGCCACAAAGGGTAAGGATTTTGGGCTTTTTTGGTCTGAATACGGGTATAGACTTTTCCATTTTGGTGTGGAATCGGGTATAGTTTTCGAGGGAACTACGGGAGTGTATGAACGTGTTTATCATTTCAATCCCAAATGAATAAGAACAAAGTGGAAATAGGCGAATTCGAAATGCGTTTGAAGAAATTTTTGTTTGCGCTCTAATCAAAGTAATGATGACATAATTTCAGCCTAAAGACCAGGTCTGAAAACGGGTATGGATTTTAGAGGTCTGGTCTGAAAACAGGTGTGGAAAATGACATTTTTTGGTCTGAAATAGGGTCAGGCACACCCCGCCAAGAATTCCCAGGAGTACCCCACTTTCAGGCTGGCTTGGGCAGTAGCGACCAGACAATAGGTAATTTTTGCCGAGTTCCATAAACTTTCACTTTAGAAACGAGGCTAAGTACAAAACCGTTCCTATTGCGCTTGGCCTAGCTTTGAAAAAAAGGCTTGGGGCAACATTCAGTCTGTGGGCGAAATCTTATGGTGCTGGTATTCAAATGAAACCTACTGAGTAGAACTTTTGCCGAAGATCATTTATTTCTTACGATTTTACAAAACAAAATATAATTTTGGGAGGAGTTTTTTGGCCAGGCGGTTAGAAGTGAAACGGTTTATATGGCAAGTCTATCCCAAGGGGGGAGGAGTGAGCGTTAGGGGTGCGCAGATTATAAGAGGGATTGCGTTTCGGTTTGAATTACAAGTTACGTGAAAAAACATCTGCGTAGGCCGACTCGATATACTGACATGAAGTCTGCCCCCGGCACGGGATGCATGATTATGAAGACACGTTTTTTGCTAACACAGACATCACGTTTTTGACCCTCTTGAAACCAAGGTAGCGTTATACCAATGTTCAATCAATTCATTTTATTACTAAGTTCTACTTTGCAATTTTCGAGAAAAAAAGGAGAAAGGAAATCGTATTTAGACCAGGAACCCGTTTCCAGAAGTCCTGCCAAAGCTTTCAAACCCTGACTCGGTTTAGACACAAATCATGTATTTCGCTACCCTGTCGAGAGAACTTATTTTATAGGGCCCTGGGCCCCAAGTTGTTCGAACGCTGGTTAGCACTAACCCGGGGCTAACTTTTAACCCGGGTTTCTTTTTCTTTTTATCAAAAGCACTCTCTCGGATAATTTTCTCTATTTTTTTTTAGGATATCCAATCATCAAATTGTAGAAAGAGAGAATTCAACTGAATTGGCTTTTTAAGCTCTCATATCTGATTTCGAAATTTGCACTAACCCATGGGTTATCTTAACCCAGCCGGCTTCGAACAACCCGGCTCTGATTCCTTTCGTTTCCCAGACAGAATTACGTAATTTAGATTAAAATTGTTTAATCTAACACAATGGAATTGGATGATTTTGGGAAAATAACTTTTGGTAGGAATCCTGAAGACTCATAGCCTGCTGACACAGACGTCAGACGACCGGAGATACGTCTGTGTCCGCAGGCTAAAAGTCTAAAAAAAAACATATCCTGTTCAGCAGCACATACGGAAGTGCCCCTCGGGGCTAGAGTACCCTAGGGAATGGGTTTCAAAGACCATATTTCTAATGCATAGAATATAGCAAAATAAATAAAGCTTTCTGTCTCATAGTTACGATTAATGTTCTCTATGACACTAAAAAGACTACTAGGAAAAAATGAAATTGTAAAAACATGCAGTATATTCTTTCAGTAATCCAAGAGGTCACGAAATTTTATACCTATATCATTTTGAATCAATAGCAAATTAATGATTCACTGTTACTCACCTTTATGCAATAAACTAACGGGTTTGGCATTCGACGAAAGAAAATTCAAACTTTACGACAAGCAGAAGATAAAACGGCCAAGAGGCCATATTTTGCATGACAACAGAAGAGCAGATTGTCGCTGCGCCGTATATTAAACGTCCAGGCGTCTAATAACCTCTCAGATATCATGGGAAATTAGACGGACCTGGCGACAAGGCTGTTTGAAGATATACAGCTGCCAAGATGTCGTTGATTGTCGACATTAGGGAGCTTAAGCAACTACGCCGACGACGACAACCACAACGACGACTTCAAAAAACAAAAGGTTCAATTAATGATCAAAACAACAGCTCTGCACGTGCATCACGCTTTTTAGTACATTTCTTTGACGTCCACTGCACTACTACGACGTAAAACCTCCCAATTTGACGTTTTATGGAGGACGTGGACATACGAAGACGAATTTTCCTTCCTCTTTTTGAACCTGAATAAAATCCTTAAGAATTTAACTCCATGAAAAGTCGCCTGCATTTGACATATTGGGCGGGTCCAAATAGACGCGATTAAGTTTGAAAGAACGCAAATTCATTTTTTTAACGACGTTTTCACTGTCGTCGTCGTCGTACTTGCTTAAGGTCACAATTTGTTCCCAAAATTGTTACATCGGCAGCTATTGAAACCCGGAGTAGTCAAGATATATCTGATCATCTGTTCATCCAAAAATAAAAACTGATTTCATGCAAGCAGTAAATTTGTTGACAATTGAGTTGCAATTGATAGTCGAAGGATCAAACAATTATCACTTGTTAAAAAATTTTTTTTAAAAATTCTGAAAAATCTTACCTTTTCTTCAAAACCAGGTTTAAAATTTTCTTCTGGTTTGTAGGCGCCCAGTTTTTCACCGTTTGGACCTGCCGCCCTTTCAAAATAACGTCGGTGTAGCAGTTCCAGGTGTAGTTACATCTTGGAGTAGCCAATAGACAAAAATCGAATCAATAAAGATTGTTAGTAATCAGGTGATTTTTATCGATTGATAACGGGAACGGTGAAACTCTATTTAATGGCAAACTGAAAAAACTTGTTGTTCTTGTTATATTTGGGGGGGGGGGGGGGGGTTTTGGTTGGTTTTATGCTTTATCAAACATGCTTAATTTGTTTTTACTACGTGAAGGTAAATAAAAAACAAGTTATTTTATTTTTTTATTTAATTAACTTCGCCAACATAATATAAATACATTCAGGTAATCAAACGAATAACAAAAACAAAAGTGGCAGGGATTCCGAAACAGCGTGAGCCAGTTACTACGGGCTCAGAAAATTAAAAAATATAAGAGTAGTTAAAATTAGTACATAGTCACGAATTTAAAAGCAACACGAGACAGGCTGAGTAAGACTACGACACTTATTACATTTAAGACAGACAGACTTAACTTAAGTGCGGGGATTTTCACAGTCAATTAAAAATAAAAAATTAAAAAATGCTAGAAAACTGGTTGAATAATTTTTTGCATCAATAGCATTTTCTGCATAATTTATGAATAAAAAAAGCCACCAGTTCTTAAATTACCTTCAATAAGCACTCTTTACAACAATTCATGTTTCATTTACAAGGTAATGTTAAAATACCGTGGTCATGTCATCGCAGCGAGGTTTTAAAAAGAAAGCCCCAATTTTCACAAGAAAGAAAAACCGTGAAGGATTCTGGTAGCAGTAGTAAAGCGGTGGGGGGGGGGGATGGGACAGGGTTGATCATCCTCCCACCTTCCGTACCCTTGTATCCCTTTGTCTCCCGACTCCCGCCCTTTAGCGAGAGAGACGAGACACTTACACGACTGACACAGTCCACACACGTGTACATGTGTCATGCCGTCTCATTCATGACGTACGGTGTAAGCGACTTGGAAAGGTTTCCAATTTGACCGCAAGTAATGCTGTTTTTTCTTTATCCCGAGTACGAATTTTTGGTTTTTGACTTTTCTCGCATATAAAATTTTGCTTTAAGCCTCGGAGAACGTTAAATGGACGTTGTTTGGGTTCGTTTCTTTCAGTGGATGATAAGCAATAACAAATAACGAAAGCTTGTCTTTTTTAATGTCTTCCCCGCTTCCAGCCGTCGTAGAGATCCCCCTTCCCGCCCTTTCTTCTCCCGGGCTCCTTCGAGGCCGTCTTAAAGACAATGACCGAGCGCGTAGCGCGGACCGAGCGGGTAATTTAATGCACCTTTTCATTGTTTTAGAACCAGCAGGAAATTATTGTGGCCACTAAAATAAATGGAACAGTAGGCTATTTTTCGTAGTAATGACCACCTGTTCCACCTAAATGACCTGCTTTTCCTTTTTCTGAAAATCATGCCCCGCTCAAAACAACGGAAGGTGCATTAAAATGTCTTGAGGGGATCATCTACATACTCGGTGTCAAAATTATGAATCAGCTTACCAAATCCATTTTCTTGTGCCTATACGGCTGTCTAAACGGCATTTTTATACTTTTTACTGACTAGGTAAGTACACCAGTGATGTTTTTCTTTTCCGTAAAATAGCATAATAAAATAAATTGAAAACAATAACAACAATCATCTTATCTAATTCCAAAGTCATTGACCGCGATGGCAAAGTACTTGACAGGACCTTCAACAAAGGTGTGGCATTTGGGCGGTACACCTCTACCCAAACGTTCCTCGAGTGCCCCCCCCCCCCGCGCCCTCTCCCCACCCCGGGAGTTGACGTACCTCTCGTAAGTGACCTCCCAATCTGCGAAAACAATCGAGCGCTTGCTTACAGAAGGTGAATGTTTACGAGAATGGAACTATAGAGGGTCTTTTCGAAGACGAGGACCTGACACATCTACTTTTTGAAAGAGAATTCATTGGATTGCAATTGTAAAGTTACGGTACAGCTCCTACAGTAAGCATAGAGATCGAGCTTCAGTGGGAAATCTATTTTAAAACCGTAACACCCAAAGTGGTCACGGTCGCTTTCGATCAATAGGTGGTTTTTTAACTGTAGTGATCTGACCAAAAGACATGCAGTAGTCCAGGTGAATAAAAACGGGCTATCCGTTCCTCTGAAATAGAAAAAACAACGTCACTTGGGGTAACCTCAGAGAGAGACCGAAGAGAAGTGGACATGTCAAAGGTCCATAACTCTGTGTCGTCATTTTTTAAAAGTACTACACCATCCCTTGTTGGAAAGATGGAAACAGAGCCAGGGAGTTCTATTGTGTTCAATTCCTCGCGGTTTGACATTCTCAAAGCAGTAACCAATGTTACCTTTCTACTTGAGTCCGAGGAAACTTTAACAAACTCTGAAGTAGTGGAATAAATAGTATCTTCTTTAAGAGAACAGGCAATCTCTTTGACCTCTCTACCGTTTCTCGAATCAACAAGCCCTTAAAATTTCGAAAAGACCCAAGTTCCTCTAAGGTGACCGAACAAATACAAATTTTATAGCGCCACTTAAAATGAATTTCTACAGCTCTAAAAGTGCTTTGGATAGCCTAAAAAGTGTTTTCAATCTATTAAAGAGGAAACTGTCGTTGGGTGCATTCTCCTGATATGTGCGCTATTGGCCCCGGTTCCTGGTGTATGTATACGTTTTGCTACCTTTTACAGCTTTTAGTCAAACAATAAAGATAAAGAAAGGCTCTGAAGTGCTTTCTGCTACTTTGAAAGTCCCAATTTTTACAAGGATCATTACTAAACTCTTCACATAATTCTTATGTTAATCTTACACTAACTTTAAGAACAAGCTTCTTACACCCCGCTGTTAGCTCGTTACCTTTATATTTAGTTGTAATTTGGTTCGGGGAGAGAAATGACTCCCATTGTATTGGGTTTTTAAGAGCGAATAAAGTTACTTTTGTTTTAACGTTTGGGAAAATACCGCAGAGCTTATTCGAAACATCCGAACTCTACTACACGGATTGTTCACCGAAATCACTACATAAAATATAAATAAAATAAAAGTACAGACGATCTGATTGATCACAGAAGAAAAACAAAGAGAGCTGTACATTCTATAAATGATTCCAAAATAAAAACCGCTTCTATTCTTACAAGTCCTTTGTCTTTTTTTATCCTACAGAACTGCTCAAAATGAACACCAAGAAAACTCAAGGATCCGTATCTGAAATGAGTTTATGGCAAGCTTGTAAGTTATCAAAATTGATGTGACCCCAGTGACCTGAGGAGTGATCAATCAACCGCAACTGGGCATGTTTACCGGCGTAACATGTTACATTCCAGCTTTTCTCTTTCATAGCATCATCACAATCAGTCGGTGTCTCCTTGCGAACCACTACCCCATCAACAATAAGCTCGGCACGAATGATTGGACCTGTATGACCTTTGCAGCCTGAGCCAATTAGGAAAGTGAGGAACTTTCCAGTAATCTGAAATTTGGGTGACGTCATTGAGCCTTGAGGATCATCGCCTTGTTCTCCCCCAAACGGTTCAAAGGGACTGGACCGATTGTCGTAGGTACCAATCCACCAATCCCCTTTGTGGTTGCTCCAAGACCTGTACGTCCTTGCTAATGTGTTATTCCCGTATGTTGGCTGATTATTGAATGCAGTGCCATTCAAAGTCCAATTTGACAAATCATGGTCTTCGAAGTCAAATATTGTGTAACACTCTAGTGGGAGAACAAAAGATATTTAAGATCAGAGAGTGAGATGACTGTGACAGTGAGATAATCAACTTGTTCGTGTTAAAAGAGGAACCATAGGAGACCGTTTTAATAGTGAAATTGTCATAAGCATAATTATTATAAAGATCGAGAAGAATTAAACCAGAAGAAGCAGCCAAACCAGTTTTTACTTCGTTAGAAAAATATCAGACTGCCCAACATTTCTGCGAGCAATGAGACACTATGTTGCCAAAGGCAGTTGTTAATGCATCAGTCAATTCCAGCCGCGCCCAGCCCCCTCCCCCTCCGGGCTACTGCGGGGCCTTTGCCCACCCTCAGTCCCGGGGGTGGGGCATTTGCCAACCTCGGGGCCAACCCCGAGCTTTTGACACGCACGCGGTTTCCTATCAGAATATAACTACACAGAGGATTTTACTTGAAAAGCAAGCAGATTGGCTCATTTCAAGGCCGGGAAAAAATTGAAGAGGTTTGTAAAGCATGTTCTCGATTTTATGCATGCATTTCTTCATTGCTTATCAAGCCAGAACTATATAGCGAAACTCGGGAGCTATCGACGTGAATCAACGTTTTTTTGGTTATTGAATCAAGTTTCTCTTGATATTATTTGAAGAACATCCTTTCATATTTATAAAACTATTCATTGCAGTTAACTTTACAGGGCACTATTAATTTTTAAAATGTCATTAATTTTATAACAATACTAAAACCATAAACTGGTGTCGTCACGGCGTGAAGTCTCAATTAGAATAGCACTATTACAAAGGAAGACGTTAACTGAAACAAAAAATCGCACATTAATATAAAATGCTTAAAATGGCACTACTCGACCGTGCGATCAATAAAAAATGTTGCAGTGTTGACGGAGGACGGGACATTTGCCCTCTTTTTTCGTCCCCACTCCGGGGGATTTGACAGCTCAAGAGTCCCCACCCCCGGGAATTTGCCATCCAAGGCAAAGAAAATGCTACTGCCCGGGGGTCAGCCCGGGGAGGGGGCTGGGCGCAACTGGAATTGACTTATGCATAAAGAATTTTCCTTAGCTCTTCTAAAAGACAAAGTAGTCCGTTCTTATATAATGTTTGGTTTAAAAGTTTACGATTTACACGATTTACGATCATAACTGTCAAAGCATCCAATGCCTCAGACTATAGAAGACTGATTGGTGTTCAATGCACAGGTTTTTTTACATACGCTAAAGGAAGAAAATTCTCCATCTAGTGCAGCAGTTATTGTTAACACTTTATTGGCCGCTTTTTTTTTACCGGGAACTATTGGCAACCTCAAACCGGTAAACATCATCATATTTCAGGCTGTTTTTCTGATGGTGATCAATCAGTGCTGTCTTTTACCCTCGCTTGCAACTGCTTTCAGTCTTGGGAAGTTTGCACTAACAGTGGTATACCTGTGCAGATGTATCCATCTCCATAGTAACCAATTTTGCAGGTGCATCTGAAAGATCCTTCAGTGTTCGTACAAGCTGCGTCCTTTCCGCATCTCAGTTCTTCTTGACATTCGTTGATCTCTAGAATAACGTTGTAATAGTGTGAATTAACCACTTACTTCTCACTTGCCTTTATATTCTTTGTAAAGCGGAAGACAGTGAATAAGCCGCCCTTTCTTTTAAGTCTTCTCTCCCCCTCTTTCCTAAGCAAATAGATCAACGGTATACTAGCATAATACTTCTGTTATAAGCTTCCCTTTTCGTCTTCTTGGCCAGAGAAATAATACCTCTCTTATAACCGAGCTTTCCACTTCCATCACCACGCTGGATTCAAAATCCACTCTTCTACCTTTTCTTCTGGATACCGGCTCTTTAATTAATTAATTAATTATTATTATTATTATTATTATTATTATTATTATTATTATTATTATTGTTGTTATTGTTTTTCCTTGTAGTCTGTTAGAAACTGGCCCATTCCTGGGGTCCTAGAGGGGTATTTTACTGGATGGATAGAAATCTTCTTAGTATACGTGTCCTTCCTAAGAGGATGATCTTTTGCAGTTCATTGATGTTAGCTGCATGGATATTTTCTAAACTGTTTACAACAACTAAGGACCCAAGTAAACACTGGGATACCTGTGCAGTTGTATCCATCTCCATAGAATCCAGTCTTGCAGTTGCATCTGTAAGATCCCTTTGTGTTTGTACAATCTGCGTTCTGGCTACACTCGTGACTGTTTTCATCACATTCGTTAATATCTAGGTGAAGATGGTTATTAAAAGACTCATTCAGTTACTTTGCAAAGAAAACGATGACTGGACAGTGGAACTGTCTCGTTTACACGACAGGTCGACAGTCCACCGAAAATTAACTCAACTTCAAATTATAACTCAGATCGAGAATTTTAGGCTAATCGAAGGTGAAAGTAAAGAGAAACGTGCCGCAAATCCTGAATCCACTCCAAAGTGAAAGGAAAACTCTTTCGTCAATGCACAAGCTCCTAAAAATGCTGCTTCCGTCTGGAACGCCCTGCGCTTGTTGCGCTTGTGATGATTTTGTCGACAATGGCAGGGCTAATATTACAGCGGATTATATACTTTTTTTTCAAATTAATGTTCTCACATGTGGTTTCTTCCTTTTAAGTGCGGTACAGCTTGCGTGGTTTCATAACTACTGCGTTCATTTAGTTCATTTTTCAGACCTACCATCTTGGCATCTTTCACCTGTCCAACCTCGACGACACAAGCAGTGATATCCTTTCTTGGTAAATCCTGATTGACAAGTCCCGTTATTTTTGCATGGAGAACTACCACAAGGATTCTGGGGAATATATTATGGAAAAGAGATATTGTTTTATGCTTCTGAGCCTTTTCGAAACCTTTGCTAGAGGTGTCCGCCTTATCATGATTCAAGGAAAATGAGTAAAGATTGTCAGTCCGAGCCCAACTCTAAGCGTCGGGTTTAGGGATTAGCCCGTCTTACATACATAAGGGGGCGTTGTTTTAAGGTGTTTAACAAGTTAAATTGAATTGTTCATGTTATTTAAGTAGCAAAAAACTCTTTCTTTTGGGAGGCACTTGCAGTTTAAGAGGTAATTACAAAAATTTTCGATCTTAAAATAATAATAAAGTGAAATTTCTGAAAAAAGGCTACAGTTGAAACAAAACTGTCTAGGGAGAAAAACTTGCGTTTCAGAGAGTAAATGAGAATGGCTGGCGAAAGGAAGAGACCTAGTGTAGGTGTCAGATTTAGTCGGGGGGGGAGGGTTCAAAAGAAAGATGGTTTGCGTTTACTCCATTGCGATAAACCTGAATTTTCAATGACATCCAATATGACGGCCAACTCGGCTGCCATCATAAATGACGTACCTGGCCCTCAGCGCGTCAAATTCCATAATATTCACATCATCCCGTGCAGTTATCACAAACAGAAACTATCTCCTTAATTTTTGATCTTTGCAAAATATTGTAACACAGTCAAGCCCAAAGGGTGAGCTCCATATGGTATTAATAGGCTCGGAGACTGGATAACGTTAAAATTTAATGATCTTACGTTTGTTCCGCGGTAAAGGAAATTTGGTGCCTCCACAAAGTCTTCGTCGTGTTCTCCGTGTGTAGAATTGTTCAATTCACAGCTGTATTTTCCATTTCCAACCATTTTGTTTTCAAAATTAACGCTGACACAATTGTGCTCGTAGTAACACCTCAACTCACACTCATCCAGATCGCGAACTTTTAAAGTTTTTATGGTGTGGTTCATCAGGCGCTTGTCGGCAAAGAAAAGAAAACTTGGGAACGCCAATTCGCGACAAGGACCTTAAGGAAAAAAATAGCAGAACTATATTTCTAACACTTGTAATAGAGTTCATTTGGGTTTCTTATTCAAATTTAAATAAGGATTCCGTATATTGTTCAGCGGTTAGCATTCTCTCTTCAACGGTCACTTAAGATCAATTTTGAAAATGTATTTTGAATAGCATACGAAACGTCAAGTTTATAAAAAATGCGAAAACGCACAATGTTTATCACCGCTGTTTGTGTTTTATTTTTGATCAAACTACGATGGCCCAAGAACAAAAGTCTCTAGTTAAGCTCCGCAGAATGTTAAAATTCTGACGCTGAAATGAAAAACTTCCACCTCAGCCTGTGTAGAGACCCCCGCCCCCCTCCTGTCAGGAAAAATCGGAGAAGGGGGGTCTGTGATTCACCGTTGATAATCGTGTATAGAGGCCACGTGATTTTTCCTGGAATGCGTGGAAAATAATTTGATTAGCTGTTACTCGTAGACAAGAGAGAATGATCTATCAGTACATCGTGAAATGAGGGATTTTGATTGGTTTTAGGGCCTGTCGTCAATACATAGCAGGCAGTCTGAAAATCATCACATTGACAACTACACTCACTTTTCCTGAGGGGAGGGGGGTATGTACACAGGCTACTCCCACTTCTCCACCTCAAACACTCACTACCCCACCCTTCCCCCCCACCAACCATCCCTCTCCACCTGTAACAGCCTATCGATGAAAATTGTGACTATTTTTGTTCATCATATTTTGCCTCTGTCAAGTACGAATCAAGCCTGTTCCTGATAACCTAAAGCTATATTATGTAAACTTAGTATATAACTTTAACTTGAATGCCCATTACCATATTTATAAGTCTTGGACCTTTATGATTTCTACCGCTAACCTGACAGTGGCCAGCTCGAAAGCTGTCGCTTCTTTGGCCACTGTGCACGTACCTTCGCCGCTCGTGACTTCGGCCTTCAGCCGAAGATGTGTCGGCCTTCCACCGCACGCAAAAAAACCTCTGGTACCCAGGGTCAATAAGTACTTGTGTAATAATATATTTTCAAATGATTGTTAGTACTAAGTTACACCCTGTAAACAGAGTAAAAAATAAAGTTGAGGTTGATAATTCACACTACAGGCTTTTTACTGCAGGTAACTGCAGTGCACTGCAGTGAATGATTCTGAATTTTGGATGGTGTATTGCGGACTGTGAATCAATGTGGATACTATATCGCATCATTCCTGTTTTTAATACAAAATGAGATGTAAAAGCCTTTTTGTTTCCGCTTTTCATCAAACCGGCTACTTATATTAAAGTGGTAATTGAACTTCGTATAGAGCAGTTTTGGTCTGAAATCATAATACTTGAAATCACGCGTGTAATTCATTTTAGACCAAATTGCACTCCACTCAGTTCAATAACCATTATAAACCTCACAAGTTGCCATTAGTTAAAGATTTGTTCTATCTTTCTTCATAGTTAAGTAGTGAGGTAGATTTGTTTCTACAGTTTCGGAAACTAAGTAGGTTCTTGACCTTCTCCAAATACGTTGACTTTGTCCACTAAAATTGACTTGGTAAAATAACCTAATCCAAAGAACTCTGATTTCGCAAAATGTTTCAAATGAAAGAAGGTACCTCTATGTGAAACGTCATACCATCTGTAATTAGTATAGGTAACGGCATGATTTGTAGTGATATTTGGCATAAATACAACGAGTGATATTTCGAAATTGTTGTACGTAATTTCACGAGCCGTTAGGCGAGTGAAATTTGAGTCAATTTTGAAATATCACTAGTGATATTTATACCAAATATCACGTACAAATCATGCTATTATTTGTTTATTCTACCCGCAAAGGTCTTGTAATTTTCACATGTAGGTATTTCAAATTAAGCTGAAATACCACTGCTCTTAGCCAATCAAATTGAAGAAATTTCTCATGTAGTAGTATAAATGCGATAACATCAGCGTAAATAATTCAGAAACAGTCAGCGTAAATAATTCAAACACAGTCTAAATCTGAATGCCATGAATCTAGGTAAATATTGCACTGTTGGAGGTCAACTTCCCTTCATTAAAAAATTCACAGGACGTGACAGTGAAGACTAAACACTCTCCACCATGAAGTCGCATTTGTCCAGCTGAGTCTCCAGTTGGTGGTGGTTCCCAAAGTAAAACACAAGACCTTGGATATCTAGCTGTTAGCAGCTGCAGCTTCTAACCTTTTAAACGCAGTGCTGGTTAATTAACTAAGCGTCTTAAGTCCCGTATAATACTTAATGTCAAGCGACTTTTAAGCACTCAGATATGTCAAAATGTTTTTAAAAAAGCTTATAGTATAAAATTAATGGAAAAACAACTGACTTGGAAACAAAACATTACGTGAACTCTTTTCAGTAAGTAACAGACCAGTTACTTAAACGTTTAAGAATACTTTTCCTTAAGTTTCTGTCAAAGAGCTTGCATTTTAGTAACTTAGAGGGCTGAACTCATTACGAAAAGAATATATGAAATCGAAAAAACAAAAACATGGAACAGAGTGGAGAAATAATGGTTGTATTTAATTCGAAAACTGCAGCACGGAGGAATTTTATCAACTAAACCGCAATTCTGTTAAATGCACAAAATATCCCTCCTCTGTTAAATTGCTGCAAAATTTGGCTAACTGTTAGCGTTCCAAGAGCATTAGAAAAAAAGGTTCTTAAACATACCTTCATTATAAGAATGACTTCTTACAAACGTGGCCATGCTTTTATACAAGATTATGACGCAAGAAATCATGTAGTAGAATTTCATATTCCGTGTCAAATACTTCGGTCTACTTAACTTCAAAGGCTCTCACTCAGTGTATTTGTTACTTGAGTAAAAGTAATCTGTTCTGTCACTGTAACAAGGAAGATGTGTAATGAAAACAGATGGCTGTGTACACTATCAATTATTCAGTAAATTGTATCATGCAGACAAGAAAACAAGATGTTATAGGTAGCCTGCGATCCTAGTTGTTTGTTGGTGTGGGGAAAATGTTTCAGTCAAAGAAAGTTTTAATTAAAGAAAGAATTAATTTCCATACGTGAAAAATCATCGCTGTTATGCACGCAACTTAGATGCGAAAAAGAAAGCCTGAAAAAATTGAATACATACGCGTCTTCAACACCTAAATTAACAACGGTGCAGAATTTTCTTTAGCGCTGCTTTTTATGCAGAAATACGTATGTTATCAAATTAGCACATAGGATGGTTGTTTTTCCCTAGCGACCGAATACATGGTCTGATTATGGGTATAGACTTTCCCATTTTGGTCTGGAATCGGATATAGTTTTTCGAGGAAACTACGGGAGTGTATGAACATACGTGTCTTTTCAATCCCAAATGAATAAGAACGACTGAATAGGAATATGTGAATTCGAAATGCCTTTGAAGAAATTTTTTGTTTGCGCTCTAATCTAAGTAATGATGACATAATTTCTGCCTAAAGGCAAGGTCTGAAAACGGGTGTGGATTTTAGAGGTCTGGTCTGAAAACAGGTATGGAAAATGACATCTTTTGGTCTGAAATAGGGTCAGGCACACGCCCGTCAAGACCCCCCCGCCCCCTTTTCCGGGTTGGCTTGGGCAGTAGCGACCAGACTTTTGTCAACAATAGGTAATTCTTGCCGAGTTCCATTCCAACTTTCACTTTAGAAACGAGGCTACTGAGTGCAAAACCTTTCCCGTGTTGCACTTAGCCTCCCTTTGAAAAAGAGGCTCGGAACAACATTGAGTCTGTGGGCGAAATCCCATGGTGCTATTTAGTAGAACTTTTGCAGAGTACCATTTATTCCTTACGATTTTACAAAACGAAATTTAATTTTGGGGGGATTTTATTGGCCAGGCTGTTAGAAGTGAAACGGTTTAATATGGCAAGTCTATCCCAAGGCCTAATGAGGAGTGAGCGTTAGGGGTGCGCAGATAATAAGAGGGGTCATTGAGTTTCGGTTTGAATAGAAAGGGGAAGTCGTTACGTCACGTTGCCATGGTAGCAAAATTTTTGGATGACAACAAACCGACTTAAAAGTCTATTCGCACTATTTCAAACTTGACCGATCTTATTCAATTTCATTTAATTCAATTTGGCAAATCTTGGCGAAATTTTGTTTGGGACCATATTTATCGTTATCTAAGTTTAGAAAAAGAAAGCGACAATTTTTTGTGTTGTTTTCACCTACTCCATAAAGCGGGCTCGTGAAATTAAGAAGTTTCATGTCGTAGTGGTGCAACGAGGGCAAAGAAGTGTACAAAATAGCGTGATGCACGTGCAAAGTTGTTGTTTGTTAATATAAACATATTATTTTTTCGTTCTCCTTGCTGTGGCAGTCGTCGTTGGTTTTGTTGTCATTCAGAAATAGTGCTACCATGGTAACGTGACGTCACACTTCTCTTCTCTATTACAAGTTAATTTACGTGAAGAATCATCTGCGTAGGCCAACACGATATACTGACATGACAGGGCTGCCCCCGTCACGGGACGCGTGATCATGAAGACACGTTTTTTGACCCCAGGTAGGTGAGGTTACCCGCTTAGGTGGGGTAAAAAATTAACCCTCCTTCACATGCAATCTTACAACCCCGCCATCCCGGGGTGCACTTTCTCAAGATTATTGAATGGTCGCTAAACACGTAAACAAGAAAAATGATGGCAAACCACGTGTTTTGGCGATTTATGCTCTTCTACACTCACTTGCTGCTCTTGCTGCAAACTTCAGTGTGGTGGCTTTCTGTTGTTAACTTTAATAATGATGCAAAACCACCGCCAAAGTGAATTTTGCGCGAATTTGATGTATCACGAATCGGACCCCGGCTAGGCGGGTTACTTCTCCTTGAAACGTTTACATGGCAAAATTTGACCCGGCTGAGAGGGTTACCCGGTCTGCCAGACCGGGCTACCTGCCTTTGCGGGTCACCCCATTTATCATGTAAACGTGATCACATTAAAATGAGAGATTATATGGACAGGCGGGTTACCCCTCCTAAGCGGGTTACCTCACCTACCTGGGGTGCCCCACCTTCATGTAAACAGGCCCTAAATAAAGCTTTCTGTCTCATAGTTACGATTAATGTTCTCTATGACACTAAAAGACTACAAGGAAAAAATGGACTTTTAAAAATATGCGTAGGCAATTCACACAATTGCGCATTGCATGAATCTATTCTTTAAGTAATCCAAGAGGTTAGGAAATTTTATAGGTATACAGGAGCCCATCAAAGAGGTATATCATTTTGAGTCGATAGCAAATTAATGATTCACTGTTACTCACCGTCATCCAATAAACTAACAGGTTTAGCATTTGACGAAAGAAAAGTCGTACTTACAACAAGCAGCAGATAAAACGGCGAAGAGGCCATATTTTGCATGACAACAGAAGAGCAGATTATCGCAGCGCAGTATATTAAACGTCCGTGCGTCCAATAACTTCGCAAATGTCATGGGAAAAGGGCCTGGCGACAAGGCTGTTAGAAGAGATACAGCTGCTAAGATGTCGTTGATTGTCGACATTAGGGAGCTTAAACAACTACGACGACGACGACGACCACAACGACGACTTCAAAAAACAATAGGTTTAATTAATGATCAAAACAACAGCTCTGCACGTGCATCACGCTTTTTAGTACATTTCCTTGACGTCAACTGCACGACTACGACGTGAAACCTCCTAATTGACTGTTTTATGGAGAACATGAACATAACGACGACGAATTTTCGTTCCTCTTTTTGAACCTGAATAAAATCCTTAAGAATTCAACTCCATGATAAGTCGCCTATATTTGACATATTGAGCTGGTCCAAATAGACGCAAAACATGTACAAAACGAAGAGTTTTAGAGAGAAACTTGTGTTTGTAATAGTTTCCATATTTCTCATTTTCATGTTTGTTGATCAGTTGTTACTCGTGGACGTGTTTTCTCAACTGTACTATCTAACTTATGCCAAAAACAACATTGGCGGGCTTCCGTTATAAATCGTTAAAAACATGAAAAATCGATAATATCGATTTGACACAGCAATTTAGTTTATCGATTTTCACCGATTTTCGTTATCAATCGATAAAAATCACCGACTTGATTGCTACCGATTTTTATCGTTACCGATTTTTATCGATTGACTACTCCGCGATTAGTAGGTAACTGGATGACTTTTTGGAACAGTGATCCGTTGGAAAGAAAATACTCTAGTGTCGACCGCTGGCAATTTAGCGAGCCAGAAGTTGGCCAATTGTGTGAAATGGCTATATTAAAAAAAATGCTTCAGTAATATCGTCGGGCAAAAATTGGTTTCCTGTTTTCGGCCTGGAACACTGTAGTTGATTTATACCTTATTTTGCGGAGATTGTTCAAGTCTTTTTAAACGCCAAGTTTTACAAGGATCACCTTTGTTTGCGGTCTTTCATTAAATTTTGGCTTCGTTTATAGGGTAGTTAGTCTTGTTTCGCTACCTTTGAACTGTTTGCATATCAAGGAATTGCTTGTGGAACCTGATTTATTTTTATTCTAAAGTTTCGTTTTTATATTTCACGCACGGGCAGTTTGTTAAATAATCCAGGGAGAGCTTTTGCTATATACAGCTGTTTCGAGAAAGGTTGTCGGAAAAAGTGCACGCGACAATCCCGAAGGGTATTGTGGGTGGTTTTGTCTGCCCTGTTCTCCAAAGAAATTTGAAAGAATGGCACGAGAGGCCACGGACATATGTTGGCGAGTGCTAATGGAAAGCAACAAAAGTAGGTTCGACAGCTACAGTCGTGAGGAACAGTGTATTGATCCTATCCCATATTACCTTTCGGGGTTGCCGCGTGCACGTTTTTCCGACAACCTTTCTCGAAACAGCTGTATATTAATTAATTAATCCTTTGACTGTTTCAAAGGTACATGACTGTCAATAATGATACTGTCGGGTTCCTTTCTTAGAATAGGTTTAATTATAAAATTCTCCATATATTAGACTGTGAGCACTCTCATATTTTTGTTTGCAAAGTTACTACATAACAAATAAACCTGAATAACATATGCAAAGTTGTCAGTTCCCAATGAAGAGTGTCAATGAAAAGGGTCAGCCCTCCCTCCCTCCCTCCCTCCCTCCCTTTCTCGGACATAATTAGAACCTGGAGTCCTTTGTCTTGTTCCTCGACAGGGATCTCGTCCCATACCTTAATTCTATTTGGTCAGAGAAGGGGATAATGAATTATTTGAGGACTTAAGGCACCCAGTAAATCAAACTCTATTCAACGGCACATGCTAATAACCATTTCTGAATACTCGATGACGTCATCGATAATGGCTTCATTGATAATGACTTCGAAGAAACTCATTTACTTTTCTTATTTGAGCCTTAGCGGATTCAGTCCTCAGTAGTTCCGTGAAACCTTGCCAAATTTAAGGCAAAGAGTGACTAAATACAACAGGTGAATAGGAGATAGCTTCTGTTGTGATTGGAGAGAGAAATTCTGGGGATAAGTCGAGCAAACGGTCTTTCTGAGAGGAAGCCGATTCAGGAGTAGCTGATTCGACGTTTTCAGGTATGTAGCATTCATTTTTTTTGGTTCCTACAAAAAATGTTTTCAAAAACTAGCATAAATTTGCTTCCGATTTGTTAAAATTCCTGTCGAGGGCCCAAAATGTAAGTTCGAGTGCTCGGACGTTGAGAGTCTGCTTATTAGCCTGCATAACACGCGCTTTCCGAGCCAAGCGAGGCGGACGCGGCATTTTGCGCGAAGCGCGAGACGAGGGGAGGAGAAAAATAATGCGCCTGTTACCTGTCCGTTGTTCTGGCTCCTTCCACGTTCACTACATGAACGTTGCGTTCCATTTGGTTGATTGATGACGCGCTGTTTTGGCATGTTTGTCTGGAACAAAATAACCGTCGCGCATTCATGTTCTTTTGACGATGCAGTTCGAGAAGACTTTCGTCTAGTTTCAGAAATAAAAGAAAAACAAAAGAAATGTTTAAAGATGTTCTTGGATTGCTTCTTCGGGGGGGACTCCACACATGAAAGGGGTGGGGATGCTCGTCGTCTCGCTTAGGGGTGTAAATTTCGGATTTTGGTCTCACTTGGGGTGTTCTGGGCAAAACGCCATCATATTTAGCCGTGAAGGTCTCCTTTAGGGTTGCACGCGAAAAAATATAAAAAAAAAATCTGATATGTATATGTTTAATGCCTTTTATTTACTCCATTCATATAATCCAAGTTTTCTCCTTTGTCTGTGTTTTAACATGGTCTCTTTTAGGGGTCAAAAAAAGCTTGGGCCACGCCCAGATCGGTCTCCTTTAAGGGTTTAATTCAAATTTCCGACTAGCATCCCCACCCCTTTCATATGCGAAGTTCCCCCCCGGGGTTGCTTCCAACTAGTTTAGGATAAAGCCTCATTTACCAACCTTTTTAAGCTAAGTGTTGACAGGCACAAACATGACTAATAGGCACCTGACCTTGGAATTTGTTTGAACAACACGTTTTCTCTCTTTTCTCTCTCGCCGCTGTGTTTGGACATCACTAAACTTTGACTGAGCAAATCTTACTTTTGCCGCACTGAGTCTTGCATTATTGAAGGTGTTCGCAGTTATTTAGGATGTTTTATGCTGTGGTTGGTGTTTCAGGTAGCCAGAAAGGTGACAATTTTTAAGCAATGGATCGTGTTTTGATTGGTCCTTTTGACATCACCGCCGTCAGTCAATACTCGTGGCAACCTCGTTCCCAGGGGAGAGAGAACCTGCGAACGAGGTTGTACTTGTCGGGGTAGGTGGGCGGAAGAGCCAGAACAATGGACTGGCCGTGGTAAGAGCTTTATTTTTCTCCTCCACTCGTTTCGCGCTTCGTGCAAAATGCCGCGTTCGGCTCGCTTGGCTCACAAAGCACCTGTGATCTAACTCACTCCCCACCACCTGAACGCCTGGAACAGGCTTACTTATTCAAAATCTCGTTTCATTTTGTCGTCTTCGTGGATAAAATCTGATTGAAGGAAGGATGCCGAGCGGAGTAGTGCCATGTCATGTTCTGATTATTTTTTTCCTAGTGGGTAAAAAACTGTGGAGGATTTCAAACTTAAACTGCGCAAGTATTATCATTGCTGTTTGCCTCACATTCAGGGAGGCCATTTCCTGAAGGTGCCTTTTGTTTTTCAACCTCGTCCCCTTTTTTTTACCCATTTTTTGAGGGAAAAGCCCTGGGGACGAGGTTGTTTGTTTCTGTCAGGAATTGCCCTCTACCGATTTGCTGCTATGCTTTGTTGCGTGTTGATTTCAGGATATTGAATTTTTACGGATAGTGATTTCCTGACCCGAATTGACATGATAAAAAACGGCGGGATCTGTAGGACTGAACGACTTTTACCTCATAATGTAAAATGTCATTTGTTCAGATTCTTTTCTTTGTAGCAGCCGAGTAGATTATGCTGTGGAGGTCGTGGGGCAAATCTTATTTTTGCCGCTGGTTTCACGTTAAAAGGTCATGCATATGAAGCTGACCTTTCCTGTTTTATTTCCTGGGGTCTCTGTTTCTAGGTTTTAATCTTTGGTCCGATGCAGTTAAAGCATTCGAAAAGCATGTTCTTTAGCTCCGCGGGTAGAGGACGACGACGTGAAAACGTTCAAATGATGAAAAATGAACTGGAAAGAATCCACTTCACTCTTCACCTGCGGGAATGACAAGACATTTGAGTTGTATCATGCTGAATGTTTCAAATAAATAAAGTATTTTTCTATGCTTATAATCTTTCTGCGCATTGTTTATTACTGAATTTTGTTTCGGCCGATTGCCGCAAGTGGCTGCCATCAAAACACTTGTCCAACTTCTACTTATTTCCAGTATCTCTTTAGTCAAGTTGGTTTTGTTTTGGTTTTGACCACACCCACTCACAAGGCACGAAACCGATATCCAGAAATGCTTATAGCCCGGACTTAAAAAGATTGAATTAGGGAATAACGAGCAGGGTATATGAACAATCCTAAACATGAGCTATCGAAGATGAACTTAACATCGATAGAGGTAAGCATGTTGTAGCTACATTTTTAAACTTGAAATTAGTTTGAATGAATAATAAAACAATTACTGAATTCGGCTTTCGTATCATATGAAGAATTATGGAGATCTCGGAGGGATAACACCCTCCTCGATCTCCAAAATTCTTCACAAGATACTTATCCTCATTCTTTAACTGTTAAATATACACGCGTGACTAAACAAGAAAATTGAAAAACTAATCGATCATAAGAGTATAGAACACTAGGAACCAAACCACCAGATGCCTGAAACAGCAAACGACAGTACTGACGTAGCCTGCAAACCGCAGACGTATTTGCGGTCGTCGCTTCTCTTCCGAAACTAGAGCCAAAAAACGGATGCCCTTGCAGGCTAGTACTGACATCGGTAACATTACGCTTTGAAATTATATAGCAAAGATAAGGAACCATAATGTAATGGTGTAGTCCAGTCCCAAGATGGTTTATTTAGACTGAATGTAGAAATGATTTATAAAATATAGAAGCAACAGGTCACGGTAGGAACTCTGGTCTAATAAACCTTAAAGCCTGGTGAAGGCCATATCATAAAATTTATTTAACCAACAGAGGATGAAGAGAAAGACAGCAAATGCCCACATAGACCCTATTCTATACGCAATCCCCCTGAGGGTCAGCTCTCTCTTGGTTCGGGTTAGAGAGCTTAAGCGCCAAATTTGTGAGAAATTCAAACTAAGATCTTTTTAAGCTTCAATACTGTAACTCTGAAATTTTCAACAGTGGACTAGAGGGTCCATTTTTCAAAAAATCACGTGTTTAGTTTCTCATATCTTGACACTATTGCCGGGAAAATGACGTCGGAAATTTGGCAGCAGAACTTGGTTTTATATCATGATGTGACACCTTAGGACGTCAACTGAAAGATCATTCTAAAAGGCCTCCAAATTATAAAGAAATAAAACATGTCCATCCAAACAAAAGAATATAACACTGCAAAAATCTGACATTCACACCTTGTTGAAAAAATTTGCTTTGCTTAGCCTTTTAAAGGCTACGAAGCTAAGTTATTCTAAAGAAAAAGAATTGAAAGGATACACTCCGTAAGATAAGAGGTGTCAGTGCTCTATTATTTCCTTACTCTTGATATATCTTTGATATAATTTTACGAAAAATAAATAGAATTATATATATTTTTCGAAACAGATGACAAAACACTGATCAGCTAAACAGTACATAGGTTAACTAAGGATTTGAGTAGAGGACTAACACGATTACAGAGGGAACTTAAAAGAGGGGCCTTAGAAACAACAAGATTTGACCATAGTTATGGCCACGCCCACTCCGATAAAGGAAAGTTCAAGACTCTTACTTGTCTTTCAAAAGGAAAAGACAACGAAGAACAAAAGCGTAAAAGGCAAACTGTAATTAATTTTTATACCTAGCAAATTGTTCATCCGTTCAGATACACCCGTTTAAACGGCTTGGTTCACCCGTTCGAAAGCCGCGTGTTTGAGCACCTGTTGAACGGCTATCCGTTAGCGTTAGTTTTAGCGTAGATGTTAATATTTACGATCATGTAACAACCTTGAGTGTCTACTCAAAGCTTATTTGAGGATTTGTCGCATTCTATCTACAAGCTTTTCACACTGTGTCTCCCACTTATATTCTTTGTCATATGACTTTCGAAGAGAACAAGCTTCCTTTAGCCGGAGTTTCCTTAGTTTCTGTCTCACATGTCTGATAGCTTTTCCCCACTCTCTAGGATCATCGGAACACACCACACTCGCAGATCCGAATTCTACTTTGCGGATAGCTTGACCGAATCCCGAATTGTTACTTACCAAAATAGGAAGGCCAGCGGAGAGTGCTTCGAGAGCGGTGAGGCCAAAGCCTTCCGTTCGTGACGGCATAATGGCAAGATCGACCTTCCACAAAAGTTTTTTTATTTCGTTGCGACTCTCAGCAAATCTTCGAACAGTTAACTGTGTGAGAGGAATGCCACACTTCAGTAACCTGTTTATAACTTGTTCTTCGTTACCTTTTGGTGCCCCGACAAATTGAAGAAGGTAGTTTTCGTCTTTTAAGCTTGCTACAGCTTCAGCAGCTATATCGTATCCTTTTAGTTCAAAATCTTCCACGTTACCACAACCAAACACTAAGATGCGGAATTGTTCTCTTTCCTGACTGACTTGTTCCAAGTTTGCGAACTCCGAAAAAATTCCAGGTGTGATATCTATCACATGTTCATCTCTACCGTAGCACCGAAGATTTGCTGAGACAGCTTCCTTTAGCTTTGGTCCAATGGCAAGGACGACATCAGCTTCCTTACACAAATGCATCTCAGTTCGGTGATTTTCCTCGCCTTCAGGTAGCGCTGTTTCGCCTTCCTTAAACATTGCAAGCTCTTCACTGGCAGTGTGTACCATATGAACTCTTCTGCACTTGCGTTGTTTTGCTATGATCTGAGCTGGTGCTCCAAGCTTTTGACCATGGCCTATAACAACATCAATACCATGATCTTCTCTAGTAAAGCTCAATGCCCGGATGGAATCAAACCCATTCATTGGCTCTGGTGTGGCAAGGCTTACTCTACAGTCATTAGCTTCTTTCTTCTCTCTTTCACTGTAATGTGGCAGTAGAATAGTTACTTCTACCCCAGGCTGACGTGCAAGATGTTTTGCTAATTCCCTATTCAGCGTAGACAATCCGCCTTTCGATGATCCCCATTCATCTCCGACGAGTGTTACTCTTAAAGGGCGTCCCGCGAAAGAGGCTGACCGTCCATCAGTAGCAATTTCCTAAAGACGGAGAGAGAAAATTAGAAGAAATCGACTTCCACGTAAGCTAATAATGGTATTTAATCAAAATAATATACCGTAACAACCGCACCTTTACGAGGCGAGACCTATCTCCACAAGATTAAAACTATTATCGAGAGCAGCCCATTTCAACTTTTCAGGCGGTCGTGCAAGTTCCCACAAGTCCTGAAAATAAATCACTTAGAATTCATGAGAATTCACTGGAACGTAAAAGTTGCCGAGAACTTCCGGGAAACATTTTGTATGAAGCACTAAACTCTGCGATTTTGATGAAGGTGAAAAGGTAAAAAATATATATCAAATACATATTATGTAAGAGTTATGTTCTTCTGACAGGGGACATGGTCATGGAGTAACAAAGCTAATGTTAATGATATGAGAGTTATAAAGGTGAGAAGCATTTAAAGGCGTAATGAAGGTAAATTCAGGTTTTCCGGTAGTGACATATGAGTATGTGAAGTCGAAAAAGTAGCAAGAATCTTCATCTGCGCATTTTTTGTGTAGAAAGCCACAAACAGGAACAGGAGTGTTGTTATCCGATGTGAAGCGTAACAATTCACACACGAAAAAACCCAAGGGGTTGGGGAGTATAACATACAAACGAGACTGACGTTTTGAGTCAAAAACAGTAATTGTACCCTAGTGATCTACTTCAGGATTAGAAAAAGCAATTAGTGACCCATCATCAGAAACGGTGTCTTGAAACTAAAAGGTCATATAAAAGGAAGGTTAATCCCAAGAATGTTAAATTTTTAAAAAAATCTATCGAGCGGTTTAAAAACTATTTGCTAGTTTGTTAAAGTAGTCCAAAATATTCAAAAACCGCTAACAAGAGCGCCTGGATACATACTAATCAAATCTTTCTTTCTAGCAATCGGCTGGAGCTATCTCCATGATCTTTCACACACGTTTTTAAGACGATTGAAACTACTATGAGGTGAGCATGCATGTCAAAAGCGCTTCTTTTTCTGCAGTTAACAGCCGAACATAGAGATTGTCCTTTTTTTACCGTATTTCTAACCACAAAATCTTTATCCCAAAATATCTCGATAACGCTCTTACAGATTTCGCTTAAACTTCACGAACATCGAGGCCTCTATTGGAGGAAAAAGCTTGCGTGAATGATTTTGCAAGAACACTTCCCAGTGCCGATATATACTGTTGTAAGCAAAATAGGTAATAGCGTCATTTCGTTGCTATGACAACTCCGATGTCATTGCAACCCTGATCACAACAAATTTTCATCTTTATCTAGTACAACTGTGGTGGCAATTTTTTCAAAACTTTGTTTATGGTGACGTAGTTTATGCTCAAACTTGGGAGGTATTGGCCCTGGAAAACTGTATCGAGCCACCTTAAGTGTACTGTAGTCTAAAAGCAGGAAGAGAATAAGCTTAGATTACTACATCAATAAAATCGACATGTCACAGGCATTTTAATTTTCTAAATTTCGAACGAGTGGCCGCATCAACGGGGTGAAATTAGAAGGGATTCTACTGTTTGGGATTTTTAAAATGTGGTCGAATTAACGGGTGACCACATTAAGGTTTTTATAAGAAGATGTACGGCCGTTATGCCGGGCCAAAAAAACTGGCCGTAATAACGAGGTGACCGCATTAACGGTTTTCTTTTATAAGGAAATGTATGGCCGTTTTGCCGGGCCAAAAAAAAAAACTGGCCGTAATAACGAGGTGACCGTATTATCGAGGTGGATGTAAGGCGGGGTTCTACTGTATAGTCTAGGACTTTCATGCAGGGTATTGTGGGAATAGATAATTCGACAAAACCCGCTGCCATAGGCGATAATTCAGGGATCCGTTCGTTAATCAAACACTGGAAAAAAAGATGAGGGTGATCGAGCAAAATATAAGTGTGTTTTCTTAGAAGATTATGGAGAAGTGTTGCAACTGAATCTCTTTGCTCATTCAATAGACCCGCACTTTGACTGCAAATACGGAAGAGATCTTCCGTAGCGGATGTTCTATTTACACAGAGTTTTGCATAAATAAGTTCTAGGTTCGTCACATACTGGTATACCTGATTAAATGTGCCACTTATGGTCCCTGAACCGTCAGTCCGTTGATGATCACTATCAGCCTCACGCATGTGCTGGAAAGTGTGAATCAAAGCATATCTTTCAGTGTTCGTGAACTGTTTGCCATGAGCCTCTTTTCGCTTGATGCTATCGAGTTCAGGGGCGCAAAGATCAGAGAGGACGTTATGACCTTCTTTCTCGTCCACTGTGAAATCATGTTTTTCATAGGGGAATGATGCTCTTAACCAGTCCTTAATTGACTTGTGAAAGAAGTGAAGGCGACCCTCGCGAACTGGTAACAATGTAGAGATGGAAGATATTGCTCTGTTAACTTTTCGTTGCGCGGTCAAAGATTTTTCTCCAGGGTATAGAATTTTGGCAATGAATTCTACTGGTAATGGTTCTCTTGAAGCGGTCAAAGCACACAGGAAACGCAAAAAAGATTCCTCATCTGTATCAAGCTCTTTGCAAAGTTCGTTCTCTAATCGTTTGAAATAGGACAAGTAAAAGGATGAAATACCTGAAGGTAACACGCGTTGTAGCTGATCAGGGGTGAGAAATGAAACATTCTTTTGGATATAATCCACTATAAAGAAAGCGTAAATAAACAGGCCTTCTGATTTCTCAACCAGCTCGTTCAAGATAATATCTTTATGCTCTTCACCAATTTTGTTGCTGAGTTGATTTTCAAACAAGGTTTGAATGTCATTTAAGTTTTCCTCGCACTTTTGTTTAAGCTCGATTGGCTCTAAATGTCGCAATGCCTCTGTTATGCTCCTCACTGAACGAGTTGTGATCAAAATTCTAATCCAAACTGGAAGCATAGGGAAGTGGTTACTGATTACCTGTAGAAGCTCATTGCGTCCTTGATACTCGCTTTCATCGAGGCCATCTATGATTATTAGGGTGTTTCTTCCAGGATCTTGTACCGTGCTTAAAGGCTCTTTGAACAGCAACGCAAACAGCTCTTCTACACTCATTTTTTTGAGGTCTTCATCCACAGTATTTCTTGACAGCTGTTCCACCAGAGCATCTTTGTAATTCGGCATCGCTTGACACAAGTGGCGAGCCAAAGACTGGAGCATTAAACGTGGATCTCGGTATCGTGAATTGTTATGCTGACAAAAGTGGCTCCCTGCCAACATTCCAGCCTTTTTCATTCTTTGCGAAACAACAGCAGAGATAACAGTCTTTCCCATCCCTGGATTTCCACTGATTACCATCGCCCGATGTGGCGAGCTCCGGTCGTCTAACCAATCTTCGATGCTTTTGAAGATCCAATCACGAGTTCCTTCCTGGAATTTCTTTGCATGATGCTCGATGTCTCCTTGGAATTCAGACTTTACAAGGGTCTTAAGCACCTCGTCTGGTTTTACTTCTTGAGTTGATTCACGAATTTTATCTCCCGCTTGGCTGGTTTTTGTTTGGGACCCACATTCTCCCCGCAAATGTGACACGCTTTCCTGGTGTGCTGCCCCCAATTGTTGATGTCTTTTGAGTTCTACGTCCACTGCTTCATCTGCAACATCCTGAGTTTTGCTTAGGGCGTACTGAGCGTGACGTAGCTCTTCCAGATTTAAAGCGCCATCCTGAAGTGTCGTAATAATCTCTAGTTGCGTGTGACGGATATTCGTGAGCCATGTTTTTATGTCCTGTTCACTGTCAGCCCAATCAATTAAGGCATCAAGGTAATCTTGCTCTCCACTCTGCTCTGCCTTCAGTCTGTCAATTTCTGCTTGATCTAAACCAAGAGAATGAAGAGTAATGCTTATTTCTTGCCAGAAGGAGGAGAAAGATGTCGCATCTACACCAGTGGAAGTCACGTGACCATATAGCTCATTCCGGAAGAACTTAACTCGAGCAAGGTTAGCCTCAAGAGAGTTGTCACCAGTGGGCGGCTTGGTGTGCCATCCTGTCAGGGGAGGGGATAAGCCGCAAATGGTAGTTAGCAGCAGGAACAGAAGAGTGATGTCAAACGTGTTGGAGTCTGGCACCCCTCCACCAGGGGGGAAGAGTTTGTTCCACTGGTGGATATTAAGTACTCTTCTACGCAAAAGGTTGTTAAGAACTGAGTAATTGGCTTTGAGACCAGAAGCCAAGTAGGCAGGTGGGTAAAAGCGATCGAAAATATTCCTCAGCACCGTTGTTCCGCCATCGATGATGAGTCTGCTCAGCTTGCTTCCATTTATCTTCTCTCTTGAGCTGGCCAGGGGTGAAGGTGCTCCAGACGCCATTTAGCAACCTTGGTGCACGAGAAACTGTTTACGTCTTGAAAATTCCGTTCTTAACCTACGTTGGCAAGAATAAAGATGAACGTGAGTCACACCACAACCATCAACTCGCTTCGTCATTTGTTTTGTTTATGTTCATGATTACAAGACCATCGAACTGACAATTATGGGAGTATGACCGGAATGACTATTATAAGAGTTAAAACCAATGCCTTCAAGAAGGGTATGTAACACATTAGCTGTCGAGGGTGTTTTGTCAACACAACGGCTAGATTTACTATTGTGGACGATTTGAGTTGCTTAACTGAGCGCATTTGCAAATGAAATCTCAAAGTTCCGCTTTACTAGATACAAGGGAGTAATAGCTGCTTTAATTACAAGAGACACGGCTTTCTCCTTGTGCATAAAAGCAAATACTTAAAGCAATAAAAAGTCTGGAAATCATTTATTGCCAGGTCGTTTGTTAGAACCAAGCAATTATATCCGATTATACATTATCAGGTTTCTCTCTTGAAGCAAACTGAATGAACAATATTGGTCATTGAATTTCAAAGAGAACGATAGTGAAAAGAATAATCTAGCTAATCAACACAACTCTGATGTGCAAAACAAATGTGGAAACTGACGACAGCGCAGGCATAGGCCTCAGCAGTTTTCTCATATCTGCGACATTCAATATGAAACTTAAATGAGAACACGTAATCATATTGCCTGTAGTCATTATTTTCAATGTTGAAGTACGGTAACTAGCTTTCACCGGCCTTCTAAGTCATCATTATTTTACTATATACACTCAGAATCGATATGACCCCTGGGTTTTCGTTTTTGCAAATTCTTCACAAGTTTTCTGACAAACGCGCTGCTTGTTGATGTGTTGTTCCCAAAAAGCAGGAGAGCCGTGTTGTCTCATATCCCGTGTCATCCACCCTCGCTGTCATATAATGGCTGCGGCTGGATTATCAACCGTGTCAGCTCAGTTTCGACGCGCACCATACGCTATGTTTATTGACGAGTTTAACAGCAAAGGGAAAAGCTAAGAAAAGCATAAACTTGTAGATATCTTCAATACACAGAAAAATCGGGGGGTCTCCGGTATGGTTTCTTGAAGGCGGAAATATAAAGATATGTCTTCAGACTAGAGTGGCAAAGACTATTCTTTCGTTCGATATTTTTAGCTCTGGACATGACTTCTATAAATTAATATCGAGCACATGAGCTAATGGCGACAGAAAGCTTGGGTTATTATAACTTTCATTGAGCAAGTCGCTAGAAGCTAATAGAGCTTAAGAGTCGAGAGATTTAAGACCAATTGTAATAATCTGCTTCATGACTGTATTGTTTATCCATCCGTTTCTTACGCTCAGTCAGTCTGCTGAAAATGTTCTAGAAACTTTGAAAGGTCTAAAAGTTTCAAGATGTTGGCATCGATCGAAAGTTTTTTCAGAATCCCAAACGTAACGGAAGTAATCTAAACGAAACTGGACTACATTTTGAAAGTGAAACATCGAGGTGGATACATTATGATGCCTCGATAAGCCCTGTGAAACGATCTGTGGGGTACACAAGGCCCTGAAGCTATTTTTGATAAACTTACCCTTTCTGCTGCCACACTCTCTAGCAAAGCTTCTTTCGTGTAGATCCCTGGACATGTTTCAAAGGAAGTGTTCTATTAAAGTGACGTGGCCCATCGATTAATCCAGAATTTAGACAGTTTAAGTACGACCACCTCTTGTTTGCATTTGCATAGACTGTGTTGTTTGACTGGTTCGAAAACTTTACAATTAGAAAAAGGGAGCGCCGTTTATCTTTTGCATCAGTGAGTACCAATCGGCAAGCACTTATTTATTATCCAACAATTGGGGGGCAAAGATCGGCAAAGAGAGAAAAAGGCGCACGAGGGAGGCACGCCGCACAGGCTATCTCATTCCCTTCAACGGAGCTGTAGCTTAGAAAAGCTGCTGAGAAGTACGATAACTTTAAAAAGAAAAAGAAAAGAAAAGAAACAACAGCAACAACAGTCAACCACTAGCCTGCACAACAGGCGTCAAAAGGGGTAGAGGATAGGGAAGAAGGGGAAAAAGGAGGGAGATTAGGGAGAGAGGACGTTTCTCCCTCCCCTCCTCCGCTCAATCCTCCCCTCCCCTTTTTGCGCCTGTCACGGTCTAGCTCAAGAGCTTCAATAAACACTGGCAACCAAGCCTCTTAGTTAGTTCTTTGAAATTTTCATTTTTTCAGAGAATTTGTGAGAACAAAGAAAGTACGTTCTAAATTCCGCTTCGAAAGATTCGAAAGATTCGAAGTAAAAATGACTCATAGTTTCGACATTGTTTGTGTTGTGTGTTTTACAGTCAGTTCGCTTTTAAAGGATTAAAGGCATTTCGAAGTGGTTTGGCGAGTTAAGGTTTCGAGATGTTTTGAAAAAGAGGAATTTAGAACATAGTTCCTTTGTTCTAAATTATTCTGTCATAAAAATCAAATTCCAACTATCTTTGGGCTCCTGCCATAGTTCCTCTGCCAGCGACAAAAATGTCCCCATCTCCACCCCGATAAACGGCAAAACCGAAATAGTTCCAGTTTCCTTCGTCCGATTTGGAACGCCTGGCAAAATCCTGTCGCTCGTGCTCCGTTTACGATGCCCGTTGATAACAAGAGAATTACAGGTCCTGAAATAACGCAGCCAGTTGTTTTGAGAGAAGGAAAACGTCTTCGAAAACCTCTGGTAACCTCGATGGTGTTTTTTGTATGATTTAGTGTTTAGAAGGTATTAAATTGAAGAGCCTTTGTTGTAGATCAGCAGCGAGGGTGAGCGACAAGATGGCCGCAACGCGGAAGAGCTGCGTCCCATGTGTAAGTTGCTTTATTAGGGACCTTAAGATTTGAGGACGGCGTCTTAAAATCCAACGTCGTGGCATACAGGGGCCTGGGGAGAGCGCGACGTTCTAGACGCGGGAACTTTGACTTAAGAAGTTCCGCGTAAACAACGAGACGTGAAACTTCTATTCATCTGAGAATTAAGCTGTTTTATATATCATGACGACTTTTAGGAACGCGCGAGACCTGCTTCTGTTGACCTTTTGCGAGGGTTCGATCACTGAAGACGAATTTCTGTTGCTTTACGACCTAAACACTTCGAAAAATCCAGAATATCCGTACTGGGATTACAAGAAATTCTGCCTACAAGACAAAGACGAGGCTGAATGCAAGACAGAATTCCGCTTCCAAAAGAATGATATTCCTCTTCTGCTGAATGTCCTTGGATTGCCAGAAAAGATCACATGCAAACAGGGGACAGTTTGCAGAGGCACCGAAGCGTTATGTATGTTGCTAAAGCGACTTGCATACCCATGTCGATACAGCGATTTGATGAGCACTTTCGGTAGACCGGTTCCTGAAATCTCAATGATAAGCAATCAAGTTGTTGATTTTATCTTTGAGCACCACAGTCACCGGATCACTGGTTGGAATCACACAGTTCTGAACGCCCATTCATTGCAGATCTATGCTGACGCTGTCTCGAACAGAGGAGCAGCGCTGGACAACTGTTTCGGCTTCGTAGATGGAACAGTTCGGCCAATTTGTCGACCAGACCTCAATCAAAGACTGGTATACAATGGCCATAAAAGGGTTCATGCCCTAAAATTTCAATCAGTTGTCACGCCAAATGGATTAGTTGCTAATCTTTACGGTCCTGTAGGTAAGTTTTCTTTTTAAGTATAGCTTTCACTTGCAAGTTTCTTTCTTACCTTGAGACTGCTTGAGAGGATAGTCCTCAGCTGAAAACCTTGGGAAAAAAATGGATTAAAAAAAAATTCAGGAGCTAATGAGTGATACCTCCTGAAAAATCGAATCACCTTTTTACACACCAACTGGACTAATGATCTGTTGTCTTCTCTTCCACTGTTGCTCTTTAAACTGCTGTAGCATTTGATCCACCATCAAGTGAACATCCTTGCATAATCACTAATCGCATGCCCCCATTTGATATTCTGTTTGTTTGCATGATATATAGAAAACTGTCTGTGTTTGTTCATTTCGTTATATGTTTTCTTTTTGTTACTTTTAATCTAAATATTTTTAATTATATCTGAATATATACACTGAACCCAAACCATACAAGTCACTGGCTTTGACCTTTAAATAAATAAACCTCTTTGGATAAATAGATTTTGGATGTTTAAGATAATTTTGGATGTTTAGTTTAAAACTTAACCAAGATCCAATAAAGCAAACACAATTAATGTGGAGTATTTGCCTTACTAAAGGGTGGAGTGCTACATCCAAAATTTAAAAATCTAAAAATCAGATAGCCTCTCTCCCAAGCTGAAACTTACATTCCATTATGTATGTAACACTCTCTTTACCATTAGAAAATCCTGTAATAATTTTTTTTTCAAATTTGACAAGAGGTTCATTGCACATCATGAATGTAGTATGAATGTTTTTGGGGTTTCTTTGTTCGTATTTTTCAGAGGGCAAAAAGCATGATGCAGGGATGCTGCGGGACTCTGGCCTCTACAATGATCTTCAACGCTATGCATTCTCACCAACAGGCCAGCCACTATGCATTTATGGGGATCCTGCTTATCCATTACGAATACACATTCAAGCACCATTTAGAAATGGAATCTTGACCCCCAGATGCAAAACTTTAATGCCGCAATGAGCACAGTGCGAACCTCAGTGGAATGGTTGTTTGGGGATGTGGTGAATTCTTTCTGTTTTCTTGACTTCAAGAAAAACTTAAAGATAGGCCTGAGTCAAATAGGAAAAATGTACATAGTTTGTGTGCTACTCAGGAATGCCCTGACATGCCTATATGGAAATTCCACTTCCGAGTTTTTCAATTTGGATCCCCCCACTTTACAAGAATACTTTGCTTAATGCCCTATTTTTTTCCTATCACAATAACAACAACAACAACAGCTTAACAGCAACAAAGCATTTTTTCTGTTGTTTGTCTATAACAGCTCCAACTGGACAGTCTATTTAGACTAAAAAAATATTTCACTTTGATATGTGAAATGTATGAAATTGAAATATTAAAGATCCAACAAGTACTTGAAACATACAAGCCAGTTATACAGTTAAAATGTAATAATCCTTAACATTGAAAAAGGGTGAGACTAATACCAAGTACACAGGTTGAAATAAAGTTTCAGAAAGCCAAGGTCTTATCTGTTAATATTCAGAGCCTGTCTGGTAAACACAACCAATTAAAACACAACTTAGTGGGCAGAAAAGACTTGTTGTTCACTAGTTCTAGCCCATTTTGTTGGTAAGTTTATCAAGCACGGCCATGAAAGCCTGGGACTGTTGCATCATCATCATTTGGATGTTATTAGTTTGAACCTGTTGCTGCTGCTGTTGCTCCTGCATTAACTGCATCATGGATTTCTGCTGATCTAGAAATGAGGTTAGCTTTTTTTCTTCCAGTTCCTGTTGTTTACGCTTGAGTGACAGCTCTTCCTCTTTGAGTACTTTGTCACTCTCACTTTTCTCTCGCAGATACTCAATTGTATCATTCCCACTTCTCCTCTTCTTCTTCTGACAATCCTGCTCTCCCTCTTCAACTGCCCTCTTCTGAGTTTCTCCCAACTTTTCCATAGCCAGTTTTCTCATACTTTCTGCCTTATGCTTGTCAGCCTCATCTTTTTCTTTCCTTCTCCCATCACCATCTTGATGTTCAGTTTCTGCAGCTTCTTCCATCTCAATTATCTCTGCTAGTGCTTGTTCAAGCTCTGTGGGTTCAGGGTTTATTCCACTGGCTTTTTCTTCATCTTTCATTTTCTTTTTGTATTTTTTTATCAAAACTGCAATGTGGTCACGCACTGATCGTTTTGTGACAGAAAAGTAGACATCTGATGTGCTGTTCAAGTTGGCACTGATTCTGTCCCACAGCCTTCCTCGTTCATTTGAATTTTTTTTGGCCGAGTATGGATTGACTGATAAAACTTCTCTACATAAAAGTAGATCATGATCTTTAGTCCACACTTGCACTCCTGGAAAGTTGAGACTGTGCAAAAAAAAAAAAGGTGTGTATGTTGTAGGTTAAAATGAACCCCAGGTTAAAATGATTTCAACCTAGGTTGATTTGTATTTTCCTTTGTTTTAGATGTAAATTACCCACCTTAACAAAGAAAAATACAAATCAACCTAGGTTGAAATCATTTTAACCTGGATTCATTTTTACCTACAACATGTATTCACTGCCACTGAAAACCAGCTTGTTCAATACCAACCGTCACTTTTTAAAGAGAGTCTCAGGGTTGGTTGATGTGTAAATTTCTCTACATTTCCATAATTTTTTTTCACATCAATTGATCCAAGTTTATTTCTCTTTTCTGATCAAAACTATAAAGACTGTCTATGAAGCATGAAAGAAATCAATTTTTTCTCAGACAGCATGGTGGTCAATTTTAAAAGTAAACAAAGTTTTGAACAAATTATTCTGAGTATAATAAAATACAGCCAGTTAAACTTAAGGATAATCCATAGTCAGTGGAGGGCAGGTGAATTACAAATGAATGATAACAACAAGCAGAATGGTTAGAATGGAACTGAAGGCAAATTGGCAATTGAAGACTGTAAGTTATGCTGACACGGTTGAAAAACAGTAAGATAAAAACTTTCGGGAAGCCATGCAAAAGCTTTCATAAAGTTTCGGTGACATAAAAGTTGCTTGATGCTCGTAAACCTTTTATTTTTTCGATGTCACTCAAACTTCACGTTTTTGAACTGTTTAGGTCGTGTTTGAGAATCGAACATAAATGAATTTCCCCCTGAATTAAACAAAATTCGCCTTCAGTCCCTGAAAACATTAAAATACACACAGTTGTCGATTCTGTCAAGTACGTTATCACTACCCTCAAACAAGTGTGAAAAAATATGAAAAACATGTGAAGGAAAATCCTTACTCTGACATCCCGGATACGCACGAGGCCATTGAACAGAGTGATTTGTTAGCGTTTTCTCACTTCTTTGCACCTGTGGAAAAAAGAGAGGCGTACCAAAAGTAAGAAGATATGTTCTGAATTACAAAAGTGACAAAAATCGGCAAATGAAAGTGCAATTTTATGAAAATTTCAGGTAAAGTCTACTCACGTTCCACTCACGACGCCAAAATCAAAACATGGCGTTCTGTTCAGAGATTGAACGCGGTCCCAGCCAAGAATGGTCATGCGCAATACTCGCAAGAGGCTCATCTTAACTTCCGGTCGCGTTCTACACGGAGGACGTCCTCAAATCTTAAGGTCCCTATTCTCTTTGAACATCATTTATCAAAGTTTGAAAACAAGTTAACTTTAAAATTTTTTAAAGTCTACGTTATAGAAATTAAGCGCAAAATTGAATCAACATAACCAAAATCAGAAATTTGTTCTTTGTTGCTTATGGTGTGTAGTTTTTCTTTAAAATTGAAAAAATAAAATAGAATATTAGGCTCGATTATCAGCTGCTGATCGGGAAATAAGCCCTCGCTCCTCTCTCGAGCAGTCTCTTCTCGGGGAGAACGGAGAGAGTGACCGAAATCGAGCCCAAGTAAAATAATTATATGATAGTGAAAGTTTTGTCCAGTTTTTCAGTGGTTTCTTGGTGTTGCAGATCACCAATTGACGTCACCTTTAGCCTGTTTTGTGCTTCTCACTATCATAAGGATCAAGTTTTTATTCAACCTTTCCAAATCCTCATTTCGACAAACAAATGCAAAATTTCTGTCGGTTTGTCAGTACCGACAAATTCACGGACAACTTTTAACTTGATTAAGCTAGGGTTCCCGGCCAGGCTATGAACCAACAAACCGACAACTGGCAAATTTTGTCAGTTTCTCAGAACCGACAAATTCACTGACAAATTTTGACTTAATTAAGCCAGAGTTCAACTGATATGAACCGAGAAACCGAAAACGAACAACTTTTAGTTTCTGAATTGAAGAAGAGATGTGATATGGCTGCATCTCAAGTCTTGAAAACATTCTTAACAATTAAGCCCATATGTATCAGTTTATGCTTTGGTGACAGCCAGCGAGAAATGAAAAAAAGATGTTTCACCATTTCCTTTCTTGTCAAACTGATTTTTGACTATCACAAGAATGGCTAACAATGAGGTATGCAACACAGAGGGCATATTTCTGACTAAAGTTAAGGGATGTAATTAAACAGAAAAGTTATTATAAACATGGCACAAACCAAAATTGCAACTTTTTTTAGGATCTATTTCGATCTTTCTCAGTCTCACTCTCTGTATTTTTTCCTTTGCCTTCCTTCTTTATTTAAAATGTTTTATTGCCCACTTTATCTTCTGTCTTTTGAATTGAGGCTGGCTAATTTTTAGTAAAGGGGCAATTCTAATCTTCAGAGATAAGTGCAGGTAAACAGCTAAATTGACAGTGGATTTTCTTCCCAAATGTTACTTTTCTTAATTTTCTTAGAGAGTGTAACTCTAGTTAGGATTGCTCAGACTACCCTGAGAACGAGGCATCAATGGAAAGATATATATTTGATGACGTTGATACTTAGCAACTTATTAGGTTAAAGTGAAAGCTATTAAAGTGGGTATGGGTAGTGAAAATATGCATACTTTCATATGGAAGGAAAACGACCAAAGGCAAAGAGCCAGTAAAGGCAAAACAGAAATACACGCATGATGTTGCAGGCACGATACGAGTTTAATAATCTCATCTGTATATGTTGTAGTTCAATTTGCACTTTGGTACAATTTGTTTTTGTACCAGTACAGAATATATTAAACTGGTACAAAATATTTTGTGCTAGTCCAATTTTTAATTTCATAGTACAGTTTGTTGTTAACTTACAATATTAATATATTTTTTGGAGCACTTGTCTGCCATGAATAAGCTTTAGTTCTACTGTGGTTAGTTTTCATTGACAATCATTACTTTAAGAATAAGGTTGATATAAAGACGAATTCAGCTTCCCCCTTCCGGTCATTTATTTTTGATTATCTCTAAGGCTAGTGTTGTATAAATGTCCAGTTATAATCAGTTCGCTTTTTCAATGAGATGTATTCAATGTATACTAGGCTCTTCGTTCCATCAGTGCAGCGTCACCTCAAAATCATACATCATATGGATAAACATACATATTGTTTACGAGGGTAAACCCTGTAGTGAAATACCATTGAATGCATAGAAATACGATGTACTCGAGAGGGCATGTAAGCACCTTTTTATGGGAGGGGAAAGCAGAAGTGAGTAATGGAACTGCTGGTAGTAAGGTCAGTTTCACCAAGTCTGCTACTAAGGTCTACTACTTTTAACGTTGTTTTATACTAGAAAAAAATATGAGTTTTTTGAGGAAACCATGCCGAGGGGGATGCCTGGAAATTCGCGGTGGGGGTGTGCCACCCGGTTCGCCACATCCTGACCCTATTTCAAACCAACAAGTTTTAATTATTTTCTATCCCCTTTTCTGAGACCTGGCCTCCAAAATACATACACGTCGTCAGACCTGGGGTAGGCAGAAATTATGTTACCATCACTTTAATAGGGCCTGTTTACATGTAGGTGGGGGACCCCAGATAGGTGAGGTAACATGTGGCGGGTCACCCCACTTATCATGTACGCATGATCAAATTAAAATGAGATAATATTTGGACAGGCAGGTTACATCACGTAGCTGAGTTCCCCCCACTTACAGTCATGTAAACAGGCCCTTAGATAAGAACGCTAACTGAAAGATTTCCCTTTTTTCAGCTCATTATTTCTAATCGCATATTACTCTTTCTTTTTCATTCATTTGCAATGTAAATGACAACTACGTTCATGCATCTCCATATTCCCTTGAAAAGCACTCGTGAGAGTCAAAGTGCATACCCGTTGTCAGACCGAAACAACGCGAAAACGATACCTTTTGGGTGGCACATACCTATCAGGCAATTATATAAGGGAGTATCCCCCGTGTGTAAAAACTTACATTACTCTGCTTCTTCTTTCGAACTGGCAGTTAAACATGCAGTCTGCCAAGACAAAAACATGCTTCAAGTTTTCTACAAAAACACATAGAACAGACAGTCTGATCCTCTGTTGCTTCACTTATAGCGGGTCATGTTATAGAATACACCGAAAGCGGAGTATCTAGGGCCCTTTTCAAAAAAGGAACTTGTTGTCCTTATTGAAAGTCCCCAATGTTCAGATTCTGGAGGTAGAGGAAAAGAAGACAAAACAATGGGTGATTAAAAAAGTTTCTCAATCTTGCTCTCCCACTCGGCAGTCGGAACGTCTGAAACAGGCTACCACTATTATTTGAGACGTTTACAAAGATATCACATTTGTAACATATTGCAAGGTGTATACGAGGTCTTACTCTGCCAGCGTATACAAACAAATCAGATTGGTACAATGTATGAACCTTTTTCTTGCCGTATCTGAATTTTTGTGAATGCTGAACAACAAATTCTCCTTATAAGCATGCTCATTTTTACATTTTCCATGCTCTTAAGATGAATTGTATTAAAACATAGTGCTATTTGGAAAAGCGCAACCACTGATTTTTTTTACTGTATTAGACGGTAAATATTTATAAGGGTTTAGTTTTAAAATTTACTCAGGAGGTTTATGATATTTCAACCAAGTTGCATTTATTTACTTTACTGTTACGTTATTAAATATGCCTCTGAATGGGTATTTCCGACAAAGAAACCGAAGTGGTGACGATATGTCAAAGATTGGTAAGGCAACCATCTTAGAGATTAAAGCGACGATTGCTACCTTTTCAATTAAGTTTGAAAATGTTAGTCTGGCATGATATATGCACTTTCAAAAATTTTTGTTTTGGTTTAATATTTTCCACTTTTCTTCATCGATGTGGTGCTCTGACCTCGCTATTAGCCATAGCGTTACAATGCAAAATAATTAATTCCAGTAAAGGCCACTATTTCGCCTGAAAAACTGATGGATGAAAAACAACGAGCAACAAAATAGATGTCGGCAGGTGCCCATACAGAGGCTCTATAGTGATACTTGATGTGACAACAGGAATGTCATATACTTGCCATTCTACGCTGTAATTGAATGGTTTCAATTGAAATTTAGGCATGCACATTCATTTAAAAAGAAACACAAAATGAGATTGTTAGATCTACGATTAGACTATAAGGCTATAAAGGTGATCAGAGATTTACACTTAAAATGTATAATATATTGTTGAGTTTTGTCGATTGTGGTCCTAGGCCTTATCATGGTGGTTTCACATTGCTTTTGGTCCCAAAAATTATGTGAAAGGCATGGACATGATACTGTATAAAAATGAGATTATTAAACTCATATCGTGCCTGCAACATCATGCATGTACATCCGTTAAAATTTGTCACTTGTCGGTTCATGTCATTTTTACTCGCTTAATTAAGTCAAAATTTGTCAGTGAATTTGTCGGGACTGACAAACCGACAAAATTTGTCAGTTGTCGATTCATGTCAGTTGAACTGTCGCATAATTAAGTCAAAATTTGTCAGTGAATTTGTCGGTCCTGACAAACCAGCAAAATTTGTCAGTTGTCAGTTTGTCAGTTCATGTCAGTTGAACCCTAGCTTAATCAAGTTAAAAGTTGTCAGTGAATTTGTCGGTACTGACAAACCGACCGAAATTTTGCATTTGTTTGCCAAAATGAGGATTTGTATTTAAAGGTTGAATGAAAACTTGAACCTTATGATAGTGAGAAGCACAAAACACTGGACACTGAGGGGGCCATAGAAAGTTTTCCTGTTAAGCAGATTGACTTTACATAAAATGCAAGGGCTTTCCTCAGGGACAAAGAAAACTGATGTAATGATGAGGTGTCTGTCTTTCTAAGCGGATGTCCGTAAAACTCATTTTGACTTTATATTGTGATGGGATTTTTTCTCCAGGAATACATGACAAGGACATTGTAGCCATTCTGCATCTGCTGGTTGCCTTGGCACGTCATTTTGAGTGTTCACAGAAACTGCCCAGTGGAGTTACAATAAACACAGTCATTGTGCAGAAGAAAGGAGGCATTCTACTTCCTCAGAAGGTTGTTCAGGAGATAACCGAAGTGACTGAAGGAGAAGAGTAAGTAGCGTGAGCGTCAAGAGCCATTATTGCTTAGAATGTCAGATACAACTGTTGATGTCTTGTGTTAAAGTGTAAAGTCTTGCTAGGTTTTTTTGAGGCCCTTTTATACTTAAGGGGTATAACGTATGTAACCTTAGTCTGAATTTCAAAACCATTTGTTTCATATCTTGCAAAGGAAGCCGTGTCCCTGTTGATATTAATTTTTGTATATTGTATGTGCATATTTTTTAGCGCTGTTGCAGTTTTAACACATCTTTTTGTCATTTGTCAAAATTTCTTCTTTCTTATGTCGCTGTCTCAAGGCCATGTTGCTTGTTGAAATTTTACCCTAATTTTAATGAATGACAGTGACCATTTTTATGACCCTTAAATCACAGAATTTAACTCTCATTTTTCGTTTTCAGTGATGAAGGAAAGCCTGGTATGTCGTTGCAATTCTTTCTAAACTTTTTTCATGGTTGTGGCTGTTTTCCTTTAACTTTTTGTCTAGTCAGTCATTTATATATCGGCTCAGTTTTTTTCTTTTCATTTCTAGAAAGAGATGCTTTTGATGCACTGTTTGATAATGCACCAGAGAAGCTAAATGTGGTTAAAAAGGTATATGCAATTTAATTTTTGTGAAATTATGGCAGCCCCTAAAGTACTTTACAATAAGGTACATCAAGTAATTGCCACAGATTTGCCTCAGTCAAAGCCCATCTATCTGATCTGAAAACTGTTAATTATTTAAAGAGATCCAAGACAGATGAAGTGTTTTGCAATAGGCTGTTTTACAATATGACGTCATTTTATGAACCACAATGCCTCAGTGTTTTGCTTTCTTGTGCAAATTAGGGCTTTTATTGTTTTAAACCTCACTGGGATTTTCAATTATAAATATGAAAGGAAAATGAAATAGAGTCTGGTATTAGTAACAGTAAAACGACACTGTTGTGCAAGCTGTGGCCAATTCTGTGAGAAAATTGTAAGACATTCCAAAAAAGTATAATATTATGGTAATTACCGACAGCTGATTGATTGATTGATTGATTTGCAGTCTCTGCAGAGTTTTGTTAACAAGCATCTAAGCAAGTTAAGCCTAGAGGTTGACAATATTGACTCACAGGTATTAATGAAGTACAGGGTTATTATGAAATGGGAATTTTGCCCCAGCTACCAGAATGAATATGACCTCTGGCTTCTTTTGTAGGAAAATAGTTCCAATAAAAATCCTTAGCTGTTTGTTCCTGCCTACGTGTTTTGTTCAGCCAGCAACTTGAAATCTTAGAGATATTCCTGGAACTAGACAAGACACACCATTTAACATCACCATTTTTAAGCAACTTCTAAATCATCCTTATGGTATTTTAAATTGTTCATACAATCAACATAAAGGTGGTGAGAATGATCAGAACTACATATAAATCATGAAAATAAAAGGTCTTAACACTATGTAACACCCTGTAACACAGTGTATCTTTAAAAAAAATTTTCCTGTTACTTACAGTGTATACAGTGTACCAATATTGAAAGATGTAGAGAAAGAAAGTCTGTAACAGTTATGTTCGTATAGGATTATTTTTTGAAGAAGTGGGGTAGTGGATCCATGGGATATGGGGGAGGGGGGGGGGGGGGGGCTACTTTAGAGCAATCATGAAAATTTATCATGACATTGTGGGGGCTCACTACATAGACTTTGGGGGTTTTCACTTTTGGAACTTTAGGATATACATACTTTAGTAATAAAAGGAACTGCTGCCCTTTAAATAGATTATTGATAAATTAAAATTGTTCATTTTTTTGTTGCCTTAGTTCCATGATGGTGTTTACCTTATCTTTTTGCTGGGGTTTCTTGGTACCACTGTACCAGTATTACATCACACCAGCAAACAAAGATCAAAAGGTATGCTGCAGTTAATAGTTTAATAGAAGTAGCGATCGCGTTTACTCCATCTAGTGCAGTTCGTCAAATGTTGGCAAATTATTCTGGAGTTGAATTCTAAAGGATTGTTTCAAAGTACAGGAAAAGAAAAAGAACGTGGTTGTCGTGTGTGCCCGTCCTCCACAAAACGTGAAATTAGGCGCTTTCACTTCGTAGTCGTGCAGTGACGGCAGTGGCATATACAAAAAGCTTGATGCATGTGCAAAGTTGTTGTTTTGCTTATGAAACCTATGCTTTTTTGCCGTTCTCGCTGCTGTCGCCGTCGTCTTTGCTTAAGCTCCATATTACCTTCTCGATAAAACGTGAAACGAGGCAATAGTCGAAAAAGAAAAAAAAATGTACCAAAAAGTATGCTGCACGTGCAAAGTTCTTCTTTTGCTAATATAAACTTACTGCTTTTTTGACATTCTCGTTGCGGTCGCCATCTGCCTAAAGATACGAAGCCTTTACAACATCCCTGTTGTTTGAACTCGCTCATTACTGGTGTTTTCATTTTTCAAAACAGCTCCATAATGTTGCTTTAGCTATTGACCTCATGAGAGACAGTGGAATGAAGTTTCATGCCAAACCTGAAGGTAAAAAGTAAATGAAAAGGAAATTTAAAGGTGAAAAGCTATATCTCTAAGAGAAGATAATTCTCGGCTCATAATCTTGGTCGGTTCTTCGGCGCGGAGGGGGGAAACTTGAAAATGGTATATAAAAGGGTACGGGGTTGAACCTCGGGGCGGAGCCTTCCCGCATAAATCTTTGTTGAGTACCCCCCGGGTCTAAAAAACCTCGGTTTAACGTGTGCTAAACCACTGTAATTATTACGAGATTAAGCGGGGAGGGTGACCCCCAAACAGTGTCCCCCCCCACTTATTCCCTCCAAGTATTCAGTCCCTTTTAACATCGTGTGGGAGCGGAACAGAAGTTGCAACAGGAAAAAATCTGTGTTGAACGGTGAAAGAAAGAGGACAGTCTCAAGGACAGTCAATCCAAACAATACCAATCTGAATCACAGTCACTTTGAATATTGGCCGCCATCTGAACAACACTGAAGTAAATAAATCACAGGGGTTGTTTACTGTTGACTAAAAGTTTCCGAAAAATCCGGCTGGAAAGTGCATGGAACATGACTCTTTGGGTCTTTCCAGCGGAAAATTTTCAGGAGCAACGGAACATTTGCAAAGGTAGTCGTGTTTTCCTGGGGGAAATAGAGCGATTTTCGTATGACCTTGAAATGAAAACGCGCGAACAAAACAGAAACAACAAACGAACGGAAATAGAGCGATTTGATTGGTTTATCGAACGGATACAAACGCGCGTGGCTTTTGGTTGGTTAAGCGAACGCTCAGGTGAAAAAACTTCATGACTGAGAACTTTCTAGAAATCAATCGATACTTCGCTTTGACGTCATACTGCAACACAATTGGCCAATCGAACAATGCCTTCTCCATATTAGGGTTTTCTTTGGCGGGAAAACGAAGAGTCCATGTTTTGATCTTTTCATCCATTGGCTGATAAAACAAATAACGAACACTTACCGAAACCATTTTTTAAGGTCATACTAAAATCGCTCCATTCCAAACGGAAGTTTGTGTTCCATTTCTTCAAAGCCATCGTTGATACCAGTTCCAGGCAGTTTCAGTAAATGGTTCGACTGGTATGTACAAACGGTCAACGCGATTCCGAGGCAAATTTTACCAGTCTTGAATTTTGCGTACCGTTTGCCCTAGCCGAGGATCGACTGGTTTGAACTTTCTTGTTAACGACTGAGCTTATTTGTTTGTTTGTTTGTTTTTTTTTGCAGATGTGGTTCAGAAGGACCTCAAGTCAACACTCAGAATACTTTACTCGTTGTTCCAAAAGTACAAAAATATGAAATAACTTCTCAGTTGGATTTCCTCTTATGTGTAGGCTGGTGGAACTCCCACAGTGTATGAAATGGACTCAGTCGACAAGGAATTCAATTTCCCGTTGGCCCGTTTCTCGAATCTCCCAGTAATGTACGGGCCCCAAAAGCTGGCGTATTTGCATTCAAGATTGAGGTATTTTAAATAGTTTTAAAAGTTATGCAATAAAGCTACCAGTTTGCGAAATATAATTGCCTAGTTAGGGGATTAAAACCGACGCTACTATTCTTTAATATATTATTTTGATGTTAGAATATGACTTCGGCCGGTAAAGTAACGGGACTTTCGAGAAACGGGCCCCCGGACCTATAACCCGTCAAGCCTTAATATTGACGTACATCAAATTTCTCCTAACATTTCTACTGCTAGAGCAAACACTAAGGTAGTGAGAGTAACGGAAGTCATTAGCTAAGATTACACATCTTGATCGTTAAGAAATTTCTCCTCAACATTACCATAGGTATTGTATGAAGGATAGTGTAGAGAGTGTGATAGCTGATATTAGAGCTTGAACGGCTCATAAGCAAAAACACCTCTGGATAGTTCTAGAAACTCTTTCAAAAAACTATTGTTGTTCAAACCAAGATAGTACAGGCCAGTTTACACAGGCAATATTTCGGGCGGTTTTCAAGCAACTTCGTGGCGTTTTCTTGGCCTTTTTTTTCTGCAGTTTTTGCAATCTTTATGCAGTAGTTAGTATAGCGCACGTGCATGATGTGTGATGTCAACACTTTTCCATCTAAAGACCCAGGATAGGTTTCTTTTAACCTGCGATCAGGCGTTTTTTTCTTTTTGAGAAGAGAGATTTTTAAAGACGTATTAGATATATAGGAAGGGCATGATCGTAGGTTTCAAAACGTAGGAAACGGACCTTAAATGATATGAAGAGTGTAACATGCAATTCAGATACTGTAAGTAATATACTCGTTGGCCAAAATGTTTTTTCGTCTTTTTGGCTGTCATATATTGTCAAAACAAAATATTCTTTAATAAGCATGTACATATAAAATATAGTTTTTTGGACAGAAATAAACGCATTGAGCTGTTGATTTTACGTTGTTTCTTCAATGACTTGTATTTTTGGACGATTAACTTTAAAAGCTAGAGGCCTCTCTTCCGAAACCAAAGACTTCCAAGCTCCAATTCTATCTAGTACGCACGGAGAGCAGCCATTGGCAGCCATTTTCAAATACACGATCACCAATGTTCTTTTGTAAATTGTAAAACAGACGCTATTACAAGATTTTTAACCGACGTTTCGACAATGCTGCCTTCTTCAGGGTACAAAACTATACACCGTTAAAAAAAACCCGTTTAATTAAGTCACGCTCACTCGTAGACGCGCTCTGCCACGTGCGGTATAACAGCGTCAACTTTAAAATTTTAAAATGAGCATTAAGACCCTGTTTATATGGAGTGGGGGACCTCGGTCTAGTGGGGTAGGTTTCTTTTGTTTTGTGTCCCCTAGAGCGTGAAAACAAAAGAAACCAACCCCACTAGACCGGGGTCCCCCACTCCATGTAAACAGGCCCTAAGTAACTACTCTTCGCAGAGTGTGTGTTAAACCCGGAACACACCGGGACACTCCCGGAATACTCCGGAACACCCCCTGACGGGCCGAACGCCCCCGGAACACCCTTAAAACTAGGCAAAAAATTACAAAAACAAAAACTAGGCAAAAAAATGTCATCAATGAATCAATAAATAAGTTTTATCTATAACTGGAAAACGGAGATTGGGTCAGATTGACGAATTCACGCTACTTAACGACTTCTGAAGATTTTAAGAAAGTAGTCCGTTGCCTTTATGTGAATACTTACTGGCCTTTTTGTCTGAAATACAGCTGAAAGAGCCGCTATTGAAGTCAAGAAAAAATAAATAAACCAAATATAAAATATCTTTTAAATAAATATCATGCCGATTTGATGTCTACCTGGCCTGAAATTCATCCGATTGCTTCGAGTCGTTTTCTCCTCCCAACAACGTACGTTGCTGAGGGAGTAATAACGACTCGAAGTAATCGGATGAAATTCAGGGTAATGTCTACCGTGTTTGAGGAGTATCACTTATAAAATTCACTAATTTGATTCTTGTCTTGTTTTCTTTTACTTTGATATATTGTCTTTGATTAAAAAGAAAAATGTTCTTGGTTTTTAGTGTTTCATTTTAATTTTCCAGCTAATGCTTGTTATTTTTTTTCTTTCGAGTGGGTAAATTACACACGTATTGCATACAGAATTCTTTGTTCTGTAGGTATTTCCCGGAAGGGGTGGGGGGTGGGGGGGGCACTCCCTTATTTGGCCTTGACTGGTATGTGTCCCTGAGCAGGGCATGGTTTTCAGGATCTTGGACCGGAATCGTTTAAAAAATGTTA
>CALNXK010000440.1:122500-191290 GCA_942486035.1 Porites lobata
GACGTTACACTGTCCCGATCCTACATAATTTCTAATACAAGTTATGATCAAGACTATCGCTCAAAGACATAAGCTACACTAACTCAACGTTAAGACTCATGTTTTCATACATCCCAAAACCCAGCATAAACGGTATTTTTTTAATCCCACCAAAATTAATGATTTTTACCAAAGTAATCTGGAACCCCTGAAATTTAGCCATTAGACGGTTACAGCTGGTTATGTCAAGCGTTAGGTTATGCAAGCATTAGTTAGTTCGGAGGTCCCAGATTAGTCGATCTAATCGTCCGGTGAATGCCTGTATTGAAAGTTGCGAGCACATCTTGTTTCCGTTGAACCTATATCAGTGAAGCTGCGGCTATTCTAGTTTTTCATTTTCCATGTACATTTTATTACATTTTCAACTACCTTTTTATTTTCTATGGTGGAAAAACTCCGTGGCATTAAGAAAATTTTGTGTTTTGCGATGACCCTTCTTTTTCGCGATTTCACGTTTCAGCAAGCTCATAGTTCCTATGAAATTGCAATTTTTCATTTTTCGAATTGCACGTTTCTGGTTTCTTTTTTTTTTCTGCTTACACGGGAAAAAATGACCGAGTTTCTAAAAGTTCAGGCTTTAATGAAAGACTTGAATGTCCGTTCCATCTCGATCTGGTCATTCCTTTTAACAGCGTCAGTCATGCGCAGTCAAGGCGGTTTGCTCCTTCCTTTGTAGCTGTTGAAACATACAAACAAACAAAAAACATCAGTTTTAAATAAATCCCTTTTCATCGGAAAAACTTTGATTGGAAGATATTTGTAATCATTTTTTGTCTTTTCTTTGATTTCGTTGCAATTTTATTCCTGCTCCACTTATGTCGTCGTGATAATCCGTATCTGCGAAACACATTTAAGGGTTGGCAGACCAAATCTCAGTTTACAACTGTGGTTAAAATGGCGTCCTGCCGAAGCATTTTAAAATTTTAAAAAATGGGTAATTTCCGTATGTTGTTCTTTGACATGTCCTTTTCATCTTAACGTTTTCTTCTTTTGTTTGTTTGCACTTGTCCTTTTTAATACAAATGTATTTTCCACGCACTCTTTATTGGGATTGTAGTCTTTCTCATCGACTATTCTTGGGTTTCTATCACCATTCAAAAGAGATTACTCTTCTGTTCTCGTACATACCTCTGCTTTGAGGCCTCCTTTAATGTCCCATGGATCACAAGTGGAGACTTCTTGACAGCTTTCTCAACTCCTGTACTCCTTGGGGTGATCTAAATAGACTAAGTAAAAGAGTTCTAGAAAACAAGAGGCGTTGAAACAGTGCAAGCGATTGTTTCCGTTCCCCATGAAAATCATTGAAAAGATTTCCTTTCGCTACAAGACTAAGTTATGGCGAGATGCATGATTTTTCACTCTAACGTTTTAACATTTGGGAGAAATCCTCCAATGTTGCCATCCAAATGAAACCTCCCTAAGCAGAACTTTCGAATAGTTCTATTCAAATCTTATTATTTTACCCCCAGAAAATCTGGAACTTTTGTGACATTTTTCACTTTGGCTGTCTTTGAGAATTCAAAACATTCAAATCACCGGCACTGAGAATTCCAATTCTCCGAAAAAAAACATGGAAAATGCTGCCAAAAGCAACAAAACTACTGGATTAAAACATGCTTTAAAGAGAAACGTTTGGAATTTTTTTAGTTTTAAATGCTCTTTTGAAACGGGAATCATGTGAGCGGTTCCAAATCTCTTACTACAGAGATAAACTTCATTGCACTGCTAAGATAATTTGGATTTTCTGATCTGAGTGAAATACTTCTGCGAAAAACTGAATCATAATTGAAGCCATTGTAATGAAGGCGTCTCTGTTGCTTCTGTCTTCTTCGTTAAGGGAGCGGTGACGTGGCTTTATTCCACTGACAAACTTAAAGACTTACCAGAAACCACTGAACAAAAGTCAAAGGCCTTGATTCTTGTAATCGCCTCTCGCCACCTTAAGGAATCTTGAGTGTTTTCTAGAGTATTCCACCTGTTTTCAATGAAATGACAGCTTACAAGGCAATTGATTAGTATAAACTGAAGATTGATTAGCGAAACAAGTCTAGTACGTCGGCGTTGTAACTGGAATAACTATGGTCCAATCACGATCCATTCACTCGTCGGCGAGTCGTTTTCAAGCGTTGGGAGTATCCGGGAAACATAACAAGCTTGAAACTCGTTTTAGCTTTGGTGAATGGTAATGTAATTTCTTTGTAATTTGCAGGATACCTAATTCTTTTGTACTCACGGTACGTACGCAATTTTCTTTACTCTCTTGTCACTTCTGAACATTGTGGGCGGTTGCACTCACTGACCCCTTCTGGCGTGTGACCTAAAACATATAAAACAATCTGGAACGTTAAAATATCTTGATCGACATATCCATGACTCTTACCTTCGGCAGTTGAACTCTTTGTTCAGTCCAAATCTGGCCCCAAGCCTTTCTTGAATTAACACACCCAAAGTGTTAGAAAATAAAGTAGCATCTTGAAAAAAAACGCCGGTGTCTTGTACGTTCTTCTCAGAGCCAAAAAATAGTGTCTTGCAAGTTCATCGAAAGGGTGCGCCCGGTAAAAAAGGTATCCTTCCATTAATTCTCCGAAAAGCGATGGCAGAAAATAAAAAGAAAAATGTTCGCGTCCCATGTTCCTGAAATACAACTTTCTAGATATTATGTTGCGTTAGTATAAAAAAAGCGACTCATGGATCCTCCGTTTATATTTTTTTTAATTTTATTGATCACAAAGTTCAAGTTATTACATTAACTAGCGCAAAATGAAGCGCAAAACTTCTAAGTGCTTGCGTCAGTTTTATTAAAGTATTTGTACTTAAATTATAAGAAAGCAACAAAATGCCAAACACCTTTTGTTTAAACATTCAAACAACTTTATTGTTCATCAAAGTACAATTACATTATAATTAAGTACAATTCACGTGGATGCTCTTCTAGTACATGATCTTCTGCTTCAGTCGCAGTCAGTAGAGAGCGTTTCTTCAGGAACGCAGACAAAGCAAAACTCGATGTTGACCGGACGCACCCCTTAAAGATGTATTCTTTATTTTTCGCTCGAAAAAGACGATCGGAAGTACAAAAAAGGAAAAAACGTTGGTGTTCGAGGTTGCTGAAATCAAATTGCATTAGTAAATTACATAGTGGCTTAAAAAAGCTCAGATTAGGCTAATGTATAAGAAAAGACACTGACAACCGGGGATATTTTGTTTTACTTTTATTGATGTTATTTATTTTAAGTATTTTTAAATACAGCTTGACCTAAGAGAGTTATCAGTAACTATTTATTAGAAAAACAACACACCGGCAACAAAGAGGTTTTTTCTTTTATTGAATTGTTGCAGTTGCAGAGGTTAAATATTTAGCTAGTCGAATAATTAAAGCGCTCCCAACAGAAAAATTTCGGGGCTTTTTAAAAAAAACACACACCAATAATACAAAAGTATTTGTTTCGTTTATTGAATTCCATGTACGTACCAGTTACAAAGAGAAAAATTAATTACTTAAATAAAGGACGCGCTCCTACAAGAAATCGAGACCGAAGAATGTCCATATGTCCATACGGGACGCTACGAATAAGACACCCCAGAGTTCCCCAGACCGTATGAAGGGGTCAGTAGCGGCCTGCTATCGAAACACTGTCGATACCAAGCCTGTAGCCGTTTAAAACGTAATTTGGAGACAAATCGAAAGCCAAATTAAAATCGGAAATTAAATTAAACAAGAAAAACAAATTTCACTAACCTGATGTCCTGCTGTAAACTTGGGCTGATTGATATGGTGCAACGTTTGTGAAAACTGCTCACTTATCTCACAAGCACGTTCATGAAATATAGCTGAAAGGTTGCTATTCGCTCCTGTCTTAATGCAGCGATGTTATTGATAACAGCTTTAAACAGACGATGCACCATAAGAATCAACCCTACCTTGTATGAGCTGGTCTTGTAGAATGGTGGATATGTATGGTCTGGTCTGGTAGTCATGCCAACATGAAAATGATCAGGACTGTATGGTGGTCTGCTAAGAGAAAGTTGTCTGGTCTGTTGGTAAGTCTGTGCAAAATGGTCCGTCCTGCTCTGTTGGTCTGGCTGTTGAATACAATCTGATGTTTTGGTACGCTGAAAAAAATAAAGGAGAGAAAACATTGGATGAGGTTATCAGAAGGTAAGCTCAATTAATAGAAACTTGTTACTGCCCTAGATGAAAGTCCACTTTGTTAGTTGCTATCCCGAGGGGGAGGGGAGGGGGGGTACTCAACAAATTTTAAAACTGGGAGGCTCCGCCCCTAGGTCCGACCCCCTTACCCTTTGATATACCCCTTCAGCATACCCTCTATTGAAAAATGGTGCTCTTCTCACACATCTTGTTTAGAACTTTGTATCAATTTTAACTGCTGTAAATGCACTCTTCGAAGTTTCTGGACTTTTTCACAGCCATGAAATGCATCTCTTAACCCTGTTGAGCCATTTTACAGACCGAAATGACAGAGTTCCGACCCCTTTCATATACATAAAACCTGAAAAGGCATCCCTTTCAGGCGGAGCCTACCCCCATAGCCATTACAGGGAGGACCCCCCAGGGCTGCTAAAACATCTGGGATTTAGTCTGGTAGTCTGACCAGACGGACTAAAACAAAATTCAAATTCAGTTTGCATGATTTGCGATGTACAACCTAAGTGATAAACTTCTCTCCTTTTTCTCTCGTTTGCGTTAGACAGATGGTGACATAAATGTATTAGTTTTTCAAAATTTCTCTTGTTTGTAATAAGTACACTTACCAGAGAGCAAGTCAAGGCTACTGCTTTAAATCACGTTAACGAGGGCATCTCAGTCTGAACCTCTGTAGCACCTTGCCTGCTTAAATAAACAACAGCTTCCAAGACATTGATTAGTATGAAATGAAATAATGACAAGAAATGTGGGGAAAGAACATATGTCTGTATACAAGTTGCAATACCGCGGTCAAAGTATGGTCCAGCACCTCGTCTGTGGATGGATTTCATATGCACATAATGGACAGTTTAGTTCCTTCATTTTGACAAATATTTAGCTTGAAACTTTTTCAGTCTTTCTGTACTGTGAAAATGTAAGATTTCTTAACTACTTACGGTACATGCCTTGGTCTCTTTTCAGCTATCAATATGCAAAAGGCCCGCATACTCATCTCTCTCACCTGCTGCTTGTGTGACCTGGAAACTATAAAAATACAAACTTGGACGTTAAAATAGCTTCAAATACGTAACATTTGCCTTACCTTTAGAAGAACGTGACATCTTTCTTCCAGGTCTGAATCGCTCCAATGGACTCACCAAGAATGTGGTTTAAAAAGTGACATCTTGAACAGAAAACGCCAGAAAATGATGTCTTGCACTTCTTGAACAGGGCGCGCCCAGTATAGAGCTCTCCTCCATTTATTCTCCGAAAAAAATTGTCAAAAAAGGTCGCGTTTCATGCTCCTGAAATATAACTTTCTAGGTTTTATAGCAGGTTAGTAGAAAATCATAACACTGAACAGATCATTGTGTGCTTGCAACTTTATTGATGAAAAAGGACAACATATTACAATAATATGCACATGTTTCAGCGCAAAAATAATACTCTGATAATCTCTTTACCTGTAATTTAGTAGATATTAGACTTACTTTGTGCGGTTTTACAAGACAAGACACTGAAACGCAATAGTAAAACAACTTTATTGATCATTAAAGTGCAACCACATTACTGACTAGGTACAAATCATCTGGCTAACTTAGAGTAGATGAACTCTTATTTCATTCGGATTCCAGTGGTTTGAAGTGTTTCTTCAAGAACGCTCTCCGCCAAAGCAGTACTCGATGTTGACTGGGCGCACCCTCAAAGACGTATTCTTTATACGCTCCTCGTTCCAAAAACATAGCCGGAAGTAAAAAAGAGAAAAAACCTTGATGTTGGAGGTTGCTGAAATAAAAGCGTTAGTACTTTATCTATTTACCTATAAAACCTTTAAGAAAGGCTATAAAAAAGGACTCTGACAACTTCGTGCGTTTTTTGTTTCATTTTATTGATGCTATTTTTTTGAACTATCATTAAATACAGCTTTAGTACTAAGAAAGTTGTTAGTAAATCCTGATTAGGAAAAAGACACTACCAACACAAAAGATTTTATTTTTTTTATTGAATTCCATGTAGCGTTACAAAGTAAAGATGCCGATTCGTTGTCGTTCGAGGTTGCTGAAACAAAAACATTAGTAATTTATCTACTTAGCTACGAAGCCTTAAAAATAAGCTGTAAAAAAAGACTCTGACAACTGCGTGTGTATTTTGTTTTATTTTATTGATGCTATGGCTTCCAACTATTATTAAATACAGTTTTAGCACTAAGAAAGTTACTAGTGAATGCTTAACAGATAAAACACACCAACAACACAAAAAATTTTTGTTTCTTTTATTGAATTCCATGTAGCGGTTACAAAGTAAAGATGCCGATTCGTATTGCTGAAACAAAAACATTAGTAGTCCATCTACTTAACTATGAAGCCTTAAATATAAGCTAGAAAAAAGACTCTGACAACTGCGCGTGTTTTATGTTTTACTTTATTCACGCAAATTTCTTCCGTCACTATTACTAAATACAGTTTTAGTACTAAGAAAGTTATTAGTGCTTATGTTTAATAGAAAAAACAAACACCAACAACACAAAAGCCATTTGTTTCTTTTATTGAATCACATGTATCAGTTACAAAGGATGATTAATTACTTCAATAAAGGGCGCGCTCCTACGAGAAAAATTTAGGGTCCAGTTGAAACCGAGGAATGTCCATATGTCCTTAAAATGTGACATTTCGAATGAGACACTCCAGGGTCCCCCCCGGACCGTACGCAGGGATAAACAGTGGCTGCTATCGAAACATTGTCGATACCAAGCCTTTAGCCGTTTGAAGATAAATTCGCAGACCGAAAGTCGAATCGAAATCGGAAAAAAGCCGAGTTGATTAACCGAACCGAATTATTATGTAACTAAAAAAACAAATTCACTAACCTGGCGTCCCTGTGGTTACTTGGGCTAATTAATATGGTGCAACGTTTGCAAAAACTGCAGACTTACCTGCACACGCGATCGTAGAATATAGAAAATGTTACTCCGGCACTCTCCGTTTCTAATTAACGCGACGTTCCGCTTAAAACAGTTTTAACAGGCGATGCACCATATGAATCAGCCCTACCTTATATGGGCTGCTGCCTTTCGTCATGCGTCGCCACGTTCATGCCCATGCTCACGGTCATGCTTTGCCAATGGGGACTGGGTTCTAGATGCTGCGTGGTTAGGCGTGGTTGGTTGGCTGGCTTGTTCAGATGATGAAATGAAGTTGCTCCAGAAGATGATGTCCAGCCGGCCAATTATACTAATAAAGTAACAGTAGCTGTCTCAACAAACATTGAAACCCATCATCTGCCGGGCGCTACCGAAAGAGAGACGAAGGTCCAGACAACGTTTTACTTTTTACGAACATTGGTTCCAAATTACCTTAACAAACGTTTAGCAAACTTCGTTGTATTATGTACGAAAACTAAGAAAAAAACGCTTAGTGCCAAGTTTGCTTCCTGTACGTGCGCATCTGTATCGTGTTTTATAAGTTTTAATCGTCGGTGGGCATCAATGTTAGTTGAACCAGCTCTTTAATTTATAATTATTGTTATATGCTGTCTACTATGGCTATTCTCCTCCCTAATCAGCAAGTCGTCGTTTACACTGCGTTGTCCTTGGCTTTTGTAAGCGTGGGAAACGATCACGCCTCTGGTGTGTTTACAGTAGTTATCTCTTTAAATTAAATTTAATTGTCAAACTTAAGGTGCCACAGGACTGACTGTGAAGTGCAAACGACGACGTGCTTGTCAGCTCCATCTTTATCATCATCATCATCATCATCATCATCGTTGGATTGGTCGCGCATGCCTCGTTGGCCTCCTTCATCGCCGCAATGGCAGCTACCTCGTCTACTTAAACTGACTATGTTTTCTACGCTTTCTATGGCGTTCGACCGCCTTTGTTCTTCGTTCTTCGGCCGGCTTCTTCTTTAACTATACAAGGGACTTCTGGTAATTCTTGAAAAACGAACCACCCTCTGTCAGTGTGCTTCCGACGTGAAGACTACTTACGCCTACCATTTGTAGACGATCTGTGCCTGCGAACTGCAATGCAGGGCTTCCTGAGAAGAATTCCCTCGCAGGACAAGATTAACAAGAAGACAAACCCAGTCGTCTAAGTGTCAATAATGTCATAACGAGAAAACCCCCCCATTACCTGACTGGCTCAGCAAGTCTAACTATAGCCAGTGAAGTATACACAAGAGTACCAGTGTACGCAAATTCAGAAACCCACATGCTAAGGAAAAGTCACCTACACATGCGTGTTTCTGAACTATGATTGCGGCCAGTGGTATCCCTGTGTCTATTCCACAGGCTACTAACTCCGCTAACAACCTGTTGGCTGGGCGATGTTCCTCCGGCGATGAAACTGCGTCGTAGGTTGGACTCGAAGACTTCCTACGCTTACAATTTGTAAACGATCTAGCCTAGGGTGTGTGCGTTGTCCCATGCTGCCCTTGATAAACCTGCGACAAGATTTTTGCCCTTCTCGGGAAGGTACGCCTGGTCGCAGGTTTTTGTAAGACTTATCTCTACACTGCACTGTACGCTCGCAAATTTGGTACAAAACCCATTCATTCCGAAACTTTCCGGCACTCTACAATCGGGATTTTGCTCTCAAATAAGACCAAACAGTTTGCAGGATCATTTTTTAGGTGAATTAACCAAATTTGCGAGGCTAAACTAATTAACCACCTGCAACTAGAGAAACCACTCAACATGTAAGGGGTGGCCAAATCAGGTCCCGCTACAACAGTTAAATGGTCTGTAGTCTCTAGTTTTCTACTTTTAAATAATCTATCTGGTTGAACCTTGCGGATAAGAACTTTACTTGTCCAGCAGATTAACTGTCAAGTAAAGTGTAGTAGATAAATTGATTTTCTTTATGGCGCAACTAAGCGGGAGACAGCAGCGACGACGACGGCGAGGCGACGATGACGTGACGATGAAATGCATCTGACGAAAAGACGAAAAAATGCCGAATTGAAGACGAAATTTGTTTGAAAAAGCCGAACTCCTATCGTTGCCGAATACCTGCAAAGCAACCCAGGAATGAAAAAGGGAAGGAGAGGCCCTTACCAGCCCAGGGAACCCGCTAACTAATCTAACTACGATTAAATTAAGCCGAAAAAGAAGTCCAGGGACTTCAAGCCGAACGTGTGTGGATAGTATGCGTTGCAAGGTTCATCCAGAGCTGTTTTTATTAACCTCCCTTAACCCAACCCATAAGGAAACGATCTGACCTGGATGTCTGGAAGTTGGGCGTTCTGTGCAAATTTGTGGCTGACTGATAAGCTGGGAGGTAGGTGGTCTGGTCATGGTCTGGTCTGAGGTCGGCTTCGTGGAAAATGGTCTGGTCTGAGGTCTGCTTCGTGGAAAATGGTCTGGACTGGAGGTCTGCTGCGTGGAAAAAGGTCTGGATTGGAGGTCTGCTTAGAGGAAACGGCCTGGTCTGGAGGTATGCTGGGAGGAAAATGGCCTGGTTTGGATATCTGCTGCGAGAAAAATGGTCTGTTCAACCGGTCTGCCGGTTTTAAGTGGTCTGGTTTGTCTGTGGGCTGAAAATTGTACGTAAAGGAGACAAAATATAAATGAATGAACATGGAAACATTATCCCAAGCAACGAAATCTAACAGAAGAGATGCTGGAAAATATCATGATAAAAACTACTCATTGGCACTGCAACACACTATTTAATGTTTTTCCGATGTTTTGTCCAATTTTTTTTTTAAATTTCCCATTTTTTTGTCCGATTATTTTTCCGTTCTATTTGAATGTCCGATTTTTTCTCCGATTTTTTTTGTCCGATTATTTTGTCCGTTCTATTTGAATGTCCTTTTTTTTTGTTCGATTTTTTTAGTCTAATTTTTTTTTGATCTATTTAAATGTCCGATATTGGTCCGATCTATTTCAATTTCCGATTTTTTTGTCTGATGTTTTGTCCTATCTAGTTGAATGTCGGATTTTTCTGTCCAATGTTTTTTGTCCTATTTTTTGTCCGTTCTATTTGAATGTCGGATTTTTTCTCCGATTTTTTTGTCCAATTTTTTGTCCGATCTATTTTAAAGTCCGATTTTTTTTTTTTTAGATTTTTTGTCCGAGATATTTGAATGTCCGATTTTTTTTGTCCGATCTTTTTATCCGATCCATTTGTCCGATATATTGTCCGATTTTTCATCAGATTTGTTTCTGATCTATTTGAATGTACGATATTTTTGTACATGTGTGCTGCACGTGCAAAGTTGCTTTTTTGCTAATTAGACCTATTGTTGTTTTTTCACCGTTCTCGTTACGTTCGCCGCTTTTTAGCAGTACACGATTTTATATTTTGTTTGAGCAAACTATAAATATTATCAAGAGCTTCGCTTTTAGTGCTGGCTGAATCCTATATATTAGCGAAAACGTCACTTTTAAAAAGACTTTTGCGTTTATTCAAACTTTGTCGCTTGATGATGTCAAATGAGGGTGAATGTCCCGGGTAACCAAAATCAAGTTATGAATTAAAGCAGCCGAAAGAGAAATTCATCTTGCGGTCTCGTCCATAAAACATCGCATTAGGGAATTTAACGTCGTAGTCATGCAGAACGTCAAAGAAAGTGTACCAAAAATTTTGCTGCACGTGCGAAATTGTTGTTTTGCTTATTGAACATAATGCTTTTTTGAAGCTATCATTCCAATTTATTACAGCAAATGTTTGCCGTTTTTTATTTGAAAATAGCAGGAGAGCATTACTTGTGTACTGGAAGAAAAGATATTTCGAAAAAAATAACTTTAAAATACTGTATTCTTCAGGCAAATTTGGTGAAACAAGAGTTAAACTGTGGCATTACACTGTATCGAACAACAACGCTGAACAACAAGTTCGAATCAACATAAAATGTCTCATTTTTGAAAGTTAAGTTTTAAAAAACGTCCCTCTAATACGAAGATTACAATTTGTGGACAAAATGATTGCTAAATTGAAATTCCTATGCCTGTTTTCAGTAAAAACTGTCTTTACCTTTGGAAGGTTGAGTTGTTGTGCAACATCCTGGCCACGTGTAAACTACGTTCGCGTGGATGAGTTCAAATGGCTTGTTCTGATAATTCCACTTGTAACTTCTGTTGGACACGTCAATCTCGAGTGTTTTTTAACTTCCACTTGTAATATGGCTGAAATCAAGAAAAATTTACCCTCAGTAAATATGATTGTCAACTTAAAAATGAAAATGAAGCCACAGAATAAGCCATTTTACCGAGTACTGTACTTTGTCAAAATACGAACTTAATCTTAATTCAAAGGACAACGTCTACAAACCTTTTGCTTTTGTTCCAGTCACGTCGAACCTCTATTCCATTCACGTCTTTTGAAGCAAAGTTAGGAAAGATGGCAAGAAGAAATTGTTCGCGAAAGAGTATTGTACTTTTAGAAACCAAAGAGTTGTAAACCTTCGCATCTTGCTTCGACAAATGTTTCAAAATTTGAACGTGGCGCGTTCAGAAATCACGTGATTAGAAAAGTGTCTCTGATTGGCTTGTTCCACGCTAAAGAAAATTTGTTTATCATTTGAATACGATACATGAAAATTCTGTCAGGGCTAGGGCCGGGGTATATTTTGCGTTACCTCGTACAAAACTGAAACAGAAAAACAGAACTTCTAGAGGGGAAGGAAAATGTTCGTAACATCTGAGGCCAGTTACCTTGTAATGTGTAGTTCCAAAAAATATCCATACCCTCCCCCCGCCACGGAGGGCAACGGAAATTCCGAGGGGAGGGGGGTCCGAAAGGAGGCAATTTCCGAGGGGGTAGGGGGTTGCTTACAGGGTTTTTTTCCAGGGGGTCTGAGTATAGCCTGCGAACAAGCCTGAGCATCAGGCCTTCCTAAGGGGCTAGGGGAGAGGAGATTTTAAACGGGAGAGGGGGAGGGGGGAGGGGCTTTCTCCCTTTTTGGTTTCCATCTTTCCCCTTTTCCCCCAGAAACTCCTGATACTCAGGCTACCTGGGAACGGCAGACGTTTCTCCTCGCTCATCGCCGCTGAGTAAGATTTGTTAGTTATTATTAAATAAGAGCTTCCCTGTTGAGCAAAGCTATCAGTTATTTTACTGTTACCGGTGTTTCAAAACAAGTACTATTGTTTGCATTGATCATCTTTTATCTACCGTCGGTTAAATGCCCCCTCTATCAGGCATTGGGGAAGGAAAAAGTGCCTTGCGTAGTCCCAATAATTTTCCCGATATTCTTTGGATAATTTAGGGTACTGAAAATCATTGTCGAATAGGACAATTTTTTTTATCTTGAATCATTTTCTCTAAAATAAAGTAGCAGTTTTAAAGTTCATGAAATTCACATTTAACAAAGACTATTTAATGCAAATTAGGTTCGGTACATTTTATTCATCATATTTGACATACGAATCTCGTTGAATAGTCTCCTCGCGGTAATGCGGGCGCATTTCTTTGCGTTTATTATCTAAAATGATGTGAACTTCTCCAAAATTCTTGGTTTTTGGACAGTTTTGATGGACATGGGTTGAAACGATTATGCCAGCAAGATAATCGACTGCTCAAATCAGTGAAAGCGTAAATATGATAGAAAGGTCAGTCTGTAAAATGTCCGTGAATAAGGATTTATTGTCGTTGACTTACAATATTTTAAGCTTGTTGTACATTTAAACATAAATTATGCAGTAAACACATTTCATTTAGTGAGCTTATTTTTTGTCACATAAGGGCTGTTACATTAAAAGATTAATACCCTAGGGACTAAATAAATTTTCTTCAGATGATGATAATATCGGTGAAAAAGGTATTCGAGAAACTAATCCTGCCGGACCACATTTCAATAACAAATTGAAAACATATTGCATTAAATATACTGAACTAATAATTTTAATTTTAAAAATAAACTGCTTAACTGTTTCATGCATATCTAGTTCAGGAGTGTCTCATAAACTAGAACTTAATAGCTTTAAAAAAATGAAGCAATTTTTAAAATTAATTATTTAATTAATTGATTAATCAGTTGACTATCTAATGTAATTTCTTATGTTTCTTCTTTTTTTTTTTGCTTTTGCTGATAAAGACCAAGGTAGGAAATTTTTTTTTCTTTGCACTAGAGTATTACATTAAAAGATTAATACCCAATTCAATTCAATTCAATTCAATTTTATTTCAAATATTTTATAAAGTGTGAAGTTCACACTTTATAAAATATTTACATTACATATAGTAAGGTAGGAATACACTAATAAAGGAGGAGAAGAAAGAAAAAAAAGGAAAATTAATGGCTTGGGTAGAAGTGTACAGTGGTCAGAGGAGCCTAGCTTTCGAGCTAACCTCCACTATATTATGATTGGAAATACATAATAAACGTGCGCTTGGTGCCATGGAAAACTATGGACGATTATGCCAGCAGTCAGGTTATGTGAGACAGTCATATTACAATTTTTACCTTTGAGAGTTAACTAGAATTCGCTTATATTCTTTTTTGAACCTATGGTAGCTAAGTGTTTTTATCTTAGTAGGAATCTCTTCCCAAGTTTTGGTTATGGCAAACTTAATTTTCTACAGATGATGATAATATTGGTGAAAAAGGTATCCCAGAAAGTGTAGTGTGAAAGTTCTAAAGCTGGTCTCACTCGTTTTTGTACAGCCATTGATGAGGTTGATCAATTTGTCTATACAGAGTGGCTGTTTTCCAACTAAATGGCAAATGGCGCACGTCACACCTCTCTTTAAAGATGGCGCCCAAGACTGTCAGGACAATTTTAGACCGATCTCCATGCTCTCTATATTGTCTAAAGTCTGTGAAAAGCATGTTACTGCCTCTTTTATGGATTACCTTGTGAAAACTGGCTTACTGTATGAAATATTGCAATCAGCTTTTCGAACAGGGTACTCCACCGAGTCTGCTTTGATCAGTTTAACTGACCAAATCCTCTTCAGTCTGATGAAGACAAGCTTTCTGGAATGGTTTTTGTAGACTTTAGAAAAGCATTTGATGTTGTTGATAATCAATTGCTTCTTACGAAACTGCTCCTGTATAGAGTGAGTGATCCTTAGCTGTCATGGTTTGAATCATATCTTTCTGGTCGCCCACAGTTTGTCAGTATTGACGGTCAAAGATCAGACTCTCTACTTATCAAGCAAGGGGTACCACAAGGAAGTGTCTTAGTTAGGTCCCGCACCCGCACTGTTTTTGTTATTTGTGAATGACATTCCATTACATCTAACAAATTCAACTGTGAACATTTACGCTGACGACACTACAATAACCGCAAGTGTGCATTTCTCAGATCTATGCTCGTTGATGCAACGTTTAAATTCCGATCTTGATACGGTTCAGAGATGGGCATCTTGCAACAAAATGTTCATCAACAAGAAAAAAACGAAGTTCCTTTTAGTGCACGGAAAGCACATTCCTGCTAAGCTGGATGAAGACACACCCCTACGCTTAGATGTCAAGATTGATGACTCTGTTATCGAACAAGTCTCTTCTCATAAGATTTTAGGAGTAGTTATACATAGTCAAATGAACGACGAATCACATATTGATCAATTATGTAAGAAACTTTCCAAACGCATAGGACTCTTGAAGCATATTAGTCCGTTTCTTAAGCAACGTCAAAGGGAAACCTATTACAATGGTGTTATAAAGCCCACCCTCCTGTATCGGAGCATGATATGAGACAGCTGCAATGTCGAACATCTTCAAAGTATTTGAAAACTTCAAAAAAGAGCGGCACGCTTTATACTCGATGCTAAAAGACTTACACCATCAGTCGTATTATTCAATAATCTAAACTGGCTCCCTTTTACTAAACAATCTCTAATAAAGAGATGCGCACTAGTGTATAAGCAGGTCCACAATTATATTAATTTTACGCCTATTTATTTGAATAGTCTATTAGTCAGAAATTCAGAAATTCATAATTGAGCCACTAGACATTCAAACATAAATTTGGTGTGCCCCAAGTATAAACGAAAAACCAAAGGAGGTCGTACTTTCACTATTAAGACTATAAAAGGACTGGAATTGCATGAATGCCAATATAAGAAATAATGGCTCGCTAGCAAGTTTTAAGCACAACATTTTTAAATCCTTTCTAGCTGAACAAAAGGCTGCGATGCTCCTTAGACCGTAATTGTATATACGTTTTAAGTTGTTTTAATCTATCTTAGTCATAATGTCTTTTTAGAAATTAACTATTATATTTTATCCTAAATTATCTTTGAAAATAGTATATTTTATATTTTTTAGTTGTAGAATCTATATTTGTAATTTTGTTTTGAGGGCCACACAGTCATCAGTGTCTTTAGACTACTGTTAAGTGTTTTATCCTCTTTAAATAAAGCCTATTATTATTATTATTATTATTATTATTATTACTAATCCTGCCAGACATTTCAATAACAAATTGAAAACATATCGCATTAAATATACTGAACTAATAATTTTAATTTTAAAAATAAACTGCTTAACTGTTTCATGCATATCTAGTTCAGGAGTGTCTCATAAACTAGAACTTAACAGCTTTGAAATAATGAAGTAATTTTTAAATTAATTATTTAATTAATTAATTAATCAGTTGACTATGTAATGTAATAAAAAAAGAAGAAACATTAAAATTATTTTAATGTTTCTTCTTTTTTTTTGCTTTTGCTGATAAAGATCAAGGTAGGAAATTGTTTTTTCATTGCACTAGAGTATAAAATTCTATTTACTTTGCTTTTCATTCAGGTATGAAACTTGAAAAGGAACATTCCAATGTAACAAAGCTGGATGACAAACAAAGCAGATATACTGACATCGTCATTCGTCCTTTCAAGTCATGTGACACTGATGTAGTGCGTAACATATTTGCTGAAAGCATGGGAGAAATGCGCAGTCCCCTAGTCCATGATGTCATGTACCAAGCCATTGTTTATGGATTATATTTATCATTACCTGCAGCAGTGCTAAGTGTTGTATGGTTTTCTTGGTTTTTAGCACTGTATTTTATCATTTTCATTTTCATTTTGATTGTTTTGTTTGCTGTGTTACACATTGGTTTCTCAAGGTACATTCAACGATGTTTAGACACTGATCTAGGAGACATAGAACATACATATTTCCAGCAAAAAATGTCGCACTTGTGGGTTGCAGAGTGCAACCGAACAGTAATCGGTATGGTAGCTCTCGTTCCCGATACCGACCACGAAGGATGCTTTGGAAAGTCTGGGGAAGTTGTCGGAAGGCTTCGGAGAATGGCTGTTTTACCAGAATTCCGTAGATTAGGTGTCGCTAAACAACTTCTTGACACACTTCTGTCTTATGCGAAGCAAGTTGGGTATAAACAAATTGTTTTGCTGACAACCAGTGCTCAAGAAGCTGCTATTAAATTTTACACAAAGTATGACTTCCAACTGGTATCAAAGAGACTCGCAAACAGAGCAATGAGAGGATTTTACCATTTTGATTATTCTTATGACCTTGAAAGACAGAAATAAAATAAAGTATTATACATAATAAATATCATGATTTATTCTAAAAATTCCTAAAGACGGGCTGTTACAGTAACATACCAAGAGGTTTTTCACCCAGCTGTTGTTCAATGACCCCATATTATTGCCAATTCATGGAAAAAGAATTCAATAACGACACTGCAGCCACCATAGAGTGAAACACTGATTATATAGCTCAATGGAGCTCGGTGTTTTCCTAAGGGGTATGAGCTAGAGAAACCCGTTAACATACTCAGACTTTATACAGCAGCTTGGTGAATTTATTGGTCAGTAAGTGAAGTGTTTGTGTGATGCTTAAAAGAGAGTAAAAACGTGTTTGAAAAAATAAATATAATATATATACTAGAATAAAGTGGATGAATGCCTAATGTACCCTCATTTCTAAGTCTTTCACCCCACATTAGGGAATCGGAATACCAGAATCCAGGAAGTTTTTGCTTTGGAATCTGAAAATCCAGAATCCGAATCCCGGTTTTTGTAATCCAAAAACTTCTTAACAAATCGGGAATCCCAATAATGACTGAAATCCAAGATCCACTGGCAAAGAATCTGTAATTTAGCACCTGGAATCTGGAATCCACAGCATGGAATCCAGAATCAAAGAGTGTCTTAGATTTCCTTACATTGGGCAAAGTGTAAAATAAGGGAAGCAGCTGGTGTAAGAGACAAATATCTTTCACCATTTTATATTTGTTGTCTTTCTTTATCACTCTTCCTGCTTTAAGGATCAGTTCACTGTTTTAATTTCAAAATTTGGCATAAAATTTAAAGATTTTACTGATTCAGGGCTACTAAATATCCGGCTCATGACTCATTGGTTTGTGGCTGTGGTTTTGCCTTCACAAGTGTTTCTGATGCTTATAAGAGAGGGGGTGGGGGGCTTAAAAGAAAATTTGCGGTAAGATTTTAGAAGAGAAGAAATATACCGATCTCAAACTGCCTTGTCCCCGATTGCAAGTGATTACTTTTTGGGGATATTTGAGTTACTAGGCCACTTCCGAGTTTCAAAAAGCCCTTTCAAAATGAGGCCAAGTACACAACCTTTCTTGTGAAAACGAGCGTTATTTGCATGAGAATGAAAAATCATTTTGAGTGCTTAACCTCGTTTCTCTTACAGAGGCTCGGGGGAACGCGGTAATGACCTATTATAAAGCCCGGGAGGGACTCCCCATATGAAAGGGGTGGGCATGCTCGTCGTCTCGTTTAGGGGTATAAATTTCGGATTTTGGTCTCACTTAGGGTGTTCTGGGCAAAACGCCATCATATTTAGCCGTGAAGGTCTCGTTTAGGGTTGCACACGAAAAAATATAAAAATAAACATATTGTCTGTGTTTTAACATGGGCTCTCTTAGGGGGCAAAAAAAGCTTGGGCCCCGCCCAGATCGGTCTCCTTTAGGGGTTTAATTCAAAATTCTCGACGAGCATCCCCACCCCTTTCATATGGGGAGTCCCCCCGGGTTATAAAGGCTCTACCTAGTCTTCCTTGTAGCCGTTTTTGTCTCGTCACGCAAGAGGAGGAGCGTTGCGTGACGAGACAAAAACGGCTGGGAGTTAGACTTAGACTGCGAGCGGCTTCTCTTTTTCCTCAGATTTAGTAAGGGGAGTGCACGTGCGCGCGAGAGAGAGACGAGAGACGCCATTTGCGTGTCTCGCGTTTTGCTCGACGACGGTCTACAGAAAAAAGAGAGACATTCCCATCATCATCCCCCAGTCTCGCGCTACTTGCTTGTCTCCAGCTCTTACGCTTCTCGCTTGCTCCATGCTCCCTGCCCTAATGACTGTGGAGGAGACAGACATTTCCTTTCGGTCAATATCGTATCTGACAAGTACGCGCGCGCGCGTTTAGGTAGAACTCGCGCGAGGCAAACGTCAGCAGAAACGAATTTCGACATACTTGGGTGGTATGATAATCTTCCAAAACATCCCAAATCAGATTACGCACCGATTACACAAATTCGCAAGGGTGAACCATTTATCAATCACGATCTGTACCCTTTCAGCTGTTTGCACTAATGACACTAACCGCACAGCTCAAAATCGGCAAAAACTTTAAGAAAAATAAAATTAAATAAATGAAAAATAGATTTCCAGATGATAAAATGGTAAGGTAACAATAGTGCTGAATCGAAGTGGCAGTTAATAGGTCTTGAATTTTACAGTCAATTCATAAGACGAGGGCCGGTTCTCTGTTATGAAAAGTCGGATAGCGATCGCGGATAGCATGCTCGCGAATATGCTTGTCGTTCTCGTTGAATATTGAAGTTATGCCTGCAGAAGGGCTCTTCCGGAAGTTGATGTCATCTTAAAACAGAGGTTAAACGCGTAGTTATTGATTCAGCTGTTTGGTAGGATGTAGTTACGGAATGCAATTTAATCTGTTTATAAATGTATCACTTACATAACATACAGTTGCTGTATCGCAAAATCGAAAGTCATGAACGTTCGTTTTAGACAAATTCCTTCACAAACGGTCGCAATGAATGGAAAGAACAACTCCTGTTCTCTTTGCTATGGGTTCATATTCAATCTATTGGTTGCCCTGTGCACTATTGGCTTCTTGTGCTATTTTTTGTACCGTTTTGACGCAAGGTTGGTCTCGCTGGAACGAAGACTGTGGAACAAGGAACATGGCGATAGCAGAATAAGTACAAAGGAGGGGATAGGGAGTTATGGCCAAGCAAGTCAGCACAAGCAGGCCATCCTTATGAGAAAAGCAAGGACTGGTGGCAAGGTACGTCTTTCGGAAGCAAAACAGCTGAAAAATTTGATTATTGAAGAACAATCAAGAACGTGATCTAACAAGTCTCAATCTTGGGAAATATCAGGTCAAGTTCGTCAGTCTCACTCCAAGGAGTTCATGAATACTTACGGGTTTCATACAGAATACAATTTACGTCCTCCTGGGGATGCGTTTGTCGGCGAAAGGATAAACGCCAGAAACGCGTGTGACGCGCGTGGTAACTCAAAGAACCGGCGGCAAAAACGCTACAAAGCCATCAAACTCATAGTTCATCTTTAGCGGGATGATGATACTTGATATCAAGCTATTTAGCATATGTTTTATAAAATTTCACTGTTCAACTTGTAAAGCTATTCACGGCGGTGCAGACCGGATTGATTCTTGTTATGGCAAAATGCTGCAGAAAACGAAAGTAAAACAAAATTACTGTACCCTGCAATGAAATATTCATTTTTATAGCTGTACATATACATATGCCTTTGGTCACTGTTTCGTCATTCGGCTCCCGGAGTGATAAGTCAACTAATTTCTGCGCTAGAAAAGAAGACGTGGAAATTCTTAAAACAGAAAACGTGAAAATGAAAAATGGGACTGAAGCAAACCCTAATTGTAACCTTTGCTTTATCTCGTATCGAGATAAGGCAGATTTTTTTCGGCCCTTCGGGCCTCAGTTTGGTCTAAAAATAAGGGGTTGTCCTAGTTACCTATTAAAAGTTTATCATGACGCAATTGCTAGTGATTAGCTTTTCGAAAGCAATTCGCGGGAAAGGCTTATCTAAAAAATAGACCTACTTGTGAAAAACGCCGTTGCATAGGGGCAGTATGGAAGTTAGACGCTCCGGGTTATGGGCTGCTGACCTTATGAAGTTCTGATATCAATAAATAAAGTTATTATTCATTCAAAATATTTCCCCGATTCTGATTGGCTAAAAGCACAAGCATAACTCACCATAACCAGCTACTGATGACCAAATTTGGAAGAATTTTGCGAGTAATCAACCCGATGACGTCAAAGTGCAGCTTCCTTGCAGGTTAATGCACCGTTAACCGAGAAGACCTGGGACGAGGTTGAGTTGTTTTAATTGTGAAAACAAAAATGGCGGACATTTCACTCGTTTTAAGAGTAAGAACTAGGCGAAAAAATAGCTAAAAACATGGCAAGAACAGCAAGAAGACAACTCGAAGGTTGGAGATTACCGGGGCTTTTATTTTCCAAAGGCCCTTTTTGAGGGGCTTATTTTTGGAGGGGCTTATAAACGGAGGGAAGTTTGCGTTTCAAAATCGGCTGGGCTTATACTTGGAAGGAAATTTGCGTCTCAAAATCGATTGGGCTAGCTTATAGTTGAAAGGAAATTTACGTCAGTAATTTGCAGAAAGTTTTTACTGAAACTCGCCTTGAGGACGTAGACCTTTCTAAAACGTGGCCCTACAAATACTTTGTCCATATGGACCGAGGAAATCAAGGCCAAAAGTGAAGAGGAACCACGCAAACAGCAATTAACTTTGACACTTTCTGACTACAAACACTTGGCAGACATGAAATAGTTCTTTGGCAAATACAAAAATTTATATGTTACTGTACCGTTTTTGCTTATTTTGTATTTGAGGGCACTTTCCAAGTACAAGCCCCCAGGGGCTTATATTCGGAGGGGCGATTTAACGGAGGGTTTTTTGCGTTACGAGTTTGAGGGGCTTATATCTGGAGGGGCTTATTTTCGGAACTTTACGGTATTTGCGGAGCTGAACAACCCTAAACGTGCACTATCGATGACGAACTTAACATCGATGAAGGTAAGCATGTTTTAGCTATGTTTTTAAACTAGGAATTATTTTGAATGAATAATAAAACAATTATTGAATTCGGCTTTCGTATAATATGAAGAATTATGGAGATCGAGGAGGGTGTTATCGATAACACCACGATAACACCTACCTCGATCTCCATAATTCTTCATAAGATACTCAGCCTCATTCATAATTGTTAAATAATTTGCAAAAAGTTCAACTTGTTGCTAAACAAAACCATAGTCCCCTGAGATCGGTATTTTTCCATCCGCTTTCCGCCGTCTGCAAGTATCTGATCCTCGTTTTAAGGAATCCCCGGTTTCAACCTTACGGTTTGCAATGATACCTTTTTTTGTAATTTATGTCATGTTCATTCCCACGTTCTTTTTCGAACCTAATAGCTTCTGCGCAACGTACTAGTTTTTACATTCAGCGAAATTCACTACTTTCAGACATAATTGTTTACCCTGGGTACCAGACCTTTTTCTCGCATGCAGCGGGAATTTTCGGTGTTGTTCGCGCGGGTCACTATAAAGACTTGACAGAAACCGGAAACCGCGCTTGAAAACTCTCTGGCACCCAGGGTAATAATTGTTTTGCCCTCTCTAAGTTTTTGAAGGAAATTAAAGACCGGCCTTTGTTCTATTGGCAAGCAAGACACGGAACTCTTTCTGTTGGCCAGAACCTCTTTAGAACCTCTAATCTGATAGGTTCTTGTTGGCCCGAAGCTCTATTGTTTCAGAGTTTGGGTTCATTGTTAGTTTTGATTGGGTTAGGGCTATCTATTGTTTTCTAAACCAATCCTGTGAGCCGTACTTAGAGCTTCCGGCCCACCCAACTCTTTGCGCGATGTTACACGCGTTGCGGGTAATCAAAATTATAATGGCATTCAGTAAACAAGACTGTTCCCAGTCCCCTATTTTTCGTAAGATCGTTTTAATATATCACATTACCTTAAAAACCCTGTCGTAGTAAAGTCGACAGTAAACAGGCCAAATATCAAGTTATGTGTTGGTGATTATGACTTCAAAGTGGAAAAATCAACGAAACGAAAAGAAAAGAAAACGGGTTTGGCGGAGGATGATGACAGAAAATCTAACCAGGACAAATGCAGCGAACGCACAGAGATCCAATCCACCTCGAAAGAGCCGAAAGGAGACAAAACATTAAACAAAAAACGGTAATTATCGAGGCAGCTTGGCTGGACGGTTAAAACGCCAGCTTGATTTTTTAAAGTCTTTCAGTGGACAGTCGTGGGCTTTTTTTAAAATAGCCAACAAATTTGTCTTTGTCAGCTGGGATAGGAAAAGGAAGTTAAAAAAAAAAAATATGATCTGTTCAAATAAGGAACTAATTTGACTGAAATTACAGTTCTAGGCTTGATTTCGTGTTCAGGTGGGAACAACGTTTTATTTCCCAAAAAGTTGTCACACCAATTGATTTATTGCTTTTGCACTGAGTATTTGCGATATACTTAAAGATGCGGGTATAAAACGTTGACCAACTCCTATAAAATTGGATTTCAGAGGCAGGCAAATCTTTCATTTTTTTGGTTTATTTTACTTATGTTGGATTTGTTTAGCGCCACCTTCAAAATGGAAAAAGGTACTTGAAAAGATTATCGACATGGCCGACGGTCAGTACTATATTGTCTTTATGGATTTCGTGGCGAACGTAAAGGAGGCACACACTTGTATGGTCGAAGAACTTAAGCACACTTGCCTAAAGTGTCATGGCAAAGGAATGAACGAAGAAGAGAAACTACAGACAATGTCCAAGTTCAGGTGTGATTTGTGAAACAACACCCCTACTCATTTAGCAAGAAATAACAACAACAAAAACCACTACTACTACTACTACTACTGCCACTGCCACTGCCACTGTCAATTAGCGATACTGTTATAATTTAAAAGCGCTCTCAATTGTCTTGTTTTCTACCATGGAGATATCATGGTGCGAAAAAAAATAGAAGAGGACCATCATTCTTAGCTGATGGTCAGCAACTTTTTTACAGGAATCTCGAGAGTCAGTTTCTCGTAGCGTCCGAAGCGTACCAGGTAGGGACGCACGATGACCACGTAAATCTAGTGTGCAGGATTGGATGCCCACGAACCCGTATTGGATGGATACACGAGTTTGGTCGAGCAGGACGGAATGGGGAAATTGCTAATGGTAAGCTTTGACGGCTATTTTGAAACAATCTTGAGATTCGAAGAAAAAGCAAAAAGCCGCTAAAGTATAAATATAGGACGCAGAAATTACATGTATGAGGCCACAAGCTTTTACCCTGTTCATAAGAACGCCTATCTTTCACTTGTTGGACTTAAATAAATAAAGAGCTTACCGCCATGGATCATGAGAGGATTCGATGAGCCATTAGCTCCAAGCCTTGGCAAAGTTAATATGTAAATATCAGTACAACAAATAGCGGAGTTCTGGCGTGCGAAGCACCATGGGTAAGAAAATCTACCCAAAAAATTTGGTAATCAAGTGACCGTACACCGCCCGGCCTCAACAGTCTATTTGTTCAACTATTGCCTTTACATATAGTTTTTTTTACGTCTGAACAGGTATAATCTATTGTAACGAGTTCAGAGATGATCGGCGCCTCATAACGTGGCTCAGAGGTGTGGATTCAGTAGAAAAAGAGCAAATCATGCGTCAATATGCAGAATCGTGGAGGTAAGCTAGATTACCTTTAAAATAGGAGTTTCTATTGTCGAAGAAGAATGAATTATTAGATCTTTGGCACATATAGATATGGGACTTTTAATTCAAATATTAATATTAATTTTTTTAAAACAAACGAAAGTCTCCTTTGTGGGAAGCAGGTGTTTCATTGGAAATTAATCAGTTGCGTATCTAAACACGTCTTTTTTTCTTATAAATAAGTAAGTATTCGGGAAGGGTAGCTATTATAACATTATTTTTTGGTTTAAATCATTTAGATATGTTTACTGCACATTGACGGGTGAATGCATGAGGGCCTTTCTTACGGGTTGGTTTGGAGAAGACCCAGACCTGCCACTAGAATACAAGGAAACTTGCGGTGAGTCATGTGATTCAAACGTAGACAATGATTACAACGTCAAAGATGATTTCCTCTTGCTGTTAGAGGTGGTTGGTCAACTCAGAGAACACAGCCGGGGGGGGGGGGTACTCCCGCGAATTTTGGATAGGGGTGTGCCGCGAAGGTTCGTGAACCCTAACACTATTTATGGACTAAGAAAGCGAAAACTGATACCGTTTTTAAGGCCGAAAGCCGAAAAATGACACCCTATTCAAGGAAAAAACAAAATTATTAATAGCATGAAAAGGAAAACTTTAAAAAAAATGTTCGTTCAGGCGGGCGTTTTTACACTCCAGCGTTAGATAATACAAATAAGCTATCCTATCTAAGGACCACACCAGGGACACAGAGACAAAAGGGTCAAAAAAGATACCCTATTTAAGGACCGAGAGCCTCAAAAACCATACACTATTCCGCGGCACGTACCTATATCGCCCATATATGGGAGTACCCCCCCCCCGGGATAGGCATTCATAAATTACAAAATGGACAAGTAGCTAGCTGTCTTAATTAAGCGCCCTTGAACCGATAATTTAAGGCCTTTATGATATGTTGTCAGTACAAACGAAAGATAACCCCCAATTTCTTATCAATTTTCTTCTATGTCTGAGTAACAAAGGAAACTCCCTGCTTCATGTCATATGCCTCCATAAAAAAGAAAAACAAATCAAACTAACAAACTAACAAAAACTGGCAAACCAGCAAACATTTCTATACGTTGCTTGCTTTTATTATGTTTAAATCCACTTTTCGATCTATTTTAGATAATTAACTGGCTGAGAGGATCGGCAACAGCTTCTAAAGACGGCGGAATGCGGATATTGTCTCACGAGTCTCAATCATTCGGAAAAGGGATCGGGAGGAGCATTGCTGAATGGAGCAGAATCTTGCGTCAAGCCGTTGGAAACGCCACGCCAAGCCAAGTCCCCGAAAGTTGCCGATCTCTGTTGTCAAAGATTTACAACAGGCATTACTGTTGGACCCTTCCAAAAAGGCAAAGGATCTACAGAAAGGTATCCCATCATAAATCGTTATTGCTTTATCGTACCATATACGAATTATACCTGTAGGTATTTGAACCCAAACACCTTTATAAAGTACTTTAGTTACTGGACCCTTTAGACCACTTACCTGCCTAGGTGACGAACTGTTTTTTGATTGAACTTACAGGACACGGTATTTCTTATGTTCCTGTCGAAAGAAGTATTGTTGCTGCCAATATAGATAAAGTAAGGAGGGTGAGAAATGTCGCTTTAAAAGGTTCTGGAAGTGTTGACGGAGAAGTTCACTTGATGAGTAAAATCATCAATTTTTAAAAAGAAATCCAACAAGAGGTGGAGAAACCGATACACAAAGCGCGTAAGTACAACTATAAGGTTTAGCAAATGCTGACATGATAAACGGGGTTTTCTTTTTAACCCGGGATATGACAGATATGACTGGCAAATACTCTGGCAGACTTACCAGTCAAATAATTTCTCCGCTAATATATTTTTAATATTTTGATTTAATATAAATTAAATTATATGATTGCATAAAAATGAGGTATATCTCTTTAAAAAAAAAGCTTTAAAAGTTTAAGAAGTAATTATCATTACACAATTTCAAAGAAAAAATTGAACTAAATAAAATAAAATAAACCTAATTTGAAACCCCTTCGAAAATAGTCTATTTTACAGACTATGAAAAGGCAGATGAAAAGCCAGACAGTCTCCACATTTATAAACCTCTTAGCAATAACGCAACTTCTTATTATCATTTTTTTTTAGACTGTCCAAGCTATCCCAAGAAAAAGGATGCGTTAATTTTTTGACAAACTTCTAATAAAAGCAAACTTATCAATTTATTTACTTCTTTCTTTATTCAAATAACTAAAACCAAACTGCCCCACCTCTCCCGGCCAATTTAATTGTTCAAGTTTTTTTTGTTGTTGTTGTTGTCATTTTCGTTCCAAAAGAGACTTTCAGAATATTGGTATATGTCTATTACTATTTGTTATTTTCAACAGACGAGTCCACGAATGTAGAAATGGCAGAGAGAATCAAAGGTCTCTCGCTTCCCTATCCTATGAGGAAAACACCCTTCATATTTTCTGGAGACTTTCGAGCTGCTTTCTTTATGAATCCCCACCAGGCCCGTTTGTTTGCTTCAGGTGAACATTTAAACGTCGATTTGACATTTACTGGGAATAGCTACATGCCATACTTGATTAATGTATTGACGTTTGACCTCGACACATTGCAGTGTGAGTATACTTATAGCTACATCTTCGGGTGTACAAGGCGCTAACCGCGCTTTTGCATTGAAATGACATTAATTTGTTATCTCTTAATGCGTGTCAAAACTATTATTGCGTTACTTTTTTAGTAGATTGGAATAAATTTGTTGTTGTTGCTGACAAGAAACGATAGCTAACCAGATACATATACGGCTGATATTCTCTTAGTTTGCATACCATTATGACAAAAAATATATTACCTTACACTCGAAAAAAATATACCCTGTAACAGTTAAATCCACCATTTCACATAGATCATAATGCATCTTGTTACCCTCCCCTCGCCCCAAATTTTGCAAGACCATTGTTTTCAATTTCTCCTGGGTATTACAGTCCTCCCAAATAAAAATTGAAGACAATGGGTATGCAAAATTTAAACACGGTGCATTCTGGCCTATGTGAAAAAAGTGAATGGTCAAGCGACAAATGCATATAAGTATAACTGTAATGTTGGAAATATAAGCGTGATTCATTTCACGTTCTCTCTCTTCATGCAGGGACTCCCGTAGCACGATGTCTTTTAAACAAACAGAATGGCGAACCCCATGGGAAAGTTTTTAGTGAAATTTTCTCCTCAGTCAACCATCAATATGAATATTTTAACAATGGAGAAAGGATCGAAGCGATTACGGTTGATTTTTCTGACGCCGAAGTTAACGGACTCGAAGAGCCCCTCGGAAAGGATATGACGAGTAAAATTCTTCGTGGGTGCAAGGTGAACTTGATTAGTTTCATTGAAACCCAAATCAACTTTGTTTTCCCTTCACCGGTCCCACACGCCCGAGATAACGTGTAAACATAAAATTTAATTTTAGACATTCCAAACATATATCATTGCCACAACAATGTTAATGCAAAAATAAAATAAGTACAAAATTGTGGTCAATGTCCAATAAACATATAATTATGTTATATTATTTTCGTTAGGCAATTTTGAAGGACTAGGGTATCTTCAGTTAGCTCCATCATAGTCGAATCGTCTACTTCCAATCAGAAGTTCACTAGTATTTATTAATAAACAAATGAATTGTATTTTTCCTCGGAGAAAGGAACGAAAAAAAAAAACGTAAAGAACAAACAAACAAACCAATTTTTTTTTGGTTTTGTTTTGTTTTCAGGTACATTGGTCAAGTTCATACAAGAGGGTAAGCCACCCTGTCTGCTCAAATAAAGATGAGATAACAACCTTCCAGCACCTGGCGTAGAAAATAGAAGATGTAAAGAAGAAGGAAGAAGTTCTCCTGCTTTTCGACGTTTTGGCGGGTCAAAAGCACGTCAGCAGTGCGGCAGCTTTCATAACTGATAAAAAGTTAAGAGAGGGAACACAATTGATAACTAATTCCTCCTGGAAGAAAGCAAAGGCCTGGAAGGAATGGTGGACCAGAGAGAGGCATTTATGTAAGCACTAATTTTTCATTGATATGCTAAAACAAAAAATCTGTACACTTCCATCTGTACACGCCAACATCACTGGAAATTTTTAATTATCTTCACTTGCTCTGTTGGAAAAGGCCAGAAAAGCTTCATCTACAGACAGAGAATGAGGAAAGGCGTCACATTCTCTTTTAAATCTATTTTAGAGTTTAAAACATTTCAATTTCCTGTTTATTAGGCATGTTTACAACTGCTTTTACTCTCATGGATGAGGAGCATGATGGGATCATGCTACTGCAAAGACGAAATCAAAAGTACGTAGTTATTGCTAAAATTAGTTACTTTTCAGTGCTATTGGGATTACTGTAAAGTTGAATTCAGGAATTAGATGAAAGGGCCTTTACACAAGACAAGTCAAGAAATTTATTATCCTATTGTTGCTTACAACTTCTTGGCACGAAGTACTCATGGACAATACACCTACCTGGAAAGCCGGGGGAATATGACATTGTCATGAATGGCTAAATAAATGGATTGCTGCCAATAACGAACATTTTATTCCAAGAAAACTATTAGACATGAAATTTACTGTTATGATAAGATTGTAAGATTTAGAAAATCAGTAAAAAAGCACACAGTGGCGTCTAATGTGTCCTAAACTAAATGAAATCAAAGCTTTTTTTCCAGGTCCACCAGACGCTTTAAAAACCAAGCGAAAAAAAAAAAAAAAAAGAGAAGGTAAAATTGTTTATTTGGATTTGTTAATGTCAATTATAGTGATCTAACGAGGGAAACTGGTTGTCCTTATATAAAACTAAATTTAAGAACGTATTGAGGAGAAAGTAGCGATGCAGACATATAAATGGAATTTCTTTACCATCGAAAATCAAGAAGTGGGGAATTTGGGCATGTCAGCTAAAATAATTGGGCTCCGCACCTATGTCTATAGTGCACTGGATAATTTGTATACAATTTTCCATGCCATGGAGTGCTTCTAATCCATTGCTCAGCAATGTGTTACGATGGAAATAGATAACTTTCGTTCTGTTAAAATTTACTGTAGCTATAACCGCGAGGGCACAAGGCATAATCTGCAGTTAGGCATTCATTTTTGTTAATTCATTTGATGGTGGTTTGTGTGTTTTTCTTTTCAACAGACAACGGCTTGCTGATAAATAGACGAGTGAACGTAGAAACAGCTGTTGCCGACGGGAACTGGGAGGGGTGGTTCGTGGGAACTATTATAAATTACAACAAGCAGACCAAGCAGTATAAGATTTCTTTCGATGTTTTCGATAGCACTCACAATATTGTTGTTCCGGGCGATGAAATTCCATCGGAGGACATTGAACTCTTGTAAATCCCTATTTTTGTCCAGGCCTTGGTTCCTTATAAAAGTTTGTTGTTATATAAGCAAAGTATGGTTCTCTAGTGAATAAATATTAAGTAAATAAATGAAAAACCCAAAATTTAAAAAGAATATATACTCAAAACAATATTAACCCTCTTCAGACTGGGCATTTCTTGTTTCCTGCCACCGGGTTGAGGGGGGGGGGGGGGGGGGGGACTCATGCACTTTTTGCCCGTTCCACCATTTACTAGTAAATAGTGAACAAATACTAGTAAATGAAAATCTCGCTAACAAGTCAAGCCTTTTTGGCCCGTTCCACCATTTACTAGTAAATAGAGTCAAGATACTAGTAAATGAAAATCTCGCTAAAAAGGTCAAACCTTTTTCGCCCATTCCACAATTTACTAGTAAATGAGAATTTCGCTAAAAGTCACGGTTTTTTTCGTCCCTTCCACAATTTACAAGTAAATAGTGTGAAGATACTAGTAAATGAAAATCTCGCTAAAAAGTCATGCCCTTTTGGCCCGTTTTACCATTTATTGGTAAATGTAATTTATATACTAGTAAAGGAAAATCTCGCTAAAAGGTCAAACCTTTTTCGCCCATTCGCACAATGTACTAGAAAATGAAAATCTCGCTAATAAGTCAAGCCGTTTTGGCCCGTTCCACCATTTACTAGTAATTAGTGTCAAGATACTAGTAAATGAAAATGTCGCTAAATGGTCAAGCCTTTTTTGCCCATTCCACCATTTACTAGTAAATAGTGTTAGGATACTAATAAATGAGGACCCCCCCGTTTCACAATTTACTAGTAAATAGTGTGAAGATACCAGTAAATGAAAATCTCGCTAAAAGGTCAAACCTTTTTGTCTATCCACAATTTATAATTACCAGTACATAGTGTCAAGATACTAGTAAATGAAAATCTCGCTAAGGTCAAACCTTTTTTGCCTATTCCACAATTTACTAGTACATAGTGTCAAGATACTAGTAAATGAAAATCTCGCTAAAAGGTCAAACCTTTTTCGCCCATTCCACAATTTACTAGTAATTAGTATCAAGATACTAGTGAATGAAAATCTCGCTAAAAGGTCAAACCTGTTTTGCCCATTCCACAATTTACCAGTAAATAGAGTCAAGATACTAGTAAATGAAAATCTCGCTAAAAGGTCAAACCTTTTTCGCCCATTCCAGCATTTACTAGTAAATAGAGTCAAGATACTAGTAAATGAAAATCTCGCTAAAAGGTCAAACCTTTTTTGCCTATCCACAATTTACCAGTACATAGTGTCAAGATACTAGTAAATGAAAATCTCGCTAAAAGGTCAAACCTTTTTCGCCCATTCCACAATTTACTGGTAATTAGTATCAAGATACTAGTGAATGAAAATCTCGCTAAAAGGTCAAACCTGTTTTGCCCATTCCACAATTTACCAGTAAATAGAGTCAAGATACTAGTAAATGAAAATCTCGCTAAAAGGACAAACCTTTTTCGCCCATTCCACCATTTACTAGTAAATAGAGTCAAGATACTAGTAAATGAAAATCTCGCTAAAAGGTCAAACCTTTTTCGCCCATTCCACAATTTACTAGTACATAGTGTCAAGATACTAGTAAATGAAAATCTCGCTAAAAGGTCAAGCCTTTTTCGCCCATTCCACAATTTACTAGCAAATAGTGTGAAGATACTAGTAAATGAAAATCTCGCTAAAAGGTCAAGCCTTTTTCGCCCATTCCACCATTTACTAGTAATTAGTATCAAGATACTAGTAAATGAAAATGTCGCTAAAAGGTCAAACCTTTTTTGCCTATTCCACAATTTACTAGTACATAGTGTCAAGATACCAGTAAATGAAAATCTCGCTAAAAGGTCAAGCCCTTTTCGCCCGTTTTACCATTTATTAGTAAATGTAATTTATATACTAGTAAATGAAAATCTCGCTAAAAGGTCCAGCCTTTTTTGCCCATTAAGAAAATCAATGAAAAATATTTTTTACTGTTAAAGAATTTTGAAAGAAAATTTTTTACTAGTACTAGTAAAGTTTTTTAAAAACTTAAAAATATGAATTCCCGGTGGCTTTGATTGCCGGCTAAATTTCACAGTCAAAACATTTGTCACGTTCAACTAGTAAAAGTCGGTTCGTAAACAATCGTAGAAAGAATGTTCAGCTAGTTTTTGTAACGAATACGTTAAATTTGATCCTTCAATTTACATTGTTACTAAAGTATAAACGTTTCTTAGCAAAATTCTTGAATAAAGGTTATTTGATTTGTTAAATGACCAAATAAATAGAGGCAAGCAAACAGGTACAAGTCATAAGCTTGTGGTATCTCCTTCAGCGTCAACTCATCGGGTAAGTGAATCGGTATACTAGATTTTAAGTAGCACTTGAGATTTTGATATGTTCTTGATTTAGTACACAATTATAAGTCGCCACCCTAAAACTAAGTGGCCAAGGTTTCGTAAAACTTCATTTTCGTTTTTTCTCTGAGAATATAAAAAAGAAAGAAATATAAATTCGTGAACTCGTCAATGAACTAATTTTGTTTGATTTTCCTGCTCGATATTTACCATGAAGTCTTTGTTAAGTGGTATGGTTGGTTGTTCTTTAGGCTATTAAATTATTTTTAAGACATGTATAATGTTTAGTTTTTTCGTACGTGAACGATGATATTTTTGGTTCCCAACACCGAATTCTACTAATAGGCTTCCCTTTTTTTTGAGTTAAGAATTAAGACGTTAAGATTAATTTTGCTAAGGCATTGTCCTGCGAAAAACTCATTTTAGAACGTTTTAACCCGTTCGCGATCAATGCATTGGTTGTTCTTTTACCTTGGTAAAAATCTTTGATTCTTGGTTTCCATGAGTCGTAATCAACATTTTCATCTAAAAATCGTCAATCCTTCTAAGATTTTAGTTTCAGGTGAGAGCGTTTTATCTTTCACCCTTTTAGATGAGACAGTTTGTTTTGTGATAGAGCACTTTTGAAAGGTACTATGTAACGAGGAGTTGCTTTTTTAGGTCAATTCTCTGCTGAAGACATTTCCTAGTACCTTCACCCATTCAGAAAATGTCCCTGTAGGTCTATGAATACAAATTTCATCAGAGAGCACTAATCGTAATAATCTTTCGTGGTGAAATCTGAAGGCACAGCTGCGTTAAAACTTTGAAAACGGTGGTTGATGTCTTGCAAATTATAATTTTCACAAAGTGCGACTAGCTCAGTTTGCAGATTTTAATATGACATTTTTTTATTTTGGTTTTCAGTTTCAATTAATACCATTCTCTTGGCAAAGAAGAGTGAAAGATGAAAAGCCTGTTTTTTATCGTGGTTCTTAGTCTCCTGGCTGTGGGTTATGCCAGGGACCAGGAAGCAGAACTTGCAATCCGAGGTATAAAGGTGATCGTACTAAGAAGGGGTCCGAGGGCTACTCCCACGTGTTCGGAAATGGCACGAAATACTACTAACACTTTTTCTTTGATAACTAACAGTAATATGAGTTTTATACTTTTAGCTATTTCAATATCCTGAGAGGAGGCTAAACAGTTCTATTTTCACATCGCCTCATTCAAGGACTGGACAACGTTTTGACTTTTCAAGCTGCCTTGTCCCCGCCGCGTATCGCCTTTCTCGCGTGGAGCGATTTTCACGCGCGCTCGCGTTTCGCTCGCTCTACTATCCCTGAGGAAAAATGGGGACTACTCGTTTATATAATCTACTCGTGATCACTTTCTGGGGGATATTTGAGTTAATAAGCCATGAACTTCCTCCCGTAAGGATCAGTTTACTGTTTTAATTTCAAAATTTGGTCAGTGAAGAAAAAAAGAGAGACATAAAAAGATTGTGTTCATTAGAAACTTTGATCGCCGGGAATGAAGTGCCAAAATGTCTCTGAGTAATCAATAATTAAAGAGCTTCTGAAGTGGAATGGTTCCGTCTCCTGAAAACGCTTTAAAAATCGAATAAAAAATCTTGGCAGTAGGGAAACATAAGGTACAACAACCCAATCCGCCCCGGCCGACTCCTTCCCCCCCGGTCCACTCCTTTCCCCCGGCCGACTCCTTCCCCCGGCCCTCCTTTCCCCCTGGCCCCTCCTTCCCCCGGCCTACTCCTTTCCCCCGACCCACTCCTTCCCCCCGGCCCCTCCTTTCCCCCCGGCTCCTCCTTCCCCCGGCCCCTCCTTTTCCCCTGGCCCCTCCTTCCCCCCGGCCTACTCCTTTCCCCCCGACCCACTCCTTCACCCCCCCGGCCTCCCCCGGCCCCTCCTGTCAAACTGTACGCGAAAGGGATAAGACATCAATTTGTATTTTAACAGGAAATTCTTGTAAGAATCAAGGAGGCAAGTGCGTCAAAGGTCAATCCTGCCCAAACGGTTATACAGCATTGGGATACTCCTGTGGGAAAAGGAAGAGGAGCCAGAAAAGAACGTGCTGCTCAAGTGTGTAGTAATAATTAGCCTAATAGTATGTAATAATAATTAGCCTAATTTAAATACTATATTATATTAGTAATAATTAGCCTGTGCAATCAAATAGCGACGATTGAAAATAGGATGAAATACACGCCGTTTTTGTCCAACTTCTAAGAATTTTTTAGCCTTTATACCTATTCATGTCATGGGTAACAAATTCAAGGCCTAAGTTTTGGCTTAATGGCACTATTCACTAACTTTTTCGAAAAAATACCTGTTAGAATTCTCGATGCGATGTTTCGTGTTTTTAGGTTTTCGAAAGAGTCTTTTAAGGGCCCTGACATCTTCATTCATAACCGGTTTAAAACCTTGACGCCATCTTGGCCCTGAGACGTACTGAACGTCATTGTAATAGGGACCTTAAGATCCGACGACGGCCACGGCAACGGAAACGACACAAAAGCAATAGGTTTAATTAGCAAAACAACAAATTTTGCACCAATTTTGCACGTGCATCGCGCTTTTTTTGTACATTTCTTTGCCGTCACTGCACGACTACGACGTGAAAATGCCTAATTTCACGATGTACAGAGGAAGTACACAACTGCAAGCGACGTCGAAATTTCCTCTCTCTTTCTGAACTTGCATATGGTTCTTAGGAATTCATATTTAGCAGGGTTCGCCTACATTTGAAGTCTATTTGACAAAGTTAGTTACTTGGATTAATCGCGATTAAGATTGAAAGAACGCGATTTCACTTTTTCAGCGACGTTTTCTTTGTCGTCGCCGTCCTCGGATCTTAAGGTCCCTATTATAGCAATTTTGTACTCGGCTTCCGATGTGAAATTTTATTTTTCGCGCCAAAATTAAGGAGTAATTTGCCACCAATGATGTTGCCTTTTATTTCCTTCATTGTTTCCTTGATTAAGACGCTTTTCATTCCAAGTTTGAAGTTATAATAGAGTACAGTGCACGTATCACAAATGATAAGAATACACTGAGCAGCATAACGAAACTGGACCATTATTTTTGGAGTTCAATCGATGCGAAGACACGTTTTAGCTTTTTAAAAAAGTTAGCAATTAGGATGGCATAGTTTCTTAGCAAGATAGTTATATGTTCGTGGGCGTACCTTGGCCTAGACCCAGACCTCGTTATTGCACACCGGCCGATTGAGACGTCAGCTAAATGCATTAACCGAGAGGGCCTGGAAAGACGCCGACAGGGACTAGGCAAAGCAATAGGCAAAGCGTACGTAATTAGTGTTTTGTAGCTAGACTTGAGACTTCCGGCCGCGCGGAAGGGTTGAGGTAAGCTTTCAGAAGACATTTGAAAAGGTATCGGAAGGACGGAGAACTATGTAAGCCAACTGATATCCTTATTTTCCAGCACAATTCGCAGTAATATGTAATGAATTGATAACTATTCTATCACAAGCAGTTTGAGCAGTTTCTCAGCTGCGAAAAAAGTGAAAAATGCTTATGACAAGGTTCGACGTTTTCCAAACTTTATTTCATTAGAAAGACTTACAAGGAAAATTATGTTTTGTATCTCGGTTTAGTTTGTCGAGAGGGCTGGGTTGAAAACGGAAATCAGTGCTACTTTACACTCCCCGAAAAAAAGGAAGCATTTGTGGGACTTTACCTATGCAAGCAACTTGGAGCAACCCTGCCAATCATCAAATCAGCCGAAGAGAACGACTTCCTTGTGAGTCTGACGGAGGGAAAAGGTGATCCACGGCTTGGAATGATAGGACCCAACGGCGACAACGTCTTTGAATGGCTCGACGGGACTGCTGTGGCCTTCTCTTCATGGAATAGCGGTGAGCCTAACGGTCCTGAATTAGAGAACTGTGGGATGGTGTACGTCAGCGGAAGTGGCAGAGGAAAGTGGAATGACGAACCCTGTTCGAATCCTCGAGTTATTGTTTGCCAGATGGAGAAGAAATGAGTCTGGCCCACAGCTGCTGTGAAGCTACTGAAATTGTAGGCTAGTCTCACGTCTCACATGTAGAATTATAGTGGGCGATCAATACTCAGTGAGCCAAACCTGACAAAGAAATAAAGGTGTTGGGAGATATTATTTGTTGTAGACAATCATTTCTTTGTATTTTCGAATAATGAATTTAATTTAGCTGTCAGTATCTCAACAGGCATCGCACCCAACATTACCATCCACCAATGCCAATGATCATTTAACTTAAGGGAGTGATTTTGGATATATCTCAGGGAACCCATACGCCGTCCTATTAAGCCAAATTTACGGGGGCGCACCAAACGACCTTTTTTCTGTAAAATTACAACCGTAAACCTTTATGCCTGAAATTATTTTGTTAATCATCCCTTATACTCAAGAAAATTAAGGTATGGGTCTTCTATTTAATTCCTCAAAAACGGAGGGTGTGGTTTAACTTTTTAAGCTTTCAATATAGCGTAAAATAACTTATGCACAGACTACCTGGGTGTAACCTCAATAACTTTGAATTATGGTTGCAGTCATTAATTGTCATGTGACCTATCAAGGCTATTTTTAGCTCAAAATTCTATTTGGCAAAATGGCACCACTTTTCATTACTTTCTGGAAGTTGCAGTGATCGTCATAGTGATGAGACTAACAGGTATATCATTTCTGTGGCCGGGCCTTTTAAGTTAATCTTTTAGAAAGGGACGAAATTCCGCGAAAACCGTTTGATGAGGGGACTGGGCACTAGTACAAAATTCCGTTTATTTATACTTACAATAATTTATTCAACAAAGCCCGGGCACAGATGTTTAGTCGAGGGCTAGGGCTACAAAATAGAGTCACCAACTCTTACCCTCCAAAGATAGCAAGATGCAATCAACGCTGGCCTGCGAAAACATCCGTTTCTCTTCGCTCTTCGCCGCTGGGGACGTTTCCTCCGCGCGAAACGTCCCCAGCGGCGAAGAGCGAGGAGAAACGGATGTTTTCGAAGGCCACAAACAAGCAAGAAAAAAAATATACAACGAAAAGAACCTCTCCTACATACACAGCACATAAAGGATAAATAAACATAGTATTTGAGTGAGAATTTCTGCAACGCAGTACTTCGATGGAAGAGTTACCCCTCTCCCCCACCCCCGTATCCATTTTCCTTATTTGAGCTCGACCCTTTTTTGTTACGGGGTATTAGTCACAAATAAATCCCGGGGACAAGATTCATCCCGTTCTATTGACCGTAAATCTCCTTGTAAGTTCCCTCTTAATAAGTCCCCTTCTCCGAGAATAAGCTCCCCCCATTTCAGGGGGATAATTAAAAAGTTTTGGAGCCCCCCCCCCCCCCCCTCTCTTTTAAGCCCTCTCTCCCTTTCCCTCCTTAATATTCACAGCCAAATCAGTCATAAATGATGGACTGTACACTTTTGGCTGTTCATGGGGACTGATTCGGCATCGATTATTCTTCGATCCCTAGCCTTTCATGTCCCTTAGTGGTGGTACTTAATTATAAATTCGCGAGTTTAACGAGAGAGTATTGCGCGGGTGACCTCGTCCCCAGGGCGCTTTTCCCTGGCTCAGTTGGCTTCCTGGGGACGAGGTTGTTTCGCGGGGTTTAATTTTCGCTATTTTAACAGGTAAATATGAAAAAAGGGCGTTAAATTTCACGAATTAGGCGATCTCAACTTCATTGTCTTTTTTTAAAAATCTGAACCTTAAAAAAAAAAGAATATAAACTGGAACAAGCAATGTGTGAAATCTTTGCACTGCTAACGTTAATTCACAACGGAAGACACAAAATGGAGCTTACCAGTAAAACCTTTCAGCAATTTCTGTTTGTCAATACATAACGTCGCTATCACATGTTTGTTGTTATTTGAATTTTCTCTATGGGTATTTAATTTCGCATTTTTTTACAATCGCTTAAAACGCGAAATATTAAGTCCCAATAAGGTATTTGAGTTTTTCCACTTTGCGTTCTGGTTCTTTAATGGAAAATTGATGCCATTTTCTGGTTATTCGAAAAGGCAATATAGCACCATGTTACGCTAAATTAAATAAGCCCATCCCCGCAATCTTTTAAGCCCCCAACTGCCCCTACCCCCCAGCCTAGCAAAAAAGGTTTCTTAGGGCCAGGGGGGCTAATATGAGGATTTTCTCCCGCGGACGCGTGGAGTTGTGGGATTGTTTTTAACAAACGCGTTTTACAATGTAACTGATTTTTTCGCCGTTTATTGACGCTCGATTTTGACAAAGGTAAGTTAACAGCGGCTTTACGAAGAACATTTTGTGCATTCTATAAAAGAGTGCTAGCCAAAGCGGAAAGAATGACATTGTTTGCATTGATCTCAGGTAGAAAATATTCTTAGCATGATCCTGTGATTCGAAGTGATAATCATAAGGGAAAACACTTTTACAAAAGGACAATGGAATAAAGGTAAGAAGGCTTTATTTTCTATGATTTTGATTTCTTTCTTTTTCTCTTTGTCGGTCTTGTGTCTTTCCTTGATCCTATGTCCCCTGTGAATTTCTTTTGATCATGGATCATGAGATTGATCGTGACTTGCAGGAGCGCCCATTTTAGCTGTCGATCAACCGAAATCGAATCATGTCCAGCGTGTAATCACGGGCTCACTTCACAGATTGTTGAAATTTAGAACTCTACTCGTCTTTGACTCGATAATTGCGAAATTTTTCTATATCGCGAGCTAAAACTTACTGAAAATGAACTGCTGACTATTGACTGTGTATAACCACGTGGTCCTCGCGGGCAGGGGGGAGCGCACAACCGCCTAGAAATTGTGAGAGATTGCCTTGGAATCCTCAGCATTCAACTGCACATTGCAACCCTACTCTAGGCTATTTGTTGTATAACAATCAGCAAAAAAAAGCACATTATGTAGTCCGTGCGGGGTTAAATTCTGAAAAGTGCCAATGCCTTGAATTTTAACACAAGACAGAAGAAATGGTGACGATGGCAAGAAGATTGGTTGGAACTGCGACTTCAATTACCAGGCCCCAGTTGTTCAAAAGCGGGATAGCGCTATCCACCATGCCAGATAATTCACTTTGCAACAGATATTAGTGTTAGGGAAACTAATTGTGCTATCCAGGGGATTAAGTGATTCGGTAAAATCCAACTAGTGGTCTATTATCAATGCTGCATTCTGATTGGCTGAGCTACTACTAGGCTATATGTTATAGTGCACTAGTATTTAAAAAACGCCAGCTTTGAAAACCAAAGCAATGGCAATAAGTCTAGCTTTAACTAGCTAAAGTTGTTTTGTCTCGATATTTTTGACCAGTTGGATTTTACTTTATTATTCCTCTCACCTTTCTGGCCTCTGAGTCAATAGCCCATGAGGCCTCAGAACCCATTCGGACTCGAGGAATAATTGTCAATTATCCCGTGGATAGTGCCATCCACACCTTTTGAACAACTGGGGCCAGGATTCTTTAGTAAACTGTTTTCATGTTCAGATCAAGGCTATTGTTTGACAAACCTCAGTGGGATATTTAAATTTAAGCAAATACTTTATACAAAATGATTTCTGGTAGTTGTACTCAACTGATCATTTTATAAAATGCTCCATTGTCAAACACCTCCCCCTCCTCCCAAAGCATACTCCTGGCATTTCCCCTGTAATTCTTCCTGGCGAGTGGGGAGTTTGATGGGAAAGGCATTCCCAGAGGTGAGGTTTTCACTGGTTTTCACAAGCAAAGAGAGTTTGATTTTGGTTGTGTTTAGTCAAGACCATGACTAAGGTGGCAGAGGCTGTGTATGGTTTATCGCGTTACGTGCAGTTTTAGAGTTTTTCCTGATGGAAACTACATTCATAGTTTCTTTTTTTTGCACACACAAACAATTACAATACATTACATTACATTTACAATTCATTACAGGTAACTGTTATCATTTACAAAAAAGAAATAAAAAGAAAAGGAAAGACAAAGTCCACAAAAATACTATAGTTTATATATTAACAATTAAGAGAAGGCTGCCTGCCTTATGGTCCTCCATCACCCATCTGCCCGTTTGTCACTTGCACTTTAATTAACTGTATTGCTCAAATTATATTCTATTCTGAGGGGCATTGTTTAAAAGTAGCCCATTTCTTCCTAAAAGAGGCTAAGTTATTATTATCAAACGCAGTCTGTTTCCAGAGTGATATGAAGGGCAGGAGAGGAGGTTCAAACCAAACGACTTAGCTTGCAACTAAACTGAACGCATGCAGGGCTGTCGAAACAGCAACAAGAAGATTTATTCCAACTATGAATGCAGTGAATGTAGAGAAACAGAACTACATTCATAGTTGGAATAAATCTTCTTGTTGCTGTTTCGATAGCCCTGCATGCATTCAGTTTAGTTGCAAGCTAAGTCGTTTGGTTTGAACCTGCTCTCCTGCCCTTCATGTCACTCTGGAAATTCCAGTTCAGCTTCAGACTTTCCTTAATAAAAATTGCAGCATTTTTGTTGCCATTTTCTTTTATGGAGACTCTTTACTTCTTAGTCTTTAAAGCTGTTTGGGTGTGAAAAATTAATTAATTGATTTCATATTTCACTCATTTATCTTTAAAATACATTGACTATTTCTTGTTTTATTTCTTCATACCAGTTTGACCTGCCAGTTGCCTTTTGGAAAATAGAGCAAACACTCTGACTAGAATACACCCTGCAGGTAAAAAAAAATCAAGCTGTCGTATTTAATGTTATAGTATATATAACCAAACAATACCCTTACCCTAGGCCTGGTTCCTCGAAAGATGGTTAAACCCCAGGATTAAGCCAAATTTTAAGCAAGGTTTTCTCGTCTACCAAATAACATGCAACTCGAGCTTACAAACTACTGTCGAGCCATTACTCCGAGATACAGTAATGATATCACAAAATGTAACTGGTAATACTTTAGGAAGGTAAAGAACAAAAACTGAACAAAACTTGAATCCTAGATTAGCTCTAATCGTCCTTCCGGGAACCAGGCCCTGGGTCTTAAGATTCCTGAAGTTAGAAGAGCTTAAAAAACAGTTTTAAGTGACAAAATATTTTTGCAAAATTATAGCTTCCATAATACAGTTATTCATTGTGTGTAATCAATAAAGTTTAGATGATTGTTCATACCAAACTTTATGATTTTAATAAGTATATAATATGAGCATAATAGTACTTTAAGCCTGGGAAATTTACTGATGGTTTGTAGAGGCTTTATCAGAGGCAGATCCACAAATTTCAAAAGGGGGTGGCTAGGACAGTTGTCATTATATAGATCAAACTATTAAAATTTTGCCGAAAAATTCTCTCAAAATAATGCAAATTACACCGAAAAAGAGGTGGCTATGGTGCACTTGGCCCACTTCCAATCACCTCGAAAAAATATTATGTGTCTTCAAACTGCAAACAATAAAATGCTGCCAGACACTGTGTCAATGCTGCTTTAATGTTAGAAAAACAGAAAACTGCAAGTGATGGCATGATCATTCGTGAGTTGAAAATCCGGAATGGAGTGGACATTACACTTATGATTCTCTGTTAAACAAATGGGTAGTGGCTCAGTGTACTTTTGAGTTATGGCTGCAAAGCACAAAGGTGATAGTTGATTGCGATTCTAGCTAAGCAATAGTCCTTCTGAGTGTAACCATAACTCAATAGTGGATACTGCAGCCATTTACCATCTGTTTTGTAACATAACCAAAAGAGAAAAACTTTTAAATTTGCCAACAGTTTTAAGGGGAATGATAGAACTACATGTACAGATCATAGTTTGCAGACTCTTCTCCTTCAAAAATTGCTGGATAAGTATAATTATGTTATATTTGCCTGTCTGAAGGGTAGATGTCTCACCCTTTGCCTTTAACTTCCTTCTTGATGGTATCATTTTTTTATGGATAGCACTGTTTAACCATTGCATTTTCGTTCATATTTATTTACTAAAAAAGACCTGTGGAAAACGCGGGACATAGCATTTCTGAGCCCCTAAATTTGAAAAATTTTGTGGAGGAGCATGTCCCAAGACCCTTGTAGTTTGCAGTATGTTCAGAGGTCTACCTTTTTTTCTATAGATACACCTTCAAAAACTTCATGCTAGGCCCTTGCTTGCCTTCTGAATCTTTTCTCTCAGCAGGATAATAAAATTCTTTGCAAACTATGAGGCAAAAATAAGATGTAAAAGTGTAGTCTCATGGGAATTGAGCATGCACTAGCTTGTTAGCAATCAGCCATGGGCAAAATGTAAATATGTAATTGGCCAATCAGAGTGTGCTATTTTCTTTTGTCATGTTAATTACCTTGTTTTATTTTACCTTGGGAGTGGGGGAGGTAGGGGTATCCCTAGAAAAATCTGGGTGGGATTGTGAGGCATGTCTTGTAAAACAGAACCCTAATCTTTTTAAACTATGAGATGTGTTTTTCTCTACCGTGCCTCAGACCCGACCTAAAAGGGGTCATGGGAGGGGGTGCAATATGTGCTTAGAACAACCTTAAGAGTGAGGGATTGACATACTCAGGCACCAACCTATGGCCTTGCTAGTATCTTACCAATACGCATGCAACTGTGGACAACTGTTTTGGCCTCGTTTGGGCTCATCAGCATGACATAGTGATTACAACCCTGCAGTGATGACTTGAAGTCATGTTAACAGGTGCCCTTCACTCTATATACCACTTGTTCGAATAGGAGCTGTCACATTGTGCCGATTTTTTTTTTTTGCAAATAACAGAATAAAATTATTGTACTGTTGCTGATGCTGTCTATCTTTTTACTAGCATGGCAACTGCAGCACCTTCACCTTTGGCCAGCTCGGTAGAGAAGACAAATGGAAACAAGCTGAGCAGGCTTCTCATCGATGGCGGAACAACAGTGCTGAGGAATATTTTTGATTACTATCACCCTCCTACCAACTTGGCTTCTGACCTCAACTCCAATTACTCCATACTTAGCAAACTTTCGCGTAAAAGAGTACTAAATAAGCATCAGTGGGACAAATTGTTTCCCCCTGGTGGAGGGGTACCAGACTCCAACACGTTTGACATCACTCTTCTGTTCCTTCTACTAACCAACATTTGTGGTTTATCCCCTCCCCTGACAGGGTGGCACACCAAGCCATCCCCTGGTGATAACTCTCTTGAGGCTAACCTTGCTCGTGTTAAGTTCTTCCGTAATGAATTGTATGGTCACGTGACTTCCACTGCTTTTGATGCGGCAATTTTCTCTTCCCTGTGGCAAGAAATAAGTGCTGCTCTACTCTCTCTCGGTTTGGATCAAGCTGAAATTGACAGACTTAAGGCGGAGAGTGGTGGAGAGGAAGATTATCTTGATGCCTTATAAGTTATTTGAGTGGGCTGACAGTGATGTGGAAATAAAAACAGAGCTTAAGGATATCCGTCAATCTCAAGCCAAAATCCAGGAAGTACTGCAGCTCAAGGAAGACAGAAGAAAAAAAGACGAAGAAAATGAGGTTCTGAAAAAACTGGCAGTTGTTGACACCAAGAAAGTGATTCAAACTCACTTGGACAAGTATCAAGAGGGAACCCGCATTTCTGTCTTTGAGAAGATCGAGTTGTGGCTAAACGACCGTACTTCTAAAAATCGTGTCATGGTAATCAGTGGGGATGCAGGAATGGGCAAATCAGTGATTTCCGCTGTCGTTTGTCAAGGAATGCGACATGCTGGTCGGCTGACGGGAAGTCATTTTTGTCAGCACAACAAAGCGCGTCCTAGAAATCCTAAGATAATGCTTCAATCGTTAGCTTATCAGCTGAGTGAGTTTTTGCCTCCATATAAAAGAGAACTTGTAAAAGCACTGTCAAGAAATTTGGGTGAAGATATCAACAACCTAGAGGTTGGAGAGCTCTTTGAATTGCTGTTCGAGGAGCTTTTAATAAATGTAGATGATCCGGGAAGAAGCTTGCTCATGGTGATTGATGGCCTGGATGAAAGTGAATACAAAGGCCGCAACGAGCTGCTTGATGTCATGGCTAATCAGTTTAGTACACTTGCTGGTTGGGTTCGATTTTGTGTTACAACTCGCCCGGAAATAAATATCGCAGACCGTCTTAAAAAGTTCAACCCTGTTCTACTAGAGCAAGATGATGAAGAAAATGTAGAAGACATCAGACTCTTTCTTGAAAGACAGCTGTGCAACGTCATTCAATCAAGCTTTCAAGAAGTTGTTATTGATGCACTGGTCCGAGAGGCTGCAGGACATTTTTTATATGCTTATTTGATGGTCGATTTTATCAAGGAAAACGTTTTACTCCTTACCCCCAAGGAGTTAGGAAGAATCTTACCTTCAGGTGTATCGTCTGTTTATCAGTCCTACTTTGAACGTTTAGAGAACGAATTGAAAATTGGTGAGGACCAGTTTTTGACTTTTCTAAGTGCTTTGGCGGCTGCAAGAGAACCTCTTCCTCTAGACTTTGTTTCTAAGATGTTAATTGCGGGCTCGAAGTCCCCATCTAGTCATCGGAAAGTAAGAAAAGCTATCGAATCTATCTCAACCCTTCTTCCTGTTCATGATGACTGCATTGTGTTCTTCCACAAATCAGTTAAGGATTGGTTGACTGACAGAACTGCCTACGATCGCCACAACTTCTCTGTTTTTGAAAAGCAAGGTCATGTCATGCTTTCTCAGCTCTGTACTAATGAACTGAATAACGTGAAAAGAAAAGGCGTTCACGGCACTGAATTCAGTGACACTGCGAGGTACGCCCTACAGCATGGTGTTTGTCATATGCTTGAGTCGGAAGAGCTGGAAGAGAGTACAAGAAGCTTTGAAGAAATCGTTAACAACTATGTCACGGACGTAGACATTGTGTATGCAAAGCTATGTGTAAACGACACGGCTAGTTCTGAGGACATGGTCCTCACTCAGAAACAAGAAGCTTTTCAGTTATTGAGCAGTGAGAGCCAAAACGCCCTCGGCACGTTGTTGTTTCTTTTACGAAAGTACCATGAAAGACTTACGACGAATCCCACTTCTTTTTTCCAAGTGATGGTGAACGAAGGAGGAGACGATTTTGCTGGTGAAGCGACAGAACTTTTGCAGACCAAATATCATGATATACCGTACATGAAGTACGTTCACAAGGGGGCTATGGAAGAGGAAATTGAGGTTCAGGCTTTGTCTCGCTGTACCTCTCGAGTGGCTTGTTTTGATATTTCACCTCAGCAGGAGTTCATGGTGTGTGAATGTATGGACGGGACGATTCAGCTATGGTCACTACAGACAGGGAAGCAAATATGGAAACGTCCGGTCAAGTTCGGTAAACGTTTCGTTGATGATCTTGACGCGTTCAGAGTGGTACCCGAATCATCTGTTTTGTCATGTTATCGTTCCGTTTTTTTTCACCCTACTAAGCCCATTGTTCTTCCTGGAATCGTAAGCCATGCCTACTCAATTGACGGAGCTTTCCTTCCACTGTTCCCTAATAGCAACTGCAAATTTAGCGTTTGTTCAGTTAATGGGGATAGTATGATTACAGATTTTCCTAGTGATGCAAAATGCCTGGTCATGTGGAGTCTAACAAATGGCGAAGAGATCACTCGAACTGAGGGAGATGAGGTTGTATTGTCTTTTGCCTGGTCTCCAGATCGAAAGCTACTAGCAATTTCTCATCTTTCGAGACTGGTTTGTCTGGTTGATGCATTGAATTGCTTTGAGACACTTGCAGAGATCACCACTGTTTTACCATGTGGAATGATCAAGTTTGCCCTTAACCTCAAATTTCTGTTTTGTTGGTGTAAACCAGTTAAGTCTATGTGGGAGAGATACCCAAAAGGCATTCGCGTGAACGTGGATGTTGGATTGGATGTTGTTAACGATAACGTTGACTATGAACCTTGGGATTATGAATCATCCAGCAAAGCTGGATTCTTAATGGGAGATCCTGTATCATGTTTGTTCAGGCGTTTCGAGGACGTTTTGGGACCCCTTTGGGTTCTTGTAGAAGGAGCGTTTGCGTTTGTCTTGAACAGACAAAATGTATTGAGGGTATTCCCTGGAAACAACTGCATTGCCATGTTCAATCCTGGTGAAATGAAAATTGCAACAACCACGTCCCATAGAAGACTCCGTCATGTTGCTTTTGCTGTAGATGTGAAGTCCGTTTATGGTGTAACTGAAGACAAGGAAGCAGCAGTGGTATCTTTTGATGTATCAAGTGGAAAACTTACAGCAAAGATAGAGATTGGTACTTGTCGTGATGTCCATTATCCTATACAGCCTTTTACGACCGTAAACTATTCTGACCATGGTATTTGTCTTGTGACAATGACCAATGGTGTCCTTTTGAAACTACGTCATCGTAGGACTGCTGTTCAGCTATGGAATTTTGAGTTGTCTCAACAAGTCCGAAGTTGGCCCAGTCTATGCGAGGTTACGTATATGATGCCAGTCACGGACCATTGTGTAGCATGTGTGGGCAGAAGGTTTGAAGTGAGCATCCTGGACACATTAAGTGGAGACATAGTGAAGACCATCTCACTTTGTCATGAGGTACATGAGTCAACATGTCCAATTATGTATAAAGAAGCCATAGAATGTAACAGTACATTTCAGCTGTTATCCACGGCTCGTGACTCAGTTCAGCTGTCAGATGATAGAGGTAGTCTGTGGAAGAGAGTTTTTAAAGATTCTCTGTTGTACTCGTGGAATGTCCCTGGCATGTTTTCTCCAAAGGAAAACTTTGTCCTAATCTCAGCAAAATCCCCTCGGTGTAAGCAAGAAGTACACGTGCTTGATGCGTCTTCAGGGGCCACTCTTTGCACCCTTTGCACAGTCGATCACGTGACGAACTGTGCGTTTGTTAGTGACGCGGAATGTGTCATCGACTGCCAGGATAGCTCAGAAAGTTCTTGTCTTCGGTTGTTTAATGTTAAGACTGGAGATTTGCTTAGCGTACTTGATATGGATACAGGGCCTTCCTGTTTGGCCTCCTTCCCTCAAAAGGGTTTGATCGCCTTTGGCCTCTGGAACTCCGAACGTATGTGCGCATTTATCGAGGTAAAATTGCCTCGAGACAAAGTCAACAGGAAAGCAAAGGTGAGAAATGCGTTCGTGCTTAAGAATTATTTCGCGAAAATCAGTGAAGGTTTTTTTGTACTTTATATATCCAACAAACTCAAACAAACTTTGGGAAAGACACTGCTTGTTACTCTACGGGTTTACGGTACTTGAGTATCGTCTAGCGTTCTTTTTTGCTGGCGACAGAGGCTCAGCTGTTAGACTGTATTATTTTGACAGTTTGTTTATGAATACAACATTAATGAATATATGAATTTCATATGTTGGAACTGTGGGATGAAGGGACAATGCAAGGAAGACAATCGTAGTTAAAGATGCAACTTCAAAAACTCATTGATAATTCATAAAGAAAAACCAAAAGAAATAAACGTTTAATGAGTGTCTTTATACCTGGTAAAGACACGGCTAAACTTTGCGTCCAATTTCTTAGACCAATAACCCCAAATCTTAATATTAGTGCAAGAATGAGTTTATCTATATCAGAGATTTTGAAGCCCTTCAAAAAACTCGCAGGAACGTTTTGTGTCTCATGGTTGTCTTTTCTTTGTTTTGTTTTTAATCTTACAGGCCTTGAGTGTTCACAATGATGGATCTGAAGCCTGATCTGCCTCTTCCAAAGCCAAGAGACGGTGTGAACAATGCGGCGTGAAAACCTCATAAACGGATGGTTCGAAACTTATACAGTGGAAACCATTTACGTGTAGGGTTTTCTGTTAGCGTCATTGAATCACTCTTAGCAAGTGGCATAGAAAAGCCCTGGAACTAATGCTCTTTATCATAATTAATTGTTTAAGATGTGAGGCGTTGCTAGTTGTAAGGGTAGTTTTAGTTAGGAGTTTTAAGGCCAGGTTTTAACAAGTGAAACATAGGACCATTAAGGAGTAAAGTACACTGTCGCACGAAGTAGCGTAAGGTTTATATTTGAATAGTTCTCTGTGAGTATCGGACTTAGTATAAGCTAGTAAAACAAAACATCCACCTACCTTATGTTCTGTGTCATAAACAGTAGGTCAAGGTTTGTATTTCCTGATTTTTGAAAACTGGATTTTTTGGTCAAAGACTTAGTAATAGCCTTTTAGAAACACCACCGACAGAACTTGTGTTCAGCATCACAATCAAATAGGTTAAATCTTCCTTAAACAACCACCTACAAAGCGAAGAGTTAGTGGTCGCTTACGAGAGTCGAACCGCTGAGGGTCTTTTTTGATGAGAGGTCCGAAAACATCTGCTTCTTACAAGGCCACACACACGGTCTTTTAGCCCGTCACGAAATCCTCCTTCGTCGGAGGGAACGCGTGAAGAAGCCGAAAGCAGTCAAGCCTTTTATTTCGCGCACGGATTTCTGGGACGGTACATTCCCCACTCCCTTTCGGAAATATGTGCTGATGATGCAGATGCAAGTGTTCTTGGTTTAAACCCTGGGAGTTCTACGTTTCGGGATAAAACACCATTTTTACTTGGCAGCAAGGTTAGATTGCATCTTTTTATCGAAGTAATTGCGTATTTTGCTTTTTGGATGGGTATAGCCACCTCATGATTTTACTTTAGCTCACTTCCGCTTTGAGTGGTACATTTTCGAAACGTACTTAACATTTTCTCTCCATCGTGCACTCCATAACCCTTTGTCTTTTATGGTCCTGGGTATGGATCAGCGTTGATCTGATACAATTTTAACGATCGCTGTTCTCCTTAGAAAACAAGCCGGCCTCTGAGGAAGACTTGAAGACTCTCAAAGACTACGGGTTATAAAGAGTCAGTAACTGTAGTTCAAGAAACCCGGAACGGGTAAGGTTTCTACGCTTCTTTATTAATTCCCAATCTATTCATATTATCTGTTAATATTCTTGATTTTCTACTTATAGCTGTCAGCTATAAGTAGAATTATGTCCCTTGAATTAACGAAATAGGCACTCTTTCTCTTGATTTTCGTTTGCATTACAAGGCAGTCATGCATGTTTGTGGTTAATACAATACAATGGTTTTTCGCAGAATTTGCATGAAAATAGAGTCGTGGCTGCCTTGGCGTCACTTGCAATCCTAGCGTAATCGATCACGAAAACAGGAGCTCCTAGGGGATTGTATCTGTGCCAAAATTTGACTACTTCCTCTAAAAATTTATTGTAACAGTTTGTCAGTTATTGGGTTTCCATCATGTCGGTTGAACATGTAATCAAACTTCAAAAGTAAATAATGATAACAATGTATAACAATAATAATAATAATAATAAATTAGTAGATACATACATGCGCCATTAGCTGTTCATGCAGCTAGAAATTACGGGTAGTTAGCCAAAACTGATGCCTTTTGGCATCTTCCCCTGTGGCTGAGGTTAAATGCTTCCAACTTTCCCTTAGTTTTTGACATGATTCTTCCCAATCTTGGGTGGAAACCAAATGAAAATTGGGCCTAATAAAAATAGTCATCCAATCACTGTCGATAATGTGATGCGTCTGTTATACATGTTCATATGCATAAGGCTTCTTAGGGGAGCAGGGGGTGTGTATGTCCCTGGTCAAATTTCAAATAGGGTCATTTCGTGTTTTGAGGAGTAGGCCGTGTCCCTGTTGTTACACTGTATTTAACCCATCTTTATGTCTGCCCACTCATTTGTTGCCGTTCAAGGCCATGTCGCATATCGGGATTTTACCCTAACAGGGTGTTATAGATGTGTTATAGAGAAGTAAGGATTTCATTTGCATTCCAGTGCTTATTTTGTGGCGACCTTGTCCTACTTCTTTCATTCACCAATGAGCACAATTTTCTCAGCATATATTAGAAACAACACAGTAGTTGTTATCATGTCGTGAGATTACTAATTCACCGACGGGGTGGTAGTTGTAATGTCAGAAATGTGGTAGTGGCAGTAAAATGCTATTATACTGAGGGGGTGTTTATAATAGCCGTATATGTATTCTTCCTTAAAGTATTTTCCCTATTTCAGGGGGAGGCTTCACCTACATGTAGGCTCAATTGGTAAATGAGGGAGGGTGAGAGGGTAAGTGTTGGTATAAATGGTCAGCATTCATGTGGATATACAAGTTCAAACAATGAAGCAAGTGGTAATGGTTCTTCCTAAGGAGGGAGGGAGGAGTGGCATTTGTAGTTTAAGGCAGGGTGAGTGGATCATACTGGCAGTGGTAAATGAGAGGGGAGAGCGGTTGTGGAAGTGAAAGTGTTAGTACTAGTGAGGAGGGAGAGTTGCAGGACGTGGGAGAGGGGAGAAATAGTGGAAGTAGGGAGATGGGGGGTGGGGGGGGGGGGCAGGGGAAGTGGGGTGAAATGAACTTTAACATTTTCCCCAGGTTTCTGTTTATGCATGGTATAAAAAATTTCATTTTGTTTTGTGTGGTATCGTGGGAAGCTGTTCTTTTTTCTTTGCATTATTTTTCCTTGTGCTAACATTATTAATTAATGAAATATAATAGCTACTGCAATTTGCAATGAGCCACGCTACAGCGTGTGAGTAAACGTGTCTCCGGGAAATTACAAGTGCACAATATATCCCCGCCAAAATTTGACTTATTAAGCTTCTTAAATTCTAATTAACATTTTTCCTTCTTTTTCAGTGTGTACATTATTGGTGCTTGTAGAAATGTCCTCCAAGTTTTAAACTAGGGGCAATAACTACTTCTCAGGTACCCTTGACTGTTATACTGTCAATGACCCTTTTACTGTTGTATTTTAACTTAGATCTAAACATTTTTGTTAGAATTATAGTGCTTTTTTACTAAGATATTTTTTCTCCCCAATTGAGCTTACAAGCCAACTGGGAGCGGAGCTTGTCATTTAGTGTTGCAAACTTGTGAAGGATGAAGATGAAAGACCAAATATATTAATATCACATATAGATTTGCATGATGATGAAAGTGTGCACTGTAATAGGCCTTATAATTCAAAACTACCTTAATAGTCATAGTACTCTTTGTTTCCCCCACAAACTTTTGCATAAGCATTGTTTCTACTTTATCCTGGGATTTACGATCGTCCTTACATTCAAAATGCATGCTAATGTAAAATTGTGGCGAGAAAGCAAAGAGTATTGTGTGTTTTTGTTTTTTATTATTCAATAGCTGTTTAACTTAAACTGTTAAATGTGTGATGAGGCCCTCTGAATATGTTAATAACCTTGGTGAATCACTCAACTACTCAGTATGTTAGGTTCTTTTTTATGAGAGAAGATAACTATGATTCAGAGTTAATTCGTTTTTGTGTGTGTGTGTGTTCGTTTCTATGTAGATTTAAAGGGTGGTGGATGTTTCCTTTTCTGGCTTTTATGGCGACTGCAACACTGTCACCCCTGGCCAGCTCTGTAGAGAAGACAAATGGAAACAAGCTAAGCAGGCTTCTCATCGATGGCGGAACAACAGTGCTGAAGAATATTTTCGATTCCCATCACCCTCCTGCCAACTTGGCCGCTAATCTTAGTTCCAAACATATTCATTCCATTCTTACTAAACTTCGGAAAAGAAACATTCTGAATGGTAGTCAATGGGACAAACTGTTCCCACCACCAGGTGGAGGGACACCAAACTCTATTAACTTTGATATCACTCTTCTGTTCCTCTTGCTAACTAACATTTGCTGCCTATCCCCTCCCCCCTCGGGCTCTTGGCACAAAATGCCTCCCGTGAGTGACACCTCTACAGAGGCTAACCTTGCTCGCGTCAAGTACTATCGAAACGTTCTCTATGGTCATGTGACAACAACTGGCATTCAAACATCAGTGTTCGATGTGAAATGGCGGGAAATAAGTTCCGTTCTTGTTTCGCTTGGGTTTAGTCAGTGTGAGGTGGACAGGTTAAAGGGAGAGCCTTGTGGAGAGGACTATGTCGGCGCCGTTACTGAATGGATGAAAGATGACGAGGAGATCCAATTCCAGCTGAAAGATCTACGTACAAAACAGCAGCAAGTGCTCCGAACCCAACAGGAAGATCACAGAGCTCTTCACGATACGCATCAAATAGTTGGAAAAGTGCAACAGACGCAAATAGAAGCCAGTAAATTACAACAGAAGGACCACAAAACTCTTCAAGATACATACCAAACCGTTAACAAAATAGAACAGATTCAATTTGGGAAAAGCAAATTGCAACAAGTGGACCACAGAACTCTTCAAGGTACACACCAAACGGTTGGCAGAGTGGAACAGACGCTTCAAGATACACACCAGGCAGTTTGTAATTTACAGCAGATGCAAACAGAGGCAGTGAAATTGCAACAGGAGGACCACAGAATTCTTCAGGACACGCGCCAAGCAGTTGAAGGTGTAGAGCGGTCTATGCAGATGTTACAGGAAGTTCGGACAACCCAACAAGAATCGCAGCAGCAGATAAAGCGTGAGGCTGCAAATGCTGAAGAAAGAGGCGATAAAGCTGAAGAGGATGAAGCTCTGAGAAAATTAGCAAAAGTTAGCACCGAGAGCGTCATCCAGTATCACTCTGGGAAATACCTGGAGGAAACGCGCCTGCTCATCTTTGAGAAGATCAGGTTGTGGCTAGACGACCTTACATCTGAAAATCGTGTGATAGTAATCAGTGGAGATGCGGGAATGGGCAAATCAGTGATCGCCGCTGTCGTTTGTCAGAGAATGCAACACGCTGGTTGGCTCTCAGGAAGTCACTTTTGTCAGCACAACAAGGAACGTTACAGAAACCCGAAGGTGATGCTGCAGTCGTTAGCTTGTCAGTTGTCTGATGTTTTACCAGAATACAAAAGTGAACTTGTGAAGAAACTTTCTAGAAACTTGGGTGTTGACATGAACAGCCTAGAAGTTCAGGAATTGTTCGAATTTCTTTTCGAAGAGCCTTTATGCAGCGTAGGAGACCCTGGGAGAAATTTGCTGTTAGTTATTGATGGCCTGGATGAAAGTGAATACAAAGGCCGCAATGATCTGCTTGATGTCGTAGCTAATTATTTTTGTAAACTTCCTGTTTGGTTCCGGTTTCTTGTTACCACTCGACCTGAAGTAAATATTGCAGATCGTCTTAAAAAGTTTAATCCTATTCAGCTGGCGCAAGATAACGAAGAAAACGTGAAAGACGTCAGACTCTTCCTTAAAAAACAGTTGAGCAGCGTTATTCAATCGGACTCTGAAGATGTTGTTATCGATGCACTGGTCCGAAAGGCTGCAGGGCATTTTTTATATGCTTATTTGATGGTCGATTTTATCAAGGAAAACGTTTCACTTCTCACTCCCGAAGAGTTAGGAAGAACCTTACCTTCAGGTGTATCGTCTGTTTATCAGTCCTACTTTGAACGTTTAGAGAGAGAATTGGAAATTGGTGAGGACCAGTTTTTAACTTTTCTAAGTGCTATGGCGGCTGCAAGAGAACCGCTGCCTCGAGACTTTGTTTCTAAGATGTTGCTTTCGGACTCAAAGTCACCATCTGGTCCTCGGAAAGTAACAAAAGCTATCGGCTCTATCTCAGCCCTTCTACCTGTTCATGATGACTGTATTGTGTTCTTTCACAAATCAGTTAAGGACTGGTTGACAGACAGAACAACCTACGGGCAACACACCTTCTCTGTGGATGAAAAGCAAGGTCATGTCATGCTCTCTCAGCTCTGTACTAATGAACTGAATAACGTGAAAAGAAAAGGCGTTCACGGAACAGAATTCAGTGACACTACAAGGTACGCCCTACAGCATGGTGTTTATCATATGCTTGAGTCTGGAGACCTGGAACAGAGTACAAGAAGCTTTGAAGAAATGGTTAACAACTATGTCACCGACTTAGACATTGTGTATGCAAAGCTTTGTGTAAACAACACGGCAAGTTCTGAAGACATTATCCTTACTCAGAAACAAGAAGCTTATCAGTTATTGAGTAGTGAGAGCCGAAAAGCCCTTGGCACGTTGTTGTCTCTCTTACGAAAGTACCATGGAAGACTTTCCACGCATCGTAGTTTAATATTTCAAGTGATAGTGAACGAGGGAGGGGACATTTTGGCTGGTGAAGCGACGAAAATTTTACAGAGTTGTGAAATACCATACATGGAATACTTGCAGAAGGAAGCTTTGAAGGAGTTGAATAAGATTCAGGCTGAGTTTCCCTGTAACTCCACGGTCGTTTGTTTTGATATTTCACCGAAGCTGGAGTTCATGGTTTGCGAATGTACTGATGGGATGATTTACCTTTGGTCACTCAAAACGAGTGAGCAAAGGTGGATACGGCCGGTTGAGGTCAAGAAATTCTACCGTGAACCTTCTCTCGCCTTTAGAGTGGTCCCAAACTCAAATGTATACTCATGTTATCGCTCTGTTGTTTTTCACCCTACTGAGCCTGTTGTTCTTCCTGGAATCCTTAGCCATGCATACTCGTTTGAAGGAAACCTCCAACCTTTGTTTCCTGGAAGCAACTGCAGATTTTCTGTTTGTTCAGTTCATGGGGACGAGAGCAAAATTATCACCGATTTACCTGGCAATGCTAAATGCCTTGTCATGTGGAATCTAAAAAATGGTGAAGAGATCACTCGAACCATCAGAAATGAAGATGTTTTGTCTTTTGCTTGGTCTCCAGATGGAACGCTTCTGGCAATTTCCCATTTTTCGGGACTGGTATGTTTGGTTGACGCATTGAACTGCTTAGACACCACTCTCGCAGAAGTCGCCACCAATCAACCTTGTGGAATGATAAAGTTTATCCCTGACATTCAATTCCTTTTTTGTTTGTCTTGGCCTATTAAACGAATTGCAGAGACACGCAACTATAGAGCGCATCCCTTTCGTTTTCCCTTAAACGTCAGTAAGTTGCCTTGTGGTACCTTTTCCTTGAACGTTTTAGACAATGAGCTTGTTCAGGATCCATGGAATTACGAATCATCTAGCAAAGGTGGATTCTTGATGGGAGATCCTTTGTTTTACAGGGTTTCCTTGTCCGTTTCATCTAACTCGTTGCCATTTGCATTTGTATTAAACAAACAAAGTGTATTAAGGGTAGTTCGTGGTAAGAGGAAAATTACAATGCTTAAACATGAAGATTATCTGAGGGACACCTGGCGTCCTGATCTCTTTTCTCGTCCTTGTGCCATTGCCTTCGCTTTAGATGGAAAGACCATTTATGGTACCACTGAAGGGTATAGAGGCTTACAAGTGGTATCTTTGGATGTGTCGAGTGGACATCGTAAAGCAGAGAAAGTGATAGGAACACGTAATGTTTTACTTGTACCTGTGTCAGAAGGTGTCCTTTTGAAACAACGTGAACCTAGGGCGGATGTTCAGCTATGGAATTTTGAGTTGTCACAACAAATCCGAAGTTGGCCTAATTTAAGCGAGGTTAGGGATATAATGCCATTTTCAGACCACTGTGTAGCGTGTCTGGGGAGAGATTTTGAAGTAAGCATCCTGGACACATCAAATGGAAACATAGTGAAGACCATCCCACTTTGTCACGAGGGTTTCCAGTCAACATATTGTCGGAGGGATAAAAACACCATAGTATGCAACAGTAAATATCAGCTGCTATCCACCTCTCGTGGCTCAGTTCAGCTGTCAGATGGCAAAAATGAACTATGGAAGAGAACTCTGAAATTTCCACATTTTTTTCCACTTGACCTACCTGGGATGTTTTCTCCAACAGAGGAGTTTGTCCTTGTCTCGTCTATAAACCCTAGGTCGAAGAAGTTAGAAGTACTTGTGCTTGAAGCATCTTCAGGAAAGTATATCCAGACGCTATGCACCGTTGACAGAATTCGTGGCTGTGCCTTTGTGAGTAAGACGGAATGTGTTATCGTCTGCGGTAATACTTCAGAGAGTTATTATTGTCTTCTGTTGTTCAATGTTAGCACTGGGGATTTCCTAACTGTACTTGATATAGATTTTCTACCGTCCCGGCCTCTGGCTTCCTGTCCACAAAAGGGTTTGATCGCTATTGGCCTTGAGGACTCCGAACGTATAGGCCCAGTTATACAAGTAAAACTACCGCGAGACAAAGTAAACCGGGAAGCAAAAGGTAAGTAATGCGTTTTTTTCCTTATCGTAAGTCGAAGAATTACTAAGTTTACTAAGCGTCTACAGATCACACCTACATTGAATTGGTAATATTAGTTCCCAAAAAGGAGCTTGTGTGAAAAATGGTGCAGTTTGTAGATATTACTGGGGTCGAACTTCTATTAAGTAGCCGCTCTCTTTAGCGGCCTGTTACAAGATTCCCTGCGAACAAAGCTGTCAGTAAATCACAGTAAAAAGTACTTTTATGAAACGGCCAGTTGTCCCTTCCCCGAGGCTGGCCGCTGGCCGCTGGCCGCTTAACACTTCAAGTCCCAAGGGTGACCAACCTCAATTTTCCCTTAACAATATCAATACATCATCATAAGAAAACGTTATGAGAAGTGATGAAATGATCACCTAAGAGAAAATGTTTTGATCTTTAAACAAATTCTCTCAACTGTTCCTTCTTCTTTGAGCGAGATATTTCAGCTCCACAAAACTTTGTCAATCTTTAAAAATTTTGCCAGTATCTTTCTTCTCCGTTTTCAAATATTCTTGCAAATGTGGTAGATTACATAGATCTTGTTTAATTAATAGGAATGTAATAATGCTTCTTACTTTGTTATCTGGGACCACTGATGAATACAAATTTAGTTATATTTTGGGATTTCAGATCCTTACATAAGCAGATAATTTATAATTGCATGCATTAAGTATTGTCGATTGCTTTTGGTGTTTGCATTCCGTTTTTCCCATCCATAGCATCCAGGAAGATTTCACTGAAGCAATCTGAAATAAGAGGTCTCTATAGTTTCGATAGTTACTGTTTTTGTACATCAATTTTCAATCCGTCCACTGAGTAACTTATTCATCGTGTTTAAATTTTTTGCAGGTTCCGAAAACTTAACAACTGGGGACAAAGGTTGTGCCACAGTGCGTCAACCTGGCAACAAATTGTGAGTGCAAGTTTCTCTATTCTCTCCCGTTCCAACTGTAACGTAATTTTGGTAGGCATGTAACCGGGATTATAATAAGGGATTTTTACGTTACTTCAAGTTCATTCTAGGCGTGAAAAGAAGTACGGTTAAGAAACCGAAAACGTTTAACCCATGCCAATTTGCCACTAAGGTTCTCAATGACATTTTAAAATTGCTTTTAACTAAACGATTGTAGGATGTAATGATAACATCCGAAACCCTTGCGCTCCTTTCGCACCGATATTAAACATGTTTAAAAGCTGTTTAGTTTACCTTGGCATATTTTTCTGCGGTATATTGGTGATTGTCGCCTTAAAGTTTGTGGAAGTTAACGCACAAGTTTAAGCTTAGTTTCTTGAACCCTTTTGAGATATGATTGTTAAACCTGGTATAATTAAACACAGGGACACTCAATGGATATGTTTCTCAAAATATCTGTACCTCAAGCAAATTTTTCGCTGGCTGTGAGATTTGGAAAAAAATAATTTGTCCGTGGAAGGAATGTGTAAATTCGGGGTGTCTGAGGGGATTTGATGTTTTGAATAGCTGGTATGGGTATGTGCTATTTGTCAGATACTTTTTTCTGCCCCCCCCCCCCCCTTTCCCTGAAGAGGTAAATTTCCCCCTTAGGCCACACCCAAAATTCCTTTCTTAAATCCTTTCTTGTACCTTGCTGGCTGGGAACTCTTTCATCAGTTTTGCTGGGAGTGAGGAACACATAAATCTCCCAAAATGCTTAAAATGGCTTCAGAAAGCTATATTCATGCTTTGTTGCCGTTTTTAGGTCTTATTCTCAAAATGTTCCGTTTATTTCGATTTTTTTTATTGATGGTTGTGGCGCTGTTTTTCGTCTTACTTTACTGCGAAATGGTTGTTGATGTTTAGTCTTTACTTATTAATCTTGCAGTTTGGAGCTTTAACATTGATGATTGATGTACATGCAGTATCTAGAAATGTTACGTGAGCGGCTTGTCTCTTGACAGGAGGTGGATTAAAAAACACGCTGTGAATTAAAAGCCCTCAAACATGGAAAAGCTTCGAAAAGTATGCCTTCAACAGTACGTTTAGACCTTTTAAAATAAATGTTCATCGTTTTAGCATCGTTTAAGGATTTACAGTAATTATTAGCAAGTAAACCAGAAAATGAAAACCTCTGGAATTGATGCGGAGTACTGTATCGTAAGCAATAGCACAAGGCTTACATTTGAAGAAATTCTATTAACATTGGGCGAATTAAAATTAGTAATTAAAAGCAAACCTACAGAAAACATGTACAGTATCATAATCACAACAGATTAAGGAATATTTTTATTAATTTCTTTTCGGTTTCATTAAATGACTTTGAGTTAGCAAGTAAACAGAAATCCTTCTACTCGTAATGTAGTGTAAAAGTTTGTGATCAGTTTATTGTAAAGTTTATGGTCTAAGAGGTTTTTGTTAACGTCATTTTGACTTAGGTAACAGCTTTTCGTTTTTACATGAAGAAGTTTCTTTTTAGATTGAATTTATTTAGTTGCTAGTAAAACGGAGAACCTGAAATTATGGTTCAGTTTCGAAAGCAATAGTTCAAGGTATATTTTCGAAGAGTTAGGTTTCTAGGACTTAGTATTAGCATCTCAAGTAAGACGGAACAGCAATATAACATATGTTCAGTATATAATCAGTTTTATATTTGATTTAGCGCAAAAATCGTTAGAGCTGATTTAGCTTACCGTTTGTATGGTAATATTTCTCTGTTAGTTCAAGGCTTAGTATTAGCAAGTAGGACAGAAAAACAGAACCAATGTTCAGTTTCATAAGCAATAGCCGGCGTCATGATTGAACGGTAGCTGTAAGATGATAGTTGTAAAGCTTTTCGTCGGTATCAAAGTAAATGACTTAGTTTAGAGAGTGAGAAGGAAAACCTAAGAACGTATTTTTAATATCACAAGCAAAAGCAAAAATTCTACGTTTGAAGAGTTCTATATTTTTATTGGTGTCATTAAATGGCATAGATCGAATTAGCCCTCCAAGTGTATCATCTTGACCTGTATTGCTAAGGTTGATAATTGTAGAGTTTTTTGTCGGTATTTGATGACTGTAGTTTAGCAAGGGAAAAGGAAAACCCAAGAGCTTACATTCAGTATCGTGAGCAATAGCTTAAGTCATATATCATTTTTTTATTGCAGTCATTAATTGGCTTAGAACTAACACTTGAGTAAAACAGAGCCTTAAGAAGTGATTTTCAGTATCCGGCGTCATGTCCAGTAACTGAAGGATGATAGTTGTAGAGTTTTTTGTCAGTATTGTTCAAACAAATTAGTCAGCAAGTGAACGGAAAAACCTAATAACAGGGGGCCTTTAAGCAATTAAGCCCCGGGTTAACAAAAATTTGGGTTCAAATGACCTTATATAAGGGAAGGCACCTTTTTAATTGGAGGGGGGGTAGGGCTGGGTCGTAGAGGCGACTCTTCGGCCCTTCCCTGACTATGACGAATATTCCCAGGGTCGTGAATCTATTGATTTTCAACCCGAGCTCAAATGAAAAGAATGTTCCACCAAAACAAATTAAATCCAGGAGACGACGAGACAATAGCTGAATTTTTTCGGAACTGTATTGTCCGGCAGAAGTTTGTGAAGAAGGACTATGTCGATCACCTTGCTCAAATTGAAATGCGTAAGGAAAAGCGAAGAGCTGAAAGTGAAAGGCAGCAAACGCAGTGGCTGGAACAAGATTACAACGACATTGAATGACAGCAATTGTATAATTCTGACCAAACATCGTCGTTGAAAGTTCATGAACTTAATTTGTACTTGGTACGTCATGGAATCGTGTTTAAGGGGAAGAAGCCAGAGAAAGTGGCATATATAAAGCACATATCGCTAGCAGGATCTTATCAGGCATGGAGAAAGAGACTCCACTGCGTAAAGAAACTTCAACTTTGGGCTCACAAAGTGAAACAGAGGAAAGGATTCTAGGCTCTGATTTATTGTCCACATCATCGAGAGAATTGAGCGATATAAGTGACAGACCCGTACTGCATACAGTGGACACATCAATGTCAAGATACGGCCGAAAGAGAACACGGGTCGTCCGGCGTCCGAAACAGTTACGTGCCATGGCAGAATAAGAAGAAAAAAGAAAGAAAGAAAGAAAGAATGAATCTGATGAATGAACTGCAATAAAACTGCTGTTTAACTGGAATGAGTAATTACAAGTTCTCGTTCGATAGAAAGGACTGGTACGAAGCTTTAAAATACAAAGAAATGACATCAATGTGGTAGATGAACACGTTTAAAGAAACCACTGTGAAAAGAAGGCTTGGCTCTTCCTTGATACCTTTTATAATAAGGGTTGACCCTCGGCGAGGGTCCCATTTTTGGTTTTTGATTACCCTCCCCTCTGAATCCCCACCCCTTCCCCCAATTAAAAACGTTCCTTCCCTAATCGAAAGTTAATAACAGGGAGTGAAATTGCACCTAACACAGTTAGCAATGCCTGTCGCGGTGATGGACATTGGCCTGCTTCGTTGACTTTGATTACCTGCTAGAATCATATAGTTTTATTGTTGGTGTACATAATTGTTAACTCACTATTATGCTATTTACTCATTTAACGCAACAGTTTCACCCATTAACTGCAAAAGCGAACTGTGCTGTATTGTCTTAACTAAAGGTAACCGTTAACTTAGCTTGCTTCTATGTCCTCACCCCCTCCCTTTCAGGGCTTCTACAACAGGCGCTTAAAAGGAAAAGTAGCTGGCTACGCCCCTGAAAACCTTACAATCAGTATCATTAGCAATAGCTACGTTTTAAATTTTAAGATCTTTCAATGAGTATCATTGAATGATTTAGTATTAGCAAGTAAAATGCAGATCCCCATAAACTAATGTTAAGTATCATAATAACTATTGTCTTTGAGATGTTATTAATTTGTAGTATAATAAATCGTTTGACAGTTTCTGCGTATTCTTAATAAGATTTTGTTCTGGGAATTGTTCCGTGTATGACTCACAACGATATTTTTGCGAACGCAATGCTGGGGTAAAATAACATAAAAGGAGATTGTTTGCTCCTCAAAAGCCGTCAGTGTAATCAAAGGTGTCTGCTACTATGGGTATCAAGGTCTGGACATTTCCAATACTATTTAATACTGTTAACGCAGAGGGGTGGGGATTATCGCAACCACCTCCTTTCCCTATTTCCGAAGGGTTTGGATTTGCTTCCATATCCTAAGGTTAACCTGCGTCTGGGAACTTATTCAAGACTAAGACCTCGTATGGGAGGAGGAGGGTTTTCGCAACCACCGCTAACCCTCCCCTATTGCCCAAGGGTTTGGGATGCTTTCACGTCCTAGGTTTAACCGGTTATTTCTTATTACTTTTTTTTATATTTTTCATTTCAAGTAAATGAACAAATTCTCACTTTATAACGAGGTTTCAAGCTATTCGAAAAATAAAATAACCTGTCCCTCCCAAGTAATCGTATAGGCTATTTTTGAGCCCGTTTCTCGTAAATGCTTGTAAATAACCAGCCTGACAAAACTGTAGCCTGCAGAGCAGACATACATTGTATCTCTGTGCTGCTCTGTCGCCATCTTGGATGATGATATTGACAGAGGGTTAACGCAAGCCAAAAATGATTGAAAGCCGAGGAAAAAGGACAACGGGCGTAAAATAGAGAAAGGGGAGCAGAGGGAAAAATACGCCTGCGCGCAGTCATTGTTCGTTTGGCGAACCCGTACACTGGATAGACGGAGAATCTGATTGGTGATCATGGTAGCATTTTGATTGCTAGCTGCCAATTAAAACCACGTTTTTTTCCGGTCCTTTCGCGCCGAGAATTTACGCTTAATTTGCTCGCTTCATGAGATTTTTGACGGTAGTCGCGTCGCAAAGATCATCAAAAACTTCAAAACGCAAAGGCACAAGGGAAGACTCAACGTGAAAAGGAATGCGGCGCCTCTTATTTTTAAGTTCTTCCCGTGACCTGTTGCGCCGTAGAAAATCTTCCAGAAGCGCCCGGGTAGGAGGCAGTTCTCGAGCCGCAAGCTGACCTTTAATGCTATTTTCAAATGTACCACTCGCTGTTGGAAAAGTTGTGAGGTTGATAACCTTGAACAAATGGCCAAAATGACAATTTTGGGACCACAGAGTTGAAAACCTTGGACCGAGTAAACCTCTGCATCAGTGCTACTTGACGGCAAACGTCTGCAAGCACATTTGTTAACGAATCTTTCTACGGCGACGGTTTAACCAGATTTTGTGAGGAGAAGTATTTTTTACCAGTGAGGCCCCTTAACTTCACTTTAAAATAATATTTACAAACCTTACTTGGACGTAACGTTATATTTCTGGCTATCTACATTCACCAAAATAGATCAAATACACCTGTCAATGTTGTTGACTCCGGAAGGCAATTTCGGCTTCTAGTGAAAACGAGCTCAATTTTCATTGGCTGTATAAAACATTTGTAGAAAAGAGATCAAGCGCAACTAATTTGGGGGTGTTCGATAATCTCATAGGCTTTGTCGGAAGGCGTTTTTCCTTTCTCTTCCCCTCACCCTCCTCCCCCCTCCCCTCCTCGGCCTACTACCAATATTCCAATTTTTACTTGCTTCCAAAATAGTACTTAGCACTTTGTCTACTCCCTCTACGGCGTTTTCCCAGTCCATATCGGTCAATTCATTTCAATAACGTATCCGAGGCGAACATTTTCGCTTGGACCACGTGACCCGAAATGCTTTGGCCGCGCGGAATAATGACGCCTAGGGACTGGACAACTTAACACCATGGATCAAAGTTTCAGAACGAGCGTGTGTAAAAAAACCTTACCCCAAGTAAAAAGAAGGTATACGTTAGAATCCTCTCTTGCGGGGTCTTTTTCCATACAGTCAAAACCCCCTTTACGGATACCCGTTTAATACAGACACCTCATTACGGACAGTTTGTTTTGTTCCTTGGAAAAGAAGGCCCTTATATTCTCTTTAAATTCAACCGGCTTAATACGGATACCTCATTTATACGGACGCTTTTTATGGTCCCATCATTGTTCGCATTAACTGGGTGTGGCTGTACTTTGTACTTCACATTATACCGGGATGGTGATTATTCAGCGGCTTTGTCGCGATTCCACTGTGCTTCATGACCCAATGCCATGAATTATTCCAGTTTTCTGGCACTTTGCTATTTTCTGATTGAACCAATCAGATTGACCTTAAAACAATCATGTACAGTTCGTAACACATCTGGAAAATCAAATCGTGAACTTCGAGTAATAAATTGGATTCATTGCCAGCCATTTTACGAAAACAGAAAAAACCAGACCCGCGCCCTTTTACTCTACTGTCACACAGTAACAACATGGTCACGTTACCCGGCCAACAGGCGTGTCTTTTTGGTATGCTTTTTAGCATTTATGAAGTATTTTTCGTTGCTAACATTTGCGTAGTTGGCTTGTTTACCTCCTTCATGCTTATAAAACCATGCAGGAACAGACAAACATCTGCAAGCAGGGAAGGTCACGTGGCTGGAACTAGGAGGTTTGATTAAGAGGAGGTAGGTAAGAGAGGATCGAGTAGGGAAGGTCAACTCTTTTCATCTATTGAATCTGTTTAATTGTTGGTCATTTTCACCCTTTCTAGCCTTTAACATCACTTCTTCAAGGAAACTTCTCAAACTCATTAATAATTCATTAAGAAAATACAAAGGAAATTAATGTTTAATGAGTGTTTGGAAATCGGATGAAACACTGCTTAGTATTTGCATCCTTAATTTCTCCTTCAAAAATGATTTTGTTTGAGAAGAAATATCAAACATTCGACACAGTGTTTCATCACCAGATGAAACACCTCGAAGTTCGTCAAAAATATTCCGCTGCGCGTCGTATTTTCAACTCTCTTCTCGGTGTTTCATCTGGTGATGAAACACTGCATCTCATGTTTGATATATTACGTCAACTATGTAGACCTCTAATGTCATGATGATTCGTGCAACACACAACTTTAACTACTAAATTAAACTCGCTATTAAATTAGACGCGCGTGTCAAGTCTCAGAAACACGGTGTGGTGCAGTCCAGGTCAAGGAACGTCTTAACATGACCCCAATATCACTATCTGGTCCTCACAAAGTATATTACACGCTGCGTTTTACCTTTTTTTTACTACAGTGTTACTGGGAGATGTGAGCCACTTTCAGACATCTGGAACATTCACAAAAAAGCCATACAAAAAAAAAGTTCACAACATTCTTCTTGTCGGTTTAGTTGTACGTTTTGTCCAGATTTTGTCAATTGATACAACAAGCCATTGGTTTAAAAAGGTGTACTGATCATGACTGAGAGTGAAAAACAGGTTCCATTGTTAGCTTCCAAATGAAGGCTGTATGCGAATGTTCAGCCTTTTTTCCAGTTTCAAAACAGTTGGTCTGATTGGTGCTTTTTACGGACCCTCCCTCCGACCCCTACCTATATTCGCTACTCTATTAACGTACGAAATTTCAAAGTTTATTATATACATGTCTCTTTCAATTCCTGGATATGGCAGCTTGCCTCCAGGGCTGTTCAAATGGATTTGAATTCCAACTTTTGCAATTATATTCTTTTCATCCATCGCCAAGCACAACGCTAACTAAAGACCCGGGGGTACTCCCTATGATGGCCCATACAGAAAGGCTCCGCCCGAAAGGGGTATCTTTTTCAGGCTTCAGTTACCTTATTATAGGAAATTAACGCTCCATGAAATTAAGGTATTGGAAATTAACGCGACTTAAATTAACGCGAGTTTAATGGGAAACGACTTTCGAATAAAGAAAATTAACGCGAAGGAGGAGGTAGAATTTCATAATAAAGGAAATTATCGCGATTAATTACGCGAAATCAAAGGAGAAGGTATTGACATCACCTTTGACAGCGACAACGATGAAGATGAACTCGAAATATTGTAAATCTTCGCCTTAGCTTTTGTCAAAGATGAAATATAAAGGGTAAATGGAAAGAAAGAAAGCTTGTAGTTAATGTTCTTTAGGTGTCAAGAATGTCTGGACAGGTTCCAAAATTGGGTTTAAAATACTAGAAATTAAGAGCCACAAAATGAACGCTGCACTTAATTAACGTCGCGGAAATTAACGCTCAACAAAATTAAAGCGACTTAAATTAACGCGAATTTTAACGATTCGCGTTAATTTCGTGGAGCGTTAATTTCCTGTAATAAGGTATATGAAAGGGTAGGGATTTCACTAGTTGATGTATATAAAAGGGCGGGGAAATCTGTCATTTGGGTCTGTGAAAGGACCCAAAAGGGCTAACAGATAAATTTTATGGTTTTATAAAGTCGAGAAAACGTTGAGTTCAATTTTTGTGATTGATTCCTATTTGAAAGACGAGCGCTTTTTACAGCAGTTAAAAGGGACGCAAAGTTCTAGACAAGGTATATTAAAGGGGTACCATTTGTCAATAGAAGGTATACGAACAGGGTACCTTTTTCGTGAAAATGGCATATAAAAGGGTGAGGAGTTGGACCTCGGAGCGGAGCCTAACAGTATAAACATTTGTTGAGTACCCCCCCCCCCAGGACTAAAGATCATGGTCACAGATTTGCAGAATCCAGCTCTCTTTGCTCTGCTTTATGAAAGGCCACCAGAAGTTCCTCAATTCACTTGTGTTGAAACTGCAACTGAAAACAGAAAGTTGCTTGTGTTATTTAAGAAAGCGGGAAGCTATCAAGTCTAAAATTCGCATTTTTCGCAAATTCAAAACAATCCCGAAATCTACTACTCGCGAAAACTGGAATGCAAGAAAAATAAAAGTTGCGAAACTTAGTACTATGTCGCGTTACAAAACAAAATAAGTTAAAGTTGCTGTAAGTCGTGGACGTGATGACGATGATTTTAGGTAATTTCAAACATTTTTCTTCTTCTCAGTAGATTTTTCCATATTTTCTCCCTGCTTCACTATCATCTGTGTCCTAATGTACAAATCTTTCAAATCGTCTTTGGTACATTCACTTAACTTTATGGTCGGCTCTCTCTTTAATTTTGGCGCTGTTCTTTTTCATAAGTAGATCAAAGAATGTTATTATACCCTTTGTAACATCGGTATTTGTTCCCCCAAAATCGCGGAATACCATTTATGAATTTTCGTGCGAAAATTTGTAAGAATAATATTCACTGTAGACGTATATCTACTAATTGTGTTGTGGTGTGGGGACTGTTTAGGCCAGGGGCCATAATCAATCATACCTCCTGGCTTAGGCTGCAAGTATCCCAATATTTTCTTCAAATTAGGGACTTTAAGATTCAACCGGACTCGACGGCAACGAAAACGTCCTAAAAAAAGGACTTTGCAGAGGCATCGCGCTTTTTTGTACATTTCTTTGCCGTTTTTGCACAAGTAAGACGTGAAAATGCCTAATTTCGTGTTTTATGGAGAACGTAAACAAGCAAGGAAGAAATTTTATTTCGCTTTCTGAACTTGAGTATGGTCCCTTGGAATTCAAATTCAGGAGTGTTCGCGTACATTTGACTAAGTAAGTAAGTAGGAATAATCGCGATAAAGAATGAAGAACACAAATTCACTTTTTAACCGACGTTTTCGTTGCTGTCGCGTCGTTGGATCTTAAAGTCCCTTTCAACTTTTTAGTGAAGGAAGTACTCGCGGACGAGGGAGCCCGCACCCTCAACCGCGCACGCCGTTATTTGCGTATTTTGCGCCTTCCGCTCCACGGACTGAAAAAATAGACACTGCTCATAGAGTCTAGGTAATGTTAGGGTCTGTTAGGCTACAGTAGCTCGCGAAACTGACCTTGTGCCGCCTGTTTTTGACCGAGTAGAGAAAAGCTCACCTTTAATACTTCTTTTCAGATTCTGTTGGCAACTGTACGTGGACGAATTTTATTCTTGTGCCGGACAAACCGATGGCGACAAGAGGCTGATTCAGACAGGCTCCCAAACAGAGCGGTTGCTCTCCAATGTCTAGAACACTTAGCAGATGTCCGGTTCTGACATTACACAATCGAAGGAAGTTGTCCCCACTGCAGCATACGAGAGTTTCATCATTTAAAAACTTACATTCAATAATGTCGTTCTGGTCTCTAAGAAGGACGTGCAGTGTTTCTCCAGTATCTGCGTCAAGAACATGTAGACCTTGACCTTCGTCGAGAGTGTTCCACGTAACAACAAACTCATTCTTAGGCGAGAAAATCATGTGTTCGTCGCGAAGATATGAATTATCCGCGATTCGTTCCCACTTAATTGATCCTTTGTTTAATAAACTAACTGTGACCACCCCCTCGTCTATAGGTCCCCAGGATTGCCCTGCAAAACGGCAAACCAAAACATTGCTCGGACTATTGCATGAAATGCTATATAAGTATCCGCATTCGTCGTAACGTGTCAACCTTAGCGAGGACACAAGCTTTCTCCCCTGAACGCCGGTTGTGCTCATAACGTCAAGACAATAATCTGTACAATCCTCGAGAGGTGTACACTCTAACAGGTCGTCGTGTAAGTTTTCGTTTTCTTCAGATTCTTCTAGACTTCTGATATAAATTGATTCCCGTGATTGTGGCGAATAATAAAAGGCTATCAGTTCATCTGATACTGGTATCAAGGTTACTGAATACACAATACTAGTATCACTGGTAAGTTTAACAATACTTCGAATGCACTCCGACAGGTCGAAATTCCACAACTCTGCTACACGATCATTTTTAAAGAGTACAAGACCTTCCTTCGTTGGAACAATCGACACAGGGCCAAAGAATGTCTTTGTCTTCAAAAATTCTCGACTTGACAGTTTCCAGATGGTTATCTCTACCACTTCTGAACTAATGTAGACAAACCTGCCTGAACTTACAACGTATATTGCATCGCCTTCCATAGAAAAAATAATCTCCCTGACACCCATGTTAACGTTCGAGGAGTAAGTCGAGTCGGACTCCTTCTGCAGTAGACCAACATTTAACATCGTGACATATTTGTGATCTGGACTACCAACTAAAATTGTTTCATCGTTAAGGCTGATGTAGGAACCTGAGAACAAATACGGAATCTCTCTCTGCACCTTCGACACCCAGGAAGGTCCTTCATCCTGTTCCATAAAAGTACATTCAGTCAAAGCGCTTGGTGGAGCGGAGGGCCACAACACGAAGTTTCTAGCATCGACAGGTTCAAAATGCGGATCTGACAGGGAAACGTTATTTAGAGGATTTATGATGGTAACTGTTGGTTTTCTTTCTTCAAGTTCTAACCCATCAAACGGGCATCTGTAGTCCTCGCAAGAGGCTAATAGACATCCACAAACCAGAGTATCATTATCGGATGTGAAATGCATCAACCCACACACCCAGTCATCTTTACCAGCGTCGGTGAAGCTCAAACGAAACCCGTTTGTTAGGTAAAAAATAGTTATCTTACCAGTCGCTTCAGAAACAGCGATGCGTGACCCATCGCCAGAAATGGTAAAGGATGAAATTTCTTCATCGCAATGGATCATGACTCTAAGCTTCTGGCCATTCTCCATATCCCAAAAGATTATCTGCTTTGGATCATCTGGGCAGTCTGTAACTATCACTTCTTTGTCTTTATAAGATCGTAAGAAGCAGTATGAAAATGTGCAGTCACTGTCCGGAAAAAGTTCTTCCCTATCTCCACTAATGGTGTAAACATATTTGAGAGTTCCTGGTATTACCGACTTCCCATTTGGATGAAATGTGACAGAATGATAAAATGACAGAAAATGCCTAGTTTGTCGATATGCACCACTACCCGCATATGCCTCTTTGGAACTATACGTTCTGTTTGTTAGCGATGGACGAACCCATACTTTGGTACCAGTCAGCAGGGAAAAAAGATGGATTGTTTCATCTCGACACTCGCATACCATGTAATCCAATTTAGGTGAAATATCAAAACATGCGATTTTATCTGAACAGTAAAATCGTCCCTGAACGGCTCCCTTTTGTTTCTCATTGTCTAAATACTTCATGTATGGCACCTTTGGAGTTGATGACTTAACAATACCTGCTGCTGTAGACGATAATCCAGGGGTACCTTCGTTAATCAAACACTGGAAAAATAGGTGAGGGTAATCAAACAAGATGTAAGAGTGTTTTCTCAGAAGACTTAGGAGAGAAGTCACAACAAAATCTTTTTCCTCGCTTACTATTCCGGAATTCTCACGGTGGAGGCTGAGAAGATCTTCTATAGCTGATTTGCTCTTAACACAAAGTCTTGCATAAATAAGTTCGACTTCTGTTGCGTATCGGTACACCTGTTCTAC
>CALNXK010000441.1:0-77500 GCA_942486035.1 Porites lobata
AAAATCATTTAGGAAACTGATTTTAACACTTTCAGGGTAAACTCCCAATAGTTGACGCTGAAAAAACTAAATTTTGCGCAAAATATTTTTAACAATATGTAAAGTATAAGAATATATAGCCAAATCAACGGTCCAAAATTGTAGATATTTTATGCTCTATAGACTTGTTCTAACGCAATGATTAACCGAAGGAACACGTGCGTAAGTGGAAGTACCATTTGAGAAACGTATTTCAACATCATCAAAGGAAGCAAAATTTCTCTATCAGCTAATGCTACTTTGCTGCAATAGTTTTAGGGAGTAAAAACGTATAATATTCATTTTCTACGGTTACACGAAACCTTTTTTCCTCAGGTAAAATAGACTTTGATATTATAATGTTCCTTTCATTCAGTACTCTTTCTTTGACATCTCCCTGCAATCAGCACGGCCCCTGTAAATAAAGGAACAATTGATTAATTTATACGCTTGAACAGCGAAATAACGGCCTCAATACTACTCGTTCTATAGAGGATATAAGATAAAAAGCCTTAGATTACAGGATAGCAAGGATGAGACGAGTGTAAAATCAAAGTTGGGCAGGAGCTCAAAACCTTTCATTACTGTACAACAATTAAGAGAGTATGTTAGAGCTACTTTTATTATCTAGCTATTATGGTGTACATAGAAAAATGGGTTTTTAAAAAAAATTTTTGGTCTATTTTCTGCCTATTTAACCGGCTTTTCTGCTCATAAAAAATCATAAAATAAAGATTTTAACTCTTTTTGACAAATATGACATTTCTGTTTTGAATCGGGTAAAATGATGGCTTAATGGTAGTTCAAACTAAAATTTTGAGGCAAAAACTAAGAACTCTCCATGCATAATCCAGAGCCAATATGTCACGGCAACAGCCATTTACAGTGAATGCTGATTTTGCACTTAATTATATGATTATTGAAAGGTTTCTATGGTGTTCAACAAACGTTATTAAACAATTTTGTATTACAGAAATGAAATCTGATGACGTAAATCCAGAATCATTGTGCATCAACGAACCACCTATATTATTTTTTTGTCAATATCATTCACACTGTCTTAATTTTACTGCTTATTTGTATTTAATTTTGTTAATTCCTTTACATTTCAATTTGAAGACAATAAAACCTTAAAGCTTATTTAATATATTAGGACCCTAAGTAATCTAAAACAAAAGAAAAGTCTGTACTCACTGCTTTCTCAACGGTTTACATCAAATTCAATCGTGACGTCATCGCCAATCAGCACAAATGGAGCCCAGTACTTTGGGGCGCAAAAGTCGTCCGAATATCGAAGGCATTTCATGGCCTTCTGCAGAGCAGTACTAGCACTTTCTCCAACTCTCAGGTGTTGGTAGAAACATTCCATAAACACCATTGTGGCTTCATCGTCAATTGCCCAGAGTGACGCCAGCACAGAACGAGCACCAGCAAACAAGAAAGCCCTTGCCATACCGACCACACCCTCAGACGAGACCTCTCCTTGACCACTATGGCAGCAACTAAGCACAACTAGCCTCGCTGTCAGCTTAATGGCCTGTAAATCAGACATTTTCAACATGTAGTCCTCTTCCGTAGGGATACGAGTTTTGGATTGCCACCCGGGGTTGGGAGCCAAAGCAATTTCACCAGCTTCCTTTCCTCCGTGTGCTGCAATGTGAATCAAAGCGACTGAATCTATTGTCCGAAGCACCTCCTCTTTGGTTGCAGCTTCTCCTGTGAGTGGTTGGCTGTTAAGAAGTTTTCCAATCATTTCCACTTCTTTTTTTGCGAACTCCAGCTGCTCATAAATGGGTTTATCCCATTTATCTGTAACTGTCCTCAGACATGGATCTCCAACAAGCAGGGCGCCAGTTTTGCTGTGGTATTCACTTGAAGAATCTCTTATTACTTTCAAACTTGTCAGTGAGGGAATAATACGGATCCTTAAAGTTTCACTTAGGGCTGTCCAAGGAGCTAAACACAAGGCACCATCAGGGACTACAACCAGTTCATCGCCATCAAGTAAGTCTTCAATGGGACCAAAAACTATATCATGCAATGGCTGTAACCAGTCGATATTCTCGTGCGATGGAATTGATGTTTTATCATCACCCCGAGTACTGGAAGTTGACTTATCGCTTAAAACATCAAGTGACCGATTCTCGCATCTAACATCTCTGCCAGCCCCAATTTTTTTCAAAGAAGCTTTTAAAAGTGCACCAAAGGGATCTTCGTGTGCACCTCCACTTTTTATTACTGTTTGCCTAAAAATAGCGTTGGTTTTCTTTCCCAGTACCCACAAGCTTATTGTTTCTTTGTCCAATGCAATAAACATTGTCAAAAAAGATATGTTCCTTAAAAGGTATGCAAAATCTTCCTCAGTTTCATTTGAGATGGGCGAAAGAGATGTAAGGCCATACTTTATTTTCAAGGCATCTAGCAAAGCCCCTGCTCGTCCCCGTTCGGCCGCGTACAAAGCCTCATCCGTCTTTTGAAGCGCTATAAGAACTCGACATAAATAACGATAGCTAGATACGTAAAGCTCATGAAAACTTATTTTCCATGCATCTTCCGAAATGAAACTACCCCTAATAGTATCACACGTTTTTACGCTGAATCTGAAATGAACCACAGCCTCATCCAAAGAACCTGAAAACATAAGAGTTTCACCCAAGCATTGATAGGAATATCCTTTTAGGACCATGTCACCCACTTCCTTAGCAATTTTGAGCTGTTGCTTGTAGTACTCGATTGCTTGTTGGAATTGTTTAAGGAAAAAATAAGCACGGCCGAGACTGCCATAGGTATATCCTTCTCCGGACCTGTCGCCCACTTCCTTAGCAATGCTTAGGCTTTGCTTATAATGCTCTATTGCTCCTTGGAAGTCGCCGAGGGATTTATAAACTGAGCCTATATTGCCATAGGCCCTTCCTTCGTCAGCCCTGTTGCCGACTTCTATTGCAATGCTAAGGCTTTTCTTGTGGTGCTTCATTGATTGTTCGAAGTCCTCGAGGGATAAATAAGCATTGCCGAGATTGCCATAGGCACGTCCTTGTACGGCCCTGTCTCCGACTTCTATTGCAATGCTCAGGCATTGCTTGTAGTACTCTATTGCTTGTTGTAATTGGCCAAGGATTTTATAAGCATTGCCGAGATTGCAATAGGTCCGTCCTTGTCCGGCCCTGTCTCCGACTTCTATTGCAATGCTCAGGTCTTGCTTGTGGTACTCTATTGCTTGTTGGAATTGGCCAAGGGATCCATAAGCAACGCCGAGATTGCCATAGGCACATCCTTGCCCGGCCCTGTCGCCGACTTCTATTGCAATGCTCAGGTCTTGCTTGTGGTACTCTATTGCTTGTTGGAATTGGCCAAGGGATCCATAAGCATTGCCGAGACTGCCATAGGTCCGTCCTTGCCCGACCCTGTCTCCTACTTCTATTGCAATGCTCAGGCATTGCTTGTGGTACTCTATTGCTTGGTGGAATTGGCCAAGGGATGTATAATCACTGCCGAGATTGCCATAGGCATGTCCTTGTTTGGCCCTGTTTCCGACTTCTTTTGCAATGCTCAGGTATTGCTTGTGGTACTCTATTGCTTGTTGGAATTGGCCAAGGGATCCATAAGCAACGCCGAGACTGCAATAGGCACATCCTTGTGCGGCCCTGTCTCCGACTTTTATTGCAATGCTTAGGGATTGCTTGAGGTACTCTATTGCTTGTTGGAATTGGCCAAGGGATCGATAAGCAATGCCGAGATTGCCATACGTACGTCCTTGTCCGGCCCTGTCGCCGACTTCTATTGCAATGCTCAGGTCTTGCTTGTGGTACTCTATTGCTTGTTGGAATTGGCCAAGGGATCGATAAGCACTGCCAAGACTGCCATACGTACGTCCTTGTCCGGCCCTGTCGCCGATTTCTATTGCAATGCTCAGGTGTTGCTTGTAGTACTCTATTGCTTGTTGGAATTGGCCAAGGCAGTGACAAGCAATACCGAGATTGGCATAGGCACGTCCTTGTCCGGCTCTGTCGCCGACTTCTATGGCAATGCTCAGTTGTTGCTCGTGGTACTCTATTCTATTCCTTTCTGTCATTTAGCAGTTCCTGAATGAAAAGTGTGGCTGTTTCTTGATTGTAATATACCTAGAAAAGGAAAATATAAAGTTATCTTTCTTTCCTGTCTGATACTTTTCTGTTTTCTTTACAGTTGTACGCGTTGATGTGAAGAAAATGCAGAAAAGTGCTCTCTAATACATGTTAATTATAAACTGAAATTAGTTTTCTGGATTGGACAGACAAAAAATTTAAAATCCTTCTAAACTCTAACCCACGTATTTTAATGTTACTGATGCGCTTGCGAACGTTTTTTTTAGCAAAACAATGGCCAACCAAAGGTGAGAAACGGAAGCAATGTCAGTGTTGGTGAGGCTGGCTTCTCAATCTCGTTGTAACCTTTTTTCCCCATCTTCTTTGTTCTTGCTTTAGTGAGTGTGTCTATTCTTTCTTCTGGATCTTCTGGTCGCCTTTGTTGGTTGTACTGGTCCCAGTCTTTGCTTGAGTGAGTGTGTTTGTGAGTTTTAATGCTCGTTTTAGTGAGTGTTCATTTAGTTATGTTTGCCTTTTTCGGCGTTTGAGTGAGTGTGTTCTTAGCTATTTTAGATAGTCTAGTGCCCGCGTAACTTGTTCTGCTGTCCTGTACATGTTTGTCCTGTATTTGTGTCGTCCTGTACTGTGTATGTAGGGGTGGGGGTTCGATTCCCCCGGCTAGTTTCGGTACTGGTGTACTGCCCCGTTTGCTGTGACTGGTACTAGACTTTAAGTATGGCGGCATTGCACCACCCTACTGGGGGCCTGCCATTCACTGTAAACACAAAAAAAAGCTCTTGGAACGTGAGTTTCTCTTTGTACATAGATGCTTTTTATATAGCCACACTTATTTAGTTAGGTGAACTTCTGTTACCTCAATTGTTAATTTATTCTCGATTACCTTTTTTCCTTTGTAAATAGTGAACTTAATTTTGTTTCCACTAGCTCTAAAACACTTGTATATAAAGATTAGTTGGCATTTCAATAAACACCCCTGTTGGGGTTTTTACATTCTTATTCTTGTTATTATATTCTTAAAAAAAAACTAATTTCCCGTCTACACCAATCCGGTAATTTTTTAAACTGCATATATACTTTATTACCTTGGTTCGTAAACCTGTTTTGACAGGGGTTTCAACAAGATGCCTTTTCTGACAGCAGATTTACTGGTTTCTTGTGGACGAATGGCCGATTCGTGTAAAAAAGTGCGGTTTCAAGAATATCAAGATTCGTGCGGACGGGGCCTAAACCGGAGGTTTGTTGTTGATGCAGATCACAAATTGACTTAATACTGATGAATCCTTATTGCTCCTTCGTAATGATCGTCACTGTCGTCAGCGTACAGTTTTTGTTTCTTATAACTATTCAGGGCATTGTCTCCAAGTTTCATTTTTTACATGAACTGAGCAGCAACTAACAATGCATTTGAAATATGCAGAAGTCTTAGTTATTGTTTTGCACCAAAATATGAAACTCGGAGACAATACCCAGAATAACGAGAGGCTCTCTAAAAGACGAAATTTCGACAAAGTAAAATAGTCAATTGTAGCCCTTATGTTATTACCTTACAAGTTATCAAAAATATTGAAACTTAAAGGTCATATAAAATGACGGTTAATCTCGATGGTCTCAAATTTTTAAAAACATTTATCAAGCGGTTTCAAAATTATCTGTTCATTTGGTAAAGTAGACCAAAATATTAAAAAAAAAAACGCCAACAAGAGCACCTCAGTGTATTATCACATCCCTGTTTCTTGCGAACGGCTAAAGAAAGCCATCACCATGATCTATAGAAACATGTTTAAAAGTGAATGAAAGTACTATGAGCCATGCAGAGTTGTATTTCAAAATCGCTTCGTTTTCTAAAAATAACGACCGAATACTGAATACTGAATACTGAATTTCTAACCACAAACACTTTATCCCAAAATATCTTCAAAACGCTCTCATAGATTGCAAAGGCCCTGATTTGAAGTGTTTTGGTCGAAAAGTTGGTAGGCACCTCATGTAAGCCTTACGTATTATGTCCTGAGACATATGTGGCCTTACAATAATAATAATAATAATAATGATAATAATAATAATAATAATGAGTCTTTATCTCACCAAAAGATAAAACTACATATCTTATGTTACAATGAGAGAAGATAAAAACTATGATAAAAATATCTACGTTATATGTATATATTAAAAAAGTGTATCATTACAATCGAATGGAGCTTAAAAATCAAACTATTTACAAAGGTGTTCATAAAACGCTCGGGCGTACGCAGCCTTTTTTCCTAAGATTATGTACATAAGTCTTGTGGACAGGAATGATATCTTTTAGTGGGTGGCAATCCGTTGATATTAATTTCTTTAAAATGTTTTGGTCTTGTTTATTTAAAAGATTCTTGATAAAAACTGGAAATGAAATAAAACCGATGATGTCACAGGTACCATAGCAGTTGTGTAGTTATTCTAGTACAGTTGCTGTACTGACTGTAGTCTTTGTAGTTGCTGTAGTTATGTTAATGTAAGCCGGCTGATCATGACAAATTTTCAGCTTTATCTGATACAGTTTTTGTCAATTGTGACGTAGCTAATGCTCAAACATGGGAGGTATTAAAGCTGAAAAACCCCATCGAGCCACCTTAAGAAAATGTACAGTGAGTAGCTCTTCCCCCCCTCCTTCACTTCCCCTGTATATAACACGCTACATTGTCTTTAAACAACAAAGATCTCGTCGAAATTACCAGGACAACATCACTAAATACATGTCACCAGTACCGTACTGCCGTTTATCAACAGCGGCACCCAACGACGGTTTCCTTCAAAAAACTTTATTGAAAACACTTTTTAGGCTATCCAGAGTACTTTTAGATGTCTAGAAATACATTCTAAGCAGCGCTACAAAATTGTAATCTGTTCGGTCATCCTAGGGGAACTTAAGTCTTTTCGAAATTACGAGGACTTCAGTATTATTTTGCCGAAAATTTTAGGTACAATTTAATGTTTAACGAAAGTGAGAATTTTTCTGATTCCTCTCTCCATCATATTTTAGAATCCGAAAATTTTAGGTTTCCTTTTTCTAAGAAAAATAGTGTAACCTGGGTAGTAAAATATGAAAAATTAAACTTCAGAAAATCGTAGGGAATTTATTGGATAAGCTTCGAAAATTGAACATAAATGGAACGTTCATTTAGAAATTTTTAGCCGTCCTCAAGCAAAAGAAAATCCTAGGCAATATTTGCTTCTCCGTACACATATTTTACAGAAAACAGTCGTTGGGTACCCCTGTATCAACAGGTAGCTGAATAAAACGAGTTTTAAATCTTGAGACCTGCGGTTCCATGTTTCAGACAAAATAGCCCAAATGCTCAATTTTCACCCTTTTTGTCAGGGCCCTACTATCAGTGACTTTGAAATGTTGAATTACCAATGAATTGTACACTATCTTTGGGACCTCTGGATCACCTTCAGAAAATCGTTTTCGGGGCATGAAGGGGCATAGCGAGAGATTTTGAAGGTGTACGCACAGGAAGAAAAGCTAGAACACGGAACGCACTCCAAAATAGGGACTCTGGGCGCATTTTTCCCAGAATGTTTTTAATTGAAGGTCTCGGAAATGCCATTTCCTGCGTTTCCCGCAGGACATTTTGAGTAAATAAGTACGAAGGAAAATGCAGTAGGGGGCAGGGAAGGGTACTTTTTTTTCGTTTTTCATCCCACTAAAACGCCTCTTGCCGTCTGTTTATGGAATAAGAAAAGGATAAAGGAAATATTCAAACAAAGACACCCATATGATACGAAAAAGTAAATAAGTCATGCGATTAAATGATAAAAATGCTTTCAGAAAATTTAAAAAATTTCTTTTTTCCAGATTTCAGCTGTACGCACGGGCGTATGTGCGTATATCGACTATACGCTCCTGCAGTGTTAGTCATTATTAAGCCCAGCACAGTATATAGTAAAAAGGTTCACGCTGCATTGACAGTCGTTGTTTAGCTTCATTAACTATTTGACAGCTCTCAATTGACCATGATAGCGGAGCTTCACTCGCGCTGGCAGAGCCCCATAGCTGAGAAAATTTGGTTATCTATCCATGTGAGAAAATTTGGTGGTCACGTGATCGTAAGCCCGACCGTCCGTCCGTCCGCACCAAAGGGAAACCAATGTTAAATTTCACATCCTCTAGCTAGTATCGGAGCCTGCAGCCTGATATCGCACATTCATGTTGCTCTTGGCTTTTCTGACCATGGTCACTCATTGGTCACGCTCCTCCGTCCCATTTTCATGCTCTGATTACTCAAAATTTGACAGGTGGGCTCACGCGTAAAATTTATGCATTATCTGGAAACTTGTTCAGTGATAGCTGAAGCATCTTCACAGTCTTGTACAAAACGAAAGACAGCTGCTATCAAGATTCTTTTGTTATTCATGGCTGGTTTGTTTATTGGGTTTTTGGTTGAGAAATGCGCCTCTTTTCCAAGTCATCGGAAATCCGTTTTCTGATGGCATCGTTTTCAAAAATGAGCCTCTACCTAACCTTACTGGATACGTAGGAGGGTGAGGCGATACTGGATACGTAGGAGGGTGAGGCGATTCTGGCCTTACTTGATGGCCTTCAGGAGCTGCATCTCGACTGGTAAGCCTCAGTAATAATTGCATTTGATGTTTTTTTTTGCCTGGTAATTTCATGAAGTCCAGCGTAGTTTTTGCGGCAAGTTTTTAAGATTTGTGACAATTATCTGACCTACTATCATGCCAAGTTTGATATACAGAACTTTCAAAGGCCTTTACCCTTTTCCTGACCGCAGATAGAGGGAGAACGTTCTGAAGAATGTTGGTTGTAAAAAAGGAAAGGTTTGAGCGATATTCTTGCCTCGAGTTCATCTTGAAAAAGTAGCAGACATATGAAAGCCGGTTTATATTAGCCTGCGCGCAGACGAAATTAAACTCTGGTACTAATCAGAGTTTAGTTATCGTCTGCACGCAGGCTAGTTTATATCTGTAAGGTTTTTTATATGACGATCAGGATTTTCAGAAACACTTCACTCTCAATACTTGTCTCCGTGAATAACAATTGTTGTCTCTGTAAATGTTTCACGGAATTATATTTCTTGTCTTGATTGTTAGTAGTATCTTTCGCAATTTTGTTTGTTTTCTTTCGTACATGAACATCGCACGCAGAAGTACTCAAAATGCCCTTTCGTATCAAACGCGTTTAATGATTACAAATAATAAAACCATAAGAAAATTGAACAAAATAAATTCTTTCTTATATTGAAGCGTAACTCTATTTACTGTTCATTCAAACAAGCAACAGCTTGCACTGCAAATTTGGCCTTTGTCAAAAGTCAGAACCGGCAGCCCGTATAGATGAATTTTGAAGTTAAATAAAAATACTAGGCTTTTTTGAACGTTTTTGCTAAAAGCCAATTATTACCCTGCATAATACACAGAGCAGATTGATCTCACTGAATAGTCCTGACATCGTAGTATTTTCTTCATGAAAACGTTTTATAATGGTTCACTTCTATAATTTGTTGTGCAAGGGTTAGCGCGTCCTTCGATCGTCGTGAATTTTTAATGAGTGCAATTTGTCTTGCAAAATTGTGAAAAATGAGAAAATTAAAAAAACAATTCTTTCCAAAATCTGTACGATAAACAAAGAGCGCCTCATAATACTGCTTACCTCATATGTGATGTATAAAAAGTGTAAAAGGCTGGTTTACACGCCATCAGATTTGTCGGCAAGATTTTGTAAAGTAAACTTGTCGAACACAAAAAATCCGGCCTGATTTTTAATTTTGGCAAACGGACTGGCGGACGGTCACGTGATTACCAAAATTTCTCGGGTGGATAGATTACCAAGCTCGGGCGTGGAGCTCCGCTAATAACTAGAGTGCGTAGACATACTTCTAGCCTATAATGCATTACTGTACAAATATGTTTCATGTTTTAAATGTAACTGTAACATGAAAAATATCTTATGTTTCTTATCCTAGTGTATACGCTACTGTGCAAAGCTTTCCTGATAAACCATTGGTGGCAGTCATTAGTGTTGAAGTTGCAAATTAATTGATTTCATTTTTTTTGTGTATACGAAATGTTCGATCATTATATTGCTTTCCATTTCTGCAAATTTTGAGAAAAACTGTTTTTAATTATATTTCAGGATCAGTTTCATCATTTCATCATCGTCAGTTTCTCTAACAGAGAGAAGATCACTTTAAGAGAATGTGGTAACCGTTTTAACAGAACCAGCTCCAACGCAACTTTTAGATAAAATATTTTTAAAAAGTCAGGAACTTACAATCGTTTGTTGGGAAAATCCCCCTTTTCTTCTCCCTTTTCTTCGCTTCGGCGAATCAATCTGAAGATAACAAAAGATGAATTGTTCAGCAAAAACTCGAATGGATAATTTTTGCTTCTAAATGAATAGTTTAAGTATCAGTTCTTCCTTAGGGCGACTAGGGGACTGAGAGGAGATTGGTACTCGGGTTAAAATGAAATTAGTCCAGGTTTGCTCGTCCACGCGTGATTACAGTTAAATTGTCAATTAAACAGTCAACGGATAAATGATAAATATTGTTCGCATATGGGCAGCTGTGAACACGCATTTGTGTTTATAGGCCTAATAACGGAATTGATCGGAAGGACATGGCTTTAATGTGTAATCTTATGAAATACAGGTTACAAGATACCATGTGTTCGCCTACCAAATTATATCCAGAGCCTGATTTAAGTGCCTAATGACTGTACATTGAACCAAGAGTAAAACTAAAAAGCATAAAACTTCTTCTCAATTTGAATAGAATAAATGCAACGAAAAATCTCTGGTGAAGGTGATCATCGAATTCGATTTTCTGGTAGCCTATTTTCAATTTCTACAGATAATGCTTAGCAGTTTGCTTTTAACACATAGTTTGATGATTGGAGACATGTTCTCAGAAATATTAATAAATGGCTACTATTATGTTCTACGAGTAACCTAAAGCACATACATTGATAAACATTCCAGATTAAATATAAACGATTCGGGGGAAGTGAAGGAAGGGGGAAAGGAGGGAGGGGTGGGGGAGGAACGAGAGGAAGCAAGCTCATACGGTTTGAGAATCAGGGTACATAATCAACTTAAGCGAGCTAACCGTCGTTTGCAAATACACACAGGAAGGGCTGTAGTCTTAAAAAGTGACATTACAAAACAAACAACATAACTGCTATGAAATGAAAAATAAACTAATGCCAATTTGTACAAAATAGACAAAACAATTATTTTTAATCACCACAAACCTCTCAAAGATCAGCTTAAGATTCTGGCTCCAGCTCTCCGCTCTATCTGAAATGAGTTTCAGAGTCAGATGAGTTTCAGAGTCAGATGACAGGTAACTTAAATGTGTATTATCTTGTTAGAGACAAACTTAACTTTATAAACAATAGTATGAGATCTTCCCTATATTTCACTGTCGTAGAGACCAATACGTATTATCTATACCTGTATACCACTTTTGTTGTAAGGGATATATGACATGCACCGATCTTTCTATAAAATGCTTTAAGCTGCATGAATATGAGTACTTAGACCGCATACATATAGTCCCCAGCCAGACAAATATCCTTTCCGAGGAAATATCAAAAAGAAATCTAAATTTGTTTTCTTCAGAATATATCGTCTTAGCGAAATATTTTTTGCAAGATAAACAAGAAACTTCAAAATTATATCCATGGCAACTGCCTCGGTTGCCTCTATGCTGAAGGGACCTAACCATGCATTGATACTGTACACGGCTAAAGGTATGTTCATTTAAAACGTACCAGTTACAGATGATGGGAAACAGCTCGTACGTCTCGAACCTTGGACACAATGATCCGCTTGAAATAATTCAGCTCTCCCTGAAATGAGGTACAATTCAAATTAGTTAAAGTGTCTTCAGATAATCAACAGAGGTTGGCTGCCCTGCCCTCAAATTTACGCACCCGGCCGTGGCCAGAACCTACATAGTTGTGGTAGTAACGCCCCTTACTGAAAGGAGAAATGCGATATCAAGTAATAAAATAATTTTTTTATTTTTCAAAAACTTACCAATTCTTGATGAAAGAAGACCAAGGAAAACAGCAGTAAGGTCAGGAACCTTGAAACTGGATAAATTTTCGTACCGCTGATTGGATATGTATAATTTTTGTCTTCCTGAAAGAGGGACAATTTTATATATCAGTAAAAAAAATGTTTGAGGATATCCAATGAAATCATCACTTATAAACACAAAACATGAAAAACTCCAGCCCCTACGGTGTAAGAAGTAACAAAGAAAGATGATTTAAACAAACTTTAAAAGTTTAACTTGAAACGCCTGTCAGAGCAAAACGTCGAGTCCGGGACACTGTACAAATTAACAAACAAACATACTTTGTACCTAGGCTAAATTAAAAGTTATTTCCAGGGATAAAAAGCCGGAGAAGATAGGAAACTAAGGAAACTACGTACAGCGGAACGTGACCAAAAAAACACTGTAAAACAAAATATCTTCTCAGGTTCGGAAAATTCCAAATTGAACGAGCATCTTTCCTACCTGGTAAACGATTTCAGAAAAATCTCCTCGGGAAATTCTCTGTCTAGAAAAGTTGTCTTCGGTGGTTTGCAGTTTAGATGCCACTGAATAACGATTTAATTTATACTGTGGCCGATAGAAACAAAACAGAAAAACAGAAAGCCTCAAACCCAAAACCGAAACACACGAGTCAAAACGGTAAGCTACCAGCGAAAACAAGAAAAATACACAACCCGAAAATAGGAACACAATTCCCGAAACGGAATTAATACATCACCCAAAAGGGAAAGACACAAAAAGCCTAAAACAGTAACTGTGACAGATCAGAATTAAATATAACAAAATCAGAAAATCGACAAAGAGGATCAACAACCCAAAACAGAAACACACAAAAATTGTAAAACTGTGATTATAATTAGCCATAACGGCATTTTTCTCTGCCTCCTCCACTGGCTTCGCAAAGGCTAAGTGGGGAGCACAGACTTACCAGTACTGGAGAGGCGCGAGACGCGCAAGAAATGACGTAATTTAGACGTATACCTTAAAATGCGAAGCAACTCCGAGATCCTTGTTCTTGACCCCAGCAAACACAACAAATTACTGGAAGCGCGTTTTGAATTTACTTTCATCCTGAGTAGCAAATCCACAATGGCTGTTTTTTAGGCTAATCATGGCCCGTACTCAAATCCTGATACACGCGCGCTCCTTCGCACATCACACAACAGTAGGAATCTAACAAAAATCGCATGCAGTAATGACCACAGGTACCCCAAGCTCACGAAAGCGAATCGTTGTTGCATAACGATCGTTATTTAAGTGTCAAAAATAGTAATAAAAATACGTCAGAATTCCTTACCTTGTCTCCCTGTCTAAAAATATGGTGTTTTCTTAGCATTTTTGGCCGTTTCAGGGAGATTCCAGCGAGTTTTAGTTCTGCCGTTGACAGCTTTATAATATTTCTTTTATGAAACAACGATTCTCACTCGTGAGCTTGGGGTACCTGTGAATGCGGACGTATCACTAGAAGTGAATAACAGATAAGAACTGAAACAAGGGATGAAATAATTGTGAGCCAAGTTTTAAGTCACCAATAAATTGTCCGTCTTACCCCATTTTTCGTAAGAGATGGAACAACAATTTTTGTCACTTCAATCGAGAAATACAACAGTGAGCTGGGAGCGGTTTTCCACTGTCAGAAGATTCCTGTTACCGTCAAATTCCTGCATTCTTGCAAGCTAGTTACGGAATACGCAGTGTGAGAGCGGATCGAAGTGTAATGATAAAACCTTCTCTCTGAAGATCTCAAATCGGAGACAACGAGCGGCGCGCGCGGCACTTTTTTTTCCCCCTTTTCGGTTTTGCTAAGATTTATTCGTTCATTTATTGTTTGTTTGAGATTAAAGCTAGTTCTATTTTGTGCACCAATCAGGACTAGACATTCTATTCAGACAACAGCAGTTGCCTCGTCCCTGTACGGCACTTTACCAAGCCTTCTTAGTGATGTATCGGAGTCGAAAAAACTCATAGGTCGGGTGTTATAGGGAGGAGTTCTGGCTGCTGAAGAGATCTTTGTTTTTGACCTTCAATATATTCTACTCTACTCTACTCTACTCTACTCTACTCTACTCTACTCTACTCTACTCTACTCTACTCTACTCTACTCTACTCTACTCTACTCTACTCTACTCTACTCTACTCTACTCTACTCTACTCTACTCTATTCTATTCTGTTCTATTCTATTCTATTCTATTCTCCTTTTGAGTTTCTTGCAGTAATTAACGTTTTATGCTTGAACGGATCTAATATACCTTTCAACTCCTGAAATCACGGGTACGCCTTTCGGGACGAGCGCCTCCGTGTTATAGGGATTACTCCGCGGGCATGGAAGGTTAGAAAACTATGGAAGGTTAGAATACCCCTGTGTCTTTGCGTTCTGCAGCTGGACAACGACAGAAGAGCACTTGTACTAAGAAGTATTGTTTTGAATTTCAGTCCATTTAACAAAATAAAACGACAATTTGTCATTGTCTATTTACTACTTAGACGACAATTTCACATTTTCTATGAGTCAACAGTAGTTCATGAGTTCTAGGCGCGTTGCGCTGAGTTGACTATTGATTTTAACTCTTTAGCTTACAAACGAGAAGAAGTAGTCTAATCGAAAGTCTAATTGCAGTTTTAGTGGAAGAAAAACGGTATACTTTCTTCGATCCCATATCAAAATTTGATAAAGATTTAGGGATTTAGGGTCGACCGAGGGGACCGCGTGGCCACGTCTTTTTTTTCTGAAATTTCGTATCATTTTAAAAGAGTTCTCAGTAAACTAAATAAATTTACTTGATTTGGATCGGGAAATTGTATTTTTTGTTCTTGTTACTATATATTTAAAATAGTTATTCTGTATTTTTGGCACTTTTTGGCTTTTTGTTTCCAGTGATTTTTTTCTGGCCTTTTCAACACTCTAAAACATCGTCATCATTCTTTTGCGGCCTGTTTTGAGGAAAAACAAGAAAACGAAAAAAATATAATAATAAACGTTGTCAAGAAATCATAGGCTTAATTCTCTTTGGAAAAAATCCAAAGATAACCGCCACACATGGAAATGTTGTGGTGTAATGTCACCGCATTGAAAAACATCAAACACATTATTTTTCTTTTCATTTTCTTGCTTTTACTGCGCGTAGCATACCCTCGTTACCAGGGTTCCCTCCTACTTTTGAACAGGCGAGGGTCCTGAGAACGAGGTTAGGAAAAGCATGGCGACGATAAACTTTGCTGAATGCGGCTAATTATTTGTTGTTTTGGGGCCAGAAGGTCTTTTTAATGGTTGGTAGAAGCCCCTTGAAATGTGATAATAGTCACTGACTTTCAGTAGAGTGGTTTGGAACCATACACACGGAAAATGGCTGATGGAATAGTGTAATGGGACGCTCGATGTTTTACCGTTTGACATGTGTGCACTCAACGTCGGAGATAGTTTGTAATAGAGGTAAGCAAGATTTATACCTAAACGTAATTTTTAACCGCTATTGATATCAACAGTTATCGCACAGTGAACTTGACGGTAGAGCAAGCAAAATGAAAAATCTGTCAATATAATGCAGTTAGTATAAGCATACATAATTATTCACACTCATGTAATATTTAACAGTTATTCCTGGGTGTCTAGAAAACGACGACCTAGAAAACGAAGACCTACGACCTAGAAAACGACGACCTAGAGAACAACAACCTAGAAAGCGACGACCTAGAAAACGACGACCTAGGAAACAACGGCCTAGAAAACGACGACCTAGAAAACGACGACCTAGAAAACGACTACCTAGGAAACAACGGCCTAGAAAACGACGACCTAGGAAACAACGACCTAGAAAACGACGACCTAGAAAGCAACGACCTAGAAAACGACGACCTAGGAAACAACGGCCAGAAAACGACGACCTAGAAAACAACGACCTAGAAAACGACGACCTAGAAAGCAACGACCTAGAAAACGACGACCTAGGAAACAACGGCCTAGAAAACGACGACCTAGAAAACAACGACCTAGAAAACGACGACCTAGAAAGCCACGACCTAGAAAACGACGACCTAGGAAACAACGGCCTAGAAAACGACGACCTAGAAAACAAGGACCTAGAAAACGACGACCTAGAAAGCGACGACCTAGAAAACGACGACCTAGGAAACCACGGCCCAGAAAAGCGGCGACCTAGAAAACGATGACCTAGAAAGCGGCGACCTAGAAAGCCAACGACCAGAAAAGCGGCGACCTAGGAAACAACGGCCCAGAAAACGGCGACCTAGAAAAACGATGACCTAGAAAACGGCGACCTAGAAAACAACGACCAGAAAAGCGGCGACCTAGAAAGCAAACGACCTAGAAAACGGCGACCTAGGAAACAACGGCCTAGAAAGCGGCGACCTAGAAAACAAGGACCTAGAAAGCGGCGACCTAGAAAGCGGCGACCTAGAAAATGACGACCTAGGAAACAACGGCCTCAGAAAACGACGACCTAGAAAACAATGACCTAGAAAACGACGACCTAGAAAGCCACGACCTAGAAAACGACGACCTAGGAAACAACGGGCTAGAAAACGACGACCTAGAAAACAAGGACCTAGAAAACAACGGCCTAGAAAACGACGACCTAGAAAACAACGACCTAGAAAACGACGACCTTGAAAGCGACGACCTAGAAAACGACGACCTACGAAACAACGGCCTAGAAAACGACGACCTAGAAAACGATGACCTAGAAAACGACGACCTAGAAAACGACTCCAAGAAATTTTGGTTCTAAGAGAATCATCTGCTCGTACTACGATGTGCAAAAAAGTGTGCTGCACGTGCATATTAGACCTATTGACCTTTGCATTACTTATAACCAGCCCCGGGTAACTAGCAGCTATGAGCGATTTGCGTGGGTGTTTGGCACGTTTGATAAGATTACACTTAGATTTGCTATGAATATGCTATTTTGGGTTTGTCCGGGGGATGGGGCATTTTGCACACTTCTATTAAGCCCCCACCTCCCAACGGCTTTTTTTTGGGTCGTCGTTTTCTAGGTCGTCGTTTTCTAGGTCACCATTTTCTAGGTCGTCGTTTTCTAGGTCGTCATTTTCTAGGTCGTCATTTTCTAGGTCGTCGCTTTCTAGGTCGTCGTTTTCTAGGTCGTTGCTTTCTAGGTCGTGGTTTTCTAGGTTGTCGTTTTCTAGGTCGTTGTTATCTAGGTCGTCGTTTTCTAGGTCGTAGGTCTTCGTTTTCTAGGTCGTCGTTTTCTAGACACCCGTTATTCCTGGGCTCTGAGTCAATAGGCCGAATGGGCTATTGACTCAGAGGCCATGAGGGCGAGAGTAATAATTGTTTTAGTAAAATCCAACTAGTTGGTCAAAAATATCGAGACAAAACAACTTTTAGCTGATAAAAGTTTTGCCGCCAAAAATCCGGCGCTCTTCGGTACTAGTGGGCTATAACATATAGCCTGGTAGTAGCTAAACCAATCAGAATGTAGCATTGATAATAGACCACTAGTTGGATTTTACTAATCATTATTATTCATTCAAAATATTTCCCCGATTCTGATTGGCTAAAAGCACATGCATAATTCACCATAACCAGCTACTGATGACCAAATTTGGAAGAATTTTGCATTTAATGAACCAATGACGTCAAAAATGCAGCTTTTTTGCAGGTTAATGCACTGTTAACCAGGAAGAACTAGGGATGAGGTTGAGTTGTTTTGGTTGTGAAAACAAAAATGGCGGACATTTCACTCGTTTCAAGAGTAAGAACTAGGCTAAATAATAGCTGAAAACATGGCAAGAACAGCAAAAGACAACTCAAAGGGTAACATCTGCTATTTGGAGAATATTTGAGGAGCTGTGCAACTTGTTTAGTCTCTCATTCCATAATTTGGCACCAAGTCTTGAGAAAGAGTTCTTTTTTATTTCAAGATTCGATTTTTTTCTGTAAAAGTTTTGAGATGTAGACGACCTAGTGCCGTATGAATGAACACGAGAAAGTGGAAGGAACAATTCCTGAATGTTTGTAGGTACTAAGTTATTGCTCACGTCAGACATTGTTTCTGCTAGTAGCTGATTGGAGAAAGTTATTATTGGTAATATTGTTTCTTGCAAGTGTTGCGTGTATCACTGAAGCAGCCATTTTGGAATATATATTACAAGAGAAGCTCGATATCTCTGTGAATGAGAATGGAATGACAACAAAATGATGCTCTTGTCAAAATGCTACATTATGGAATTCCACATATTAATCAACGTCGTCCCATGACTATTTGCATGCTCACAAAGGATGCTGACGCATGTCGCATCCTTTGACTCTCTAACTGAAGTGTTAGCATATTGTGTCCAGGATACAAAACTGATTAACTTAAGCAAATTGATTATTAATTAAAAGAGTTTTTGCTTCTATCCTCTTTATTAGGAAATGCAGTTGCTCAACTTGTAAATTGTTTTGGCTTTATGAAATATTTTAAGAATTTAAGCAAGTAGAATGTATAGAGTGCCACAAAAACAAACGTGAAGGTGAACAGTTTTGAATTGTGGTCAAAGTTGTTTTCATCACGTATCATATGCAAATCACCTATCCTTTTCATCAAACTGAAATATTCTGCATCTTTTATGACTTTTTGATTTGCTTCGCGTCCTTTTATACTATTTTTGTAAATGGCATAATAATTAACTCTTTCATGTCAATTTATGCTTTCAAAAGAAAAAAAACTTTGTAGAAATGTTGCATTAATTTTAGTACCACAGCGATATGTATCTATTCTGCTTCGAGCACTTACACTTATCTGCAAATTACCGCTCATTCGGCAAATTTGGCTGGAGACAAAAATATGGCCTCTCTCAGATTTCTTTGCTTTAATCTTTCAGTTTCTCACATGCTTGCCTTTTGGGGCACCCTGTTTATTTTGACCATCAACATTTCTTAAGATTCTCTTCAGACTTTTCATTCCAACTTTTTAATGCAGGAAAGTTATGAGAAATGCTGTAACTCAATAAAGTCACACAACATGCTTTAAGACTGCAGAACTTGATCTTTCTGGCATCTTTTGTTCTTCTATTGTCTCCAATTAACAATTAAGATGTTTCACCAATTTCCACCCACAAAAATTAATTATAGGAGACATTGGATTGACAGAAAAATTTGCATTTACTATTGACATGAATCAATACAATGTAGGCATGATTCTGTAATGATCTTGACTAAGCTTGAAATTTTGGCAAACCCTTGTAGAAATTCAGTACATTTAAAGTATACTTTATATAGGTGATAAACACTTTAAGAAGTATACTTCATTTGTACTTAAAGTATACTTTAAGTACACAACTTTTCGACACCTAAAAAGTATACTTAATGAAAGTATACTTGAAGTATACTTAATGGGAAGTATACTTCAAGTATACTTAAAATATACTTAAAGTATACTCAATGCAATATGTTAATAAATCACTGAGACACGTCAGACTTGGATCAATTATTTTGTAAAATCATTTATTGATATAACAAAAAAAACTACCCCTAACTTAAAGCAATACAAATGTACTAAGAAATTATAAAAAAATATATGGCAAATCTTGTTGAAATAGGTTTCCACAACATAAAAATATACATTTTCTATTCCTATCAAAGGAAATCACTGCATTTCATGATTACCATAATATATTATTCTTCTTGATTTTAGTAAAATTTTCATTGACAATGAGATCATTTCAAGGAAGGTGCTTGTATATTAACAGGTTTCTTTCTGAACTTTCTTTAACTCACTTGTACTTAATAATTATTGCTTAGAACCATCACACAATATTCTTCTTAATTTTAGTAAATGTTTAATAGACAAGAATGATTAGATCTGTACTCTTTGGCTACAAAGTAAATTGTGCCATTACCTTATATTACCTTATTAAAGAAATATGTCTACCTATTACGTACAAAAACTGGAACGAAATGCGATCTAAGGAAAACAAGACTTGGGTTTTATATTTTGAATTTACACTGCACTTTAGGCGAAGTAAACAAGCTTTCACTTTGTAAACCTTAAGGCTTAACTCGTGTGTCATTTGCAAATGGCTCGCAAAGAAGAATCGATATATATTGAAACGACTGGAACCGATACATTTTCTACCCCAAAACTTACTTGTATCGTCAAAATTCAGTCATGGTGTACTTCTTTTGTTTTCTTTTCAAGTTCCACTCATATTGTACTCGAATTGTGAAGATAAATTAAAGGCAATATTCCAAGCGTATAAATATCTTGAAGACACTCTCGGCAAAGCTCAGCGAACGTTCCTTCGAATCTGTATCGCCCGCCAAAACCATATATGGAAGTTAGGTATGCTGTAAATGATTCATACATGACCGTATTAGGAAATCCACAAGATCCCGTATATGTTCCGACGGTACTGGAAGTCAGCGGTAATTCAACACATTCATATATGCTTTTCTTTCCTCGAACGTAAAGATGTCCGACGATGAGCGATGGTTTTGCTTCGAGTTCTCGTTCTATTTCTTAAGGTCCTCGTAAAAAAAGGAGGTTAAACGACGCCGGCCTTAATTACATCCGATATCTTTTACTGCCAAGTGTAAAAATTCCACGAAAGACGTTAAAGAAATGCCCGAAACTGTGCGACTTTGCCATTTCGCCCAGGGATTCGATCGGCGGATGATCTTCTTACGAAGGAAGTCGACTGAACAGCTAATGTGTGCCCTGTGTATCTAGAAACCTGTTATATACTTCACCACTCTGAAGAAATCTTTACATGATCTCAACTGTGTCCTTAATAGAAGAAAACTGATTTGATCTGAACATTATTTTGAAGTTAAATTATATATACTTAAAGCATACTTTTAGTATACTTTTGTCTTGTAGTGATTTCAAGATCCGGACAAACCTTCTTAGATCCTCAGATCAGAATGTGTCTTTCAGTTTCAAAGTATACTTAAAGTACACTTTTCTTTGCGAAACTATTTTTCACAAGCACTGAAGTTTGAAAAAGTATACTTAAAGTATACTTAAGTATTTGAAGTATAAACGAGGAAGTACAAACGAGGTATACTTCAAATGCACTTTTTTTCTGAGAAGTACATATAAAGTATACTTAAAGTATACTTAAAGTATACTTAATTTCTACAAGGGAAGTTTTTAGCAGTCCGGAACCGAGGCAGCTATTGGAGGAAAAAATTCCCGTGACCAGTATCACCTGACCGTATCGCAGGCTCATGCACAGGTGTTGACCCATCAAAGTCGTCAGTATTTTTTTGAAGTTATCCACTGACAAGTTACTAGCAGGATCAAGTGCAATTTTTTTAAATGCGTAGGAAATAAGTCGTATTATTTATGAGCCACACCATCAAAATTTTGATTTCAACAGGTCGTGGCAGATTGTTAGATGCATGTCTAGGAGTGGACGTCATTACCAAGGAAAGAGATGACAAGTCACCAGGTTGGTTTGTATACTTTCATTGGTAGTAACTACTAGCATAGAAAAATAGAATGTAACTAGTAAATTGGGTGGCATTTTGATAAGGGACCTCTCTCGGTGAAATTGGGCATTTCTGATCATCTATAGTCACTTCTGTTAGGGTATTAAGGTCTTAAAGGTCTATAAATATTAAATTATTGTCAGTATCTGAGTGTTATGTGTTTATCCTTATTGAATGACGTTATCATTGTTATTGTTATTATTGATGTAAATAATAAATAATAGCTCCTGCCACTGTTCCTGGAAAGCTGATTATCACTAATTCAGGATTTTAATATCCCTAATCGTGGAATAAATTTTATTCCGCGATTATAGATTTTGTTCCTAAAAGCACCATTAAGACTAATCTAGGCATAAACTACGTGTTAAATTTAACCCGGCTAGTGAGGACGTTTAACTCACTAATTGGGGGAAAAAGTTTGTCAAAATATACAAAATGGCAGACTTACTGTTTCACTAATATGCAAAAGAAAGTTCCAACAGCAAGAAATTGACCTCTACCAACTAACAGATGAAGAACTTCGCAGCAGAATGGTTTGATGGAGAGTCAATCAAATATCTAGTAGAAATCCTAAAAGACGATCTCCAAAGGCAGACGAGAGGAAACCGTGCGCTGTCGCCAATTTTTTTGTGTCATATAATTATTCTTTTTAGAAGCGCAGTCAAAAACATCATTAAACCGGATTTTGGCACAAATCGGGGAATAGTTAATTGCGGGATACCTTTTAACCGAAAATTATTTATCTGGGGAATAAGAAATTTAATTGTGGATTAACTGCTAATCGAAAGATAGATTAATCGGCTTGTCAGGGACCTGGGCCTGTTTTTAACTGGACTCATAAATAGAATATTATACAGTAGAACCTCTTGATTAAAACACCTCAGTCTATTCAAGGGACACTTCCATCCAGGGGACGTGAAATTTGACCCCGGGCAAATATTCACATAATCTTTTTATCTGTTAGCTCTGTTGAAGAGACATCTCTATTCAGGGGAAAGGGACATTTTTTGAATCCCAGGGTTTTCCTTCATTCATGAGACACCTTAGTACTCAGAACATGACTGACCACCAAGAGGGTTGATAAGTTAAAGTGTTCACTGATCACAATGATTGCAGCTTTCACAACATGAACAATAATAATCTCTTTTAAATTAAAATTGATGTACTGCACTTGTAGGAACAACAATGGAACAACTTGTTGGAGAAAAGTTAACTGTGATTTTTTATTCAGCTGCTTAAAAAATGATAACTGCAGCAGATTCCAGAACTTAAATAAATCCTTTGTTGGTCAATTATTGGCAAACGCCTTGCCCAACCTCTATTCAAGGGATACTTCTACAGTGTATTCAGGGGACAGTCCAGACAGTTTTTCTTAGTTCTGAGGGTGTCCCCAGCCCTGAACAGAGGTTCCACCCTAGTAATGTTTCAATAAGCACCAACATCTGACAAATGCATTTCAGTCCTTTAAAATTTCAAGATTTTCTGGGGAAGCATGCCCCAAGAAAAAGACCACCCTTTTGTCTTTCAAAAGCAAGAAAGACAAATTTGTTCAATGCAACGGTGAAAGAAGCTAAGGTTAAAGATTTTGCAATTTTATTTCTTGCGTTATCATGGTTTCATCAAGGTAATCATAAAAATTGTCTTTTAATATTTCAAAGAGCGCACTGATTAATTTTCGCGGAAACATTTCTTTTTCATACATTGTATCCCTCAGGGGTATCTCATTCCATAATTTTTATTAAAACTGGGATGGCTTGTCTTACAACACACACACACTAAGTGTAGTTTTTCAAGATTAAATTTTTTGACGTACATATTATATTTGGAGGATGATCTTGTGTCATAAGCATGAATAGATGATGTCTAATGGAGTGGTATATATATGTCGCCTAATGTCCACTTGTTCTGTTGTCTTACCGATTTGTCATGTTAATTGTCTTGTCCACTTGGTCTGTCATCTTGCTGATTTGTCATGTCATCTTGTCGCATTATGGAACGGCGCCTATAGATCTGCATTGCCCGCATAAACTCAGGCCCAAAGTATTGAGTTCTTATCTGAGTGGACATGCTGATTTTCCATGTCCAGTGGATAAAAAAAATCATATCAGTGGTAAAAAACATTTTCGCTTTGATGCAATGGAATGCTGTCACAAAAGTGCTTTTTCAATAAAAAATGAATTCTACATTCCCTTTGGCTTTCTAATCTTGAAAGGCAGTTGTCACTTTTCTAATCTCTGGCACGTTTGCGGTGACAGTTTTCACGCTTTGCAATTTCCCGGAGTTGACATGAAATTTATCAGTGATCATCGGAAGCTCTCATTTCTCTCCTCACTCCTTGCTTTCGCATCTCCTCTTGCGTGCCTCTCGTGCTTCTACTTTTTATGATATCCCCCAAATTGTAAGTTTGCTGGCGGGCTATCCCCTGAATAGAGGTTCTGGTGTAGGAATGTTTCAAAAGCACCAACAACTAACGAATTTATTTTAGTGCCTTAAAATTTCAAGATCTTCTGGGAAGCATGCCCCAAGAAAAAAACACCCTAGAAAAGAGCAACTTATGGGCCCCTCATTTAAACAGCTGTTTACACATTTTTACAGTATCTAATTTAACCAGCTGGCTACTTGAAACCCCTGACTTTAGATATAGTTTTATCCTGATGCTGACGTTGATTTGTGTCTTTTTCTTCCAGGTCAGATGCATATGCCACAAACAGACTGGATCAGGTCTTCAATGTTTAGAATAGAGGTTATCTTCAGTACTGTAAGGACTGCATAGTTGACTTTGTAATCCAGCTCTTGAGTGAACCAGATATATAAAATGAGGCTGGCTTGTTCAAAAGACAATTACATATCTTATCCAGGACATTACATTAAAATGCATTTGCCTGCATTTTAAGGGAGTTAACAATGGAGGATATCTTTAAGGGTTGGTTTGTATGCGCACACCCAGTAGTTTACTACATTATTCATATGATTTAAGCTGTATGGAGTTTCATTTGTACACTGTTTTTTTTTTGCCACAAGATTCATTGATACAATTTTGTTGAAAATTAGTAAGTAAAGAATAGAAGGCAAAAGTTTCCTTTTCTGATGATCCTCATCAATTCCACTTTTTGTTATGCAGAAGTTGGTTTCCAAAACAAATGATGTTTGCTTAAAATTTCCAAAAAGTAAGTTTTTGAAAAAAATCTAGAACATCAACTCAGAGCAGTTAATTGATAAAAAGTGATTGGATCTATTTCACTGTCAGGTTTTGATGGGTAAATGCACTTGTTAAAATTGACTAGACCCTAAACTATTTTAGGAAATAACAGTCTCGTTTGAAGCTCAAGAAGGCGTCCAATTCAGTGTCTTCACAAAATGAAGGAAACTTCCAAAACACTTAACTTCTTGCATCACGACAACTAAGCATAATTTGAGTCACTTTAGTGGATGTCACTCAACCTACAACCCATTGTAGGTGTTGAATAAACGCTGCTAATTTACAATATAAATTATACTATGAAAATGCACATAAAAATTCAATTTTATATTCCTAGTTTATTGTGTGTCTAAGAATTTGGTCTGAAAATTAATCATGCCAAATAGATTTGGCATTTTATTCCTGGATAAGTATTAGTTTTCTTCTGATCAGTTTTGCCGCAGTTATGTTATAGATATGAGCTTAGTTCTTGTAGTTTACAGCAGTTTTACATCACCTTCATGTGCAAAATTGCATTGCAAAGTCATTGTCAAAGAACTACACTGTCAATGACCCAATTATTTGCCAACCTTTTAATTTAAGTTCATAATCATTGTGTCAGCAACATTACTGCAGATTTGGTCATAGTTTGGTTGAAATAGAAACGTTTTGAAAAAAAAAAGAAGCTTTAATTTGGCCAAAAAGGAACAAGTACTGCAAGCTTACTTGTACACTGATGTGCATTGAAGTTTTATATCATTACTCAGTCAAGTCATTTTCTCGTTCAAAGAACCTTACGTCCACTACATTGCACTTAAAATGTTTTGAAAAAGGATAACAACAAAAAGCCATAAATTAAGTTAAGAGTGTTTCTGAAAAGAAAATCTCCAACTCAAAATGGCAGTCTCTGAACTCCACAACCCCAGAATTTTAGCCAAAAAAATTGTCAAGCCTACCACTTTATCAAACAACAACTTTGTTAAAATATTAAAATGGGTGGATAACTAAAATATCATTCATAATTTTGCAAAATTTGAAATTTGAAAACTACTTCAAATTTTAAACTTTGTCAGCACTGTCTATGGAACTTTGTTCAAAGTTCTCATGATTTGATTTTCACATGGAGGATAAAAAGACGTAAAACTGACTGTAGCTAAGTTCATACATGCAATCTACGTTATGGTTTATACAGTCAGCATCAGTAATTGACAGTCTTGTTGATTGATGGCTGACTGGCTGACTGACTGACTTACTGACTGAATGACTGACTAGCTGACCAACTCACTTAATGGCTAATTGACTAACTGACTGACTGAGTGACTGGCTGGCTGACTGACTGATGAACTAACTAACTGACTGACTGGTTGACTAACTGACTGACTGGCTGAATAATGTACTGACTGACTGACTAACTGACTGACTGGCTGACTAACTGGCTGACTGAGTGAGTGAGTGACTGACTGACTGGCAGACTGACTGGTTGACTAACTGGCTGATTGACCGACTGACTAACTTGCTGGCTGACTGACCAACTGACTGACTGGTTGACTAACTGACTGACTGAGTGACCAACTGGCTGACTGACTGACAGACTGACTGACTGAGTGACTAACTGGCTGACTGACTAACAGACTGACTGATTGACTGACTGATTGACTGACTGACTAACAGATTGACTGGTCGACTAACTGACTGACTGGTTGACTAACTGGCTGACTGACTGACTGACTGTCTGACTGGTTGACTGACTAACTTTCTCTGTTTGACTGGCTGGCTGGCTGACTAACTAGCTGACTGGCTGACTTACTGGCTGACTGACTGACTGACTTGATGACTGACTGAATGCATAGCTGACTGGCTGATTGACTTTGGACAAAAATTTATACAGGCTGAATAATTTGTTGCAAGAGAAAACGTTGCTAGCACCTTTGATTGGCTGAGGGCTTGACTTTTAACTAAATGATCATCAGACTTTACTTCTAGACTTATTTTGCCAAAAAACAAAAAAAGAGGTAATTTCCAATTTTAACCAAAATCTTGGGTTAACCCCTTTGAAAAAATCTCAGTATGGCGACTTTGTAATAGCCAATTTTTTATAGTCAAAGAGGGCTTGTTTTCTACCTCAATGACCACCAAACATTATTTCAAGGACCATTTGTACAACAACATACAAAGATAAAATTTCCATGTTTTGACCAAAATCATGGGTTAACCCCTTTGAAAAAAACCAATGTGGCATCTATGGAAAATCATATTTTTACAGGCTAGGAGGGCTTGTTTTCTTCCTCAAAGATCCTCAACACACTATTTAAAGGCCTATTTTGTCCAAAAACAAACTAAGATGAAATTTTCATTTTTTGACCAAAATCATAGGTTAACCCCTCTGAAAAAAAAACGCATTATTGCTACTATGTAAAATCCATTATTTATAGTCTAGGAGGGCTTGTTTTCTGACAAGATGATCATGAGACATTATTTCTAGGCTTTTTTTGTTCAAAACCAAAAAAAAAACGAAACGGAAAATTTCCCATTTTTCCCCAAAATCATGGGTTAACTCCTTCAAAAAAGATCTCAGTATGACAACTATGTAAAATCAATGTTTTTGTCTAGGTGGGCTCGTTCTTTAACTAGATGATCGCCAAAAATTATTTCAATGCCCATTTTACCCAAAAACAAACAAATAGGAAATTTTTAATGTTCGATGAAAGTCATGGGTTAACCCCTTTGAAAAAATCTCAGTATGGCGACCTTTCAAAATACAAATTTTTATAGTCTAAGAGGGCTTGTTTTGTACCTCAATTATCATCAAACATTATTACAAGGCCCATTTATAAAATGTCCATTTTTTTGTCCAAAATCATGGGTTAGGGTTGAAAACATGTCGATGTGGCGACTAGTTAAAATCGATTTCTTTTATCGTCTACGAGGGCTTGATTTTTAACTAGATGATCATCAGACATTATTTCTAGGCCTAATATGTCCAAAACAAACAAATGCAAAATTTCCAGTTTCGGACCAAACTCATCGGTTAACCCATTTAAAAAAATCCAGTATGGCGACCATGTAAAATGAGTATTTATATAGTCTAGGAAGGCTTCTTTTTACTAAATGGTCATCAAATATTATTTCAAGGCCTGTTCGGTCCAGAAAAAAACAAAGGGGAAATTTCCTTTTTTTGACCAAAATCATGGGTTAACCCCTTCGAAAAGATCCAATATGGTGACTATGTAAAATCAATAATTTTATAGCATTGAAAGGCTCGTTTTCTAACTTGATGATTATCAAATATTATTTCATAGCTTATTTTGTCCAGAAACTAACAAAAAAGGAATTCACAGTTTTTACCAAAATCATGGGTTAACCGTTTGAAAAAATCTGGATATGGCGACCAAGTAAAATCAATATATTTATGGTCCAAGAGTGCTTTTTTCTAACAGATGATCAATTTTCCTCATTACTTGCTGATTCCATGACATACCAATATACCTTTTTATTTACTGCTCAACTGGGATATTGACGTATTGACTGCATAATTTAGGGATTTATTGACTTTGACTTGATTTATGACTGAATGAATGACTTGTCTTGACTGTATAGTCTTGGTGGATCGCCTGTCTGTGCTAGTTTATTTGTTCGTTTATGTACTGTGAACTTTAAGATGCATCTCAAATCTGCCTTGCATTGCCCAAACTGCAAGGGGAATGGGTACTAGCTTTTGTTGCCATGAACTATGTGATCGTTTGACTCACAAGCAATAAGTTTTGAAGCTGGAAGGGTGGTTAGAATAAGAAAACAACAGTTTAGGGTATTGGTGTGTCACGCGAGAAATCACTTTATTATTATATCGAACCGTGAGAATTAGCAAGGAGAATTAGCATTTTCATCACTTGGGGAGTAAAAGAAGTTCACACTATCAGGAAAAAAGATCTTGGGTAACTCTTAGTGTGTAATTTCAGACTGACTTTATCATTGATTTTTTTTTTTCGCAAAATGCGCCACAAATAAGTGCGTTATGATTTCTTTTTATTTCTGGTTTGTTTCAGAACCGTAGTCTTGTTTGCAGTTGTCGTTGAGATCGTCCCGGAAGGCGTTTGTCTCCGCGTGACGATCCCGAGGTCCACTACAAGGAAGACTGCAACATTTTATTTCATAAGAAAACTTAGACACAGTCAATATATTTTTTCGTCTATTTATTTCCTGAAAATCACTTATTTGTGGCGTACTTTGCGTCGACATGCAAGGTGTTTTTAAAAGACTAGTCTGATTTTACCACAAAGTTAAACCAAGAGTTTATCAGAAACAGAACTTAGCTCTCTCTAGATTTAAACCAGGTAATACTTTAAGCTCAAAATACGAGTGTTGGTGTGAGTTTGAGAAAGACCTTAAGGTGTTTCGATACAGTTTTTCGGAGACCATACCGATATTGTTCATTCGCCTTCGTGCGAATATTGTCAATGTTTTACATTCAAAACACACGATAAAATGTATGGTTCGCATTAATTTGGAAAAATTAACATAACGTCAAAACAGTGAAAGTTATACTAACGCAGATTTTTGACCGGGTTTAGGCAACGTTTGCCTTGAAATTTCAAGGTGTTACAGTGAGTCAATCTTAATGAAAGTTTCAGACATTATTATGCAGATCATGAAGATTATTTGATGAAGGACAAAAATAATTCTGCCAAGCCGTTATAGAGATATACAGAGAAGCGCTAAAATCAAAATTTAGAATAAAGTTGCACTTAGAGAGGTAATGAGATAACAGCTTAGTTTTCAGGATCGCATGAAAGGGAATATATCAAAATTTCTAAGCAGAGAAATGTGAAATTAAGAAGCATTCTGACGCTACTTAGGATTAATTTGAGTCATTTTGAACTTTTTTAATTAAACAATTTATCACGGCTATTAAATCCAAAATCATTCAGTGGTGAAAACCTCATAACGGTCAGACAGGGATAAAATTACTTTTTTTAAGACGAATGAAAAATATCGGTATGGTCTCCAAAAAACTCAATCGAAACACCTTAAAATGTTGCTTATGGCAAAATTAAAGGAATTTGCGTGTGCGAGAGTTCTCTTAATAGTGTTGTCAAGTACTTTTTTGTTTTTCCAAGTTTGCATCGACACTTGTACTTTGTTGTTTAAGCACTTATGGTTTTCTCAGACGGATCGGATCGGATCACAGGTAGCCCAAGCTCACTATGAGAGCCCTGAACAACATTATCCTACTTAGCTAATTAATTATTCATACAGCAAGAAAATTATAAGACGTTGTATGGAGAAATATTCTTTGCTCACTGAGGGCCTCTTCATATGAGCCCGGTTGACCGGGCTGGCTCGGTTACCGGGATGAATTTTGCCTTGGGTTCATATGAGAAATTTCAGCCCGGTTTCCGAGATGAGAAAAGGTCAACGAGTTCTGGCGCCAAATTTGGGAAACAAAGCAAACATAGCGAAACACAAAAATTTTAACTTTCGGGCCTATCTTAGCATCGGTAACTCTTAAAGCTGTATCACTGCAGTTAAATGGGATGCTTTGATCTGGAAAGCTGGAAAATACAGCAGGCAATGCAAGACGATGCCATCCGGACCGCCACAATTCACTCCGCTTTCATCCCGGTAACCCGGATGAAGTGTTCATATGGCAAAATTTCCAGCCCGCTTACCGAGATCTCGGTTGGAAAAACCGAGATCTCGGGAACCAAGCCAGCCCGCCCTCTCATATGAACACATCAAAAATTTTCCAAAGGATTTAGAGGTAAGGCGAGATCTCGGAAACCGGGCCAGCCCGGTCAACTGGGCTCATATGAAGAGGCCCTAAATTAGCAAAATGTCATCTGGGTGAAAAACTGTCGCTCAAAAAAAGGCCTTAAACAGTGCCTAGGAGGTCTGAAATGCAGTCGGAATACAAAGAAAAACAAGAAGACGCTAAAGGTAAGCTTCAAAGCGATATTCAATGTACATTTTGCTAATTTAGTGAGCAAAGAATATTTCTCCATACAACGTCTTATAATTTTCTTGCTGTATGAATAATTAATTAGCTAAGTCGGATAATGTTGTTCGGGGCTCTCATAGTGAGCTTGGGCTACCTGTGGTAAATTTACGTCGTTTTTTAGCGCTGAGGTTGTTGCTTGCGATGTGTAAAGAAAAGCAATTTGTTTAATACAATAAATTCTTCACAACATTGACTGCAACAGTCGCTTGGTTGGGAAACGGTGTAACTTAAAGATTAGTTTATACTAGCGATATAAACGCAAGCAAAACCGGTTCAATTGAGTTCAGTGAGATCGTCAACAACAAAAGCAGAAGCAGAAACATGGGAAGAAGGAACACAATCATTCTTTTCTTGATCATCACTAATTCACAAAATTAAAGTCCAAGCACAAGAAGAAGAAAACGAACTCGTTTGATTTTCTTGTACTTGTGCTTTAAGTGCGTTAATTATTGGTGTGAATAGAAAGAATAAGTGCGTACTTTCTCCTCTGTTTGTGTTTATTCTTGTGCTGTTACGTCCGCACTTAACTTGTGCTTGTGTTTATATCGCTGGTGTAAACAAATCTTTACTGCGCGGAATGTTTTGCTGTGTCCAAGCCTTTAGGGCGTTTATCTGGTTCACTCAAGTAGTTGGATCACAAAGTAAACAGCACGGGTACTGAAGATGACATTACTTTATTGAAGAAATAAAACTTGTCTCTGTTGTCCATTAATTTACAATTTAAAAAAAAAAAGTAATCCAGCCTTCCTCGCCCCTGCCGGGCTGCTTTCACTCCGCTCCGAGGGCGTTCATTCTTCTGTCCTCATTTAATATTCCAACTTGAAAATCCCGGTCTGCTTTATTTGATCCCTTCATTTCAGCTGGGGGCAGTTGGACACTTAGAAAATTCAGCAGTTTGTTCCTAAGTGGGGTGGGCAGCGTAGAGGAAAGTGAGAGTTTGCTTCTCATGCCCCCAGGGTCTCATTCACTTTTGTCACAACGCCACACAGGCCAAAATAATTCTCAGTGAAAAATAAAATTTGTTTTAGTTGAAGACGCGTATCTACAAAGTCAACATATCGTGAAAATATCCAGAGACTCGAACAAGAAAAAAAGAGGGTGCTACAGAGTGAAACTCAGTCTTCAGTGGGTCTCCGTCTGAAACGAAGGCAGGGAATTGAACAAAGAATCGCGCTGGTCTGACTGACCTTCATTTCACAAACTTCACCAAAGAGCACAAGTCAATAATAACCTCTCCTCTGCGAAGCAACTAATGCTGGATTTCTCTTGCCCTATTTTGATTTTTAGTGATTAATTTTTAGGTCAAATAAGATTTTATTCTAACGCCGTTTATTATCATTTATCCTAAATGCCGAAGTGCTACGATTGAGTTTTGGTCTTAATGTTTCTTAATATCTAAATTTGCCTGCCCTATTATGAATTAGGATGCCGTTATTTAAAATCAGTGCCGAATAGATTTCGCCTTCAAATTTCGCCAAAGGGATTAGATCTAGAGCGACTTTGTTGATAAATATTTTATTTAAGTTAAACTTTGGATCCTCTTACTTCTAATGAAAATGACGGACAAATTTTCCCATTTCGAAACGAAAAAGAAAATTACGGAAATTAGGGGAAATATATATTTTTTATCCTATAAAAGTAAAATTAAATGTTAGCTGGAAAAACTTGGATTTGATTTAAGTCTCAATTTATGCAGCTAGCCGCGATGTGTATCCGCATAATAATGAAAATTTGCCGGAATAGTAATTTGAGCCAATTTCCCTAGAGATGTTTCAGTTGTCGTGACCAGAATGGATACATTACTTCAGGTTTCCAACAAAAGACTGGAACTAGTCAAATGCGTTGTTTAATTAAAAAAAAAGAAAGAAAGAAGAAGAATCTTCCAGTTCTTTATGGGAAAGCCGATTTTAATGTATCAATTTTAGTCACTGCTGAATGAAATTAACTTTAAAGAAGACACTTAAATCTATGCTTATGATAAAAGTTGTTTATATATTTATGCCTACAACCGAACCTAACGCATGAAGGCCAAATTAACTTGATTTACCACACAAGCCAAGGAAATCTATTCTATGTCTCTTTCAAAACAAGGAAGTAGAGAAGAGTTCCACAGCAGTCTGATTAACCAAGTTAATTTAACCGTAATAATTCGATCCTAAATTAACACGGTTTAGTTATCTAGGTTTCCGAAGGCTTAAGTAATATCAAAGAGAAGTTAGTCTTTAACATCAACAGCCAAGTTTGTTTGACTGTAATTTCCAGTTGACACAAAAACAACAGACAAAAAAAAAACAGATGTTGATGTAATATAAACTTAGTTTTTTTTAGATAATTCAGGTATGAAATATGAGAATGAAATGATAATTAAGATAATTATTGAATCCTAAATTAAAATGGTTTATTATTTTGCTTTCCGAAGGTTTAAATAATATCAAAGAGAAGTTGGTCTTTAACATCAACAGCCACGTTTGTTTGACTGTTGTTTCCAGTTGACACAAAAACAACAGACAAAAAAACAACAAATGTTGATGTAATAAAACCTTAGTTCTGATTCGTTTTAGATAATTCAAGCAGGAAATATGAGAATGAAATGATAATTAAGATAATAAATAATTGATTTGTATATAACCTATGCGATGGTTTGAATGGTTATTATTTTATTATTAGGCCTAAGCAAGCTTGAGATAGATTTGAAATTTTTAGGTTTAGAAGAGAACTCCATTACCAGTTGCCCCCCATTATAGAGATTTTTTATGACTATCAGCTCAATTTGATGTAATATATCAAACATGAGATGCAGTGTTTCATCACCAGATGAAACACCGAGAAGAGAGTTGAAAATACGACGCGTAGCGGAGTATTTTTGACGAACATCGAAGTGTTTCATCTGGTGATGAAACACTGTGTCGAATGTTTGATATTTCTTCTCAAACAAAATCATTTTTGAAGGAGAAATTAAGGATGCAAAAATGAGCAGTTTTTCATCTGATATCCAAACACTCATTAAACATTAATTTCCTTTGAATTTTCTTTATGAATTATTAATGAGTTTGAGAAGTCATTTGTAAAAATCCACCCACGCCACACCAGTGAGATTCAGCGTCCAGTACTCTGTGCTCGGATCCTCCATCAACACACCTACTCAGTGAGCCAGCACAATGTTAGCACCCCCGTTTTTCATCCTACCGCAGTGGAACATTCCCAGACACATTACAGGGTTCGCAAATACGCCAAATTTGGCGTATTTTACGCCAAAATTGTTCAGATGACTCCATAGAGGTTACAGAGGAAGTCACTTCGACTCGAGAAATTTTCGGTAACAAACAGGGAGCCACTTCGACTCCAGAAATTTTCGGTAACTAACACAGTTTTGTCCTTACCTTTTTCGCAACAAACACAATTTACGTTAATTGTAAACGTTGTAAACCTTAATTAAATCATCAAAATTAAAGAATTATACTGCACGACAAAAACAGGAAGAGGGCCGTAAAGTGCGATCAAAGTTTACTCGATGACCGCCATCATGGATTTGAGCTTTCCAGGTCAGCGGACCGCCACAGCTACTTAGTGTATCCTTCACGATAGTGTATACATGCCAGGACCACGTGCTGGAAAGTCTAAAAATGGCTTTTTTTATTGTGATACTTGACTCCAAATATTCCAAAATGACTCCAAAATTTGTGAAGCAGAAGTCACAGTGACTACACTCATCAATAAAATTTGCAAACCGTGGTCACATTGTTTGCAGGCAAGCACCTTACTGTTTTCTTTTTTGGAAAAAGGTGTAGGTAGTATTATGACAAAATGAATGAAGCCCCAAGAACATAAGAAGCAAAGTCTCACCTTCCTCCACACTGCCCTCCCCACTTGGGAACAAACGGCCAAATCTTCCAAGTGCCCAACTGCCCCCAGCATGAATTTTACAGGATCAGATAAAAATTCCCAGGATTTCTCCATTGGAATAACTCAGAGGACATCAGAATTTACACCTTCTCAGAGGCAGAGCTTCCACAGCCCAGCAGGAGAGAGGTTGGCTAGATTAAACATGAACTTTCCCAAGTGATGGGCTCCTAATCTTGTGAGTGTGCCACCTTAAATCTGAAAATAAATAAGAATTAGCTAACATTTTAAGTAGAAAATGCAAGCCCATTAGCACTTTTAAAACTTAATAGCCCTATATTACTTGGTGTTACAGTGAAATTCTGAAAAAAAATTACTTATAACCCTAATTTTTTTACTAGTTTTTACTGCTAAGAAGCACAAACCTAAAGTGAAAAAAAAAACAAGAAATATTATGTAACACCAAGAAAATGGACAGGCATATTATAAAATAATTATTATCTGAACAATTAAGAGAATGTGATGGTCACCAATAGCCTGCAGTGTAAATTATGCTGTCTTGAAAAATATGTTGCTAGGATGTTTGAAAGCTATCTAAAAAGTTCTTCGTGTTCTCCAATGGTAAAACCATTGCAAAGCTGCAACTGCGTACATTGTGAAATTAGGTGCTACTTTGTTTTCTAGATTTGGACGAGATGACAGTTGGGGATGAAAAAACAGACCAGTAACGACCTTAACCAGTATTAAATAAATATTAAGTCTTTGATAAAATCTAACCTTAATAAAGGCACTGAGTCGACACCCAGTACTTTGTGTTATTGTAAGTTAACCTTACATGAAAAACAGCTTTCCAGTACTTATGGTTTTGTTAAATTGTTTCCGTTTGGTTTCTGTTTGATGGTAAACTTTTAGTAGGCAGAGGCAGCAAGAACTTATGCCTTCTAGTATGTTGTATGGGATAATGAACTTAAACCTTAAAGCTCTTTTTTGTCTGTGTATGTGTCCAATCAAATATATTTAAATTGACCCGTTTTTTACGGCCAATACAGAATCACTTGGACTTTAACAATAAATGATTTATGTTTGTGAGGGTTTAATAATTAATGCTAGTTAATGCCTGGTTAAAAGTCCTACTTGTGAGGCTAATGGGTTTGCTATTTGCTGTGTAACTAATATAGGATTTCAATAGACCATTAATGTTTACAACGGTTTCACTTGACTGCAAAATACTACCAGAATTTCTATTAATAATATTCCCCTAGGTTCCAGAATTAAATTCAGTGATCCCAAAGAAATTAAACGAATCAAAGTTTTAATAACTAAAGGGTCCTTGAATAACTAAAGAATCCTCTGGTAGTTTGCAGTTGTATGAAGCAATTGTGTCAATGGTCTCATGATAAATGAAAAAAGTAATAATAATAATAATAATAATAATATAAATGTTGTAAGTAATGGAAGCATTGTAACCAAACACATCCTAAAAACTAAGTTTTGAAAGCAAACAACCTAATTCTTTTGCGTTTCAGTGCTAAATTTGGGATTTACTTTGTTTCCCGCCCAAGCAAATTAGAGAACATAAAAAAGAATCAATCATTTCCTCAAATTTTGGCATTCCAGTTTTTAACTGCTTCACCTTGCTTACAATGTATAAAACAGGAACAACACAGTGCTACCAACATTATGCTCCCTTAATGTGAAAAAACCTGGACCGGAAGCTGATTTTTTCCTAGATTAGTTGAATAAGTAAAAAGTAGTGTTGCTCTTAATTCTGTCCTTCAAATCTGTGAAATTTTGGTAGCAATGTGTTGATTTCAACATACTGTCAATAATTTTTGATTAATTATTGATCAATTATTAATTATTAATGATGAAAACATCTGATCCCACCTTGCATTCCCAGTAGTGATGTTTAACAAGATTCCAATGAGCAGTTAAAAACACCAGGTTACCAGTTTTCAGCGTCAAAGGAATCTAAACATGTAACTTGAGAAAACAGCTCACATTCTGCAATGCCTTTACCTGTTACCCTGTGAAATGACGTCTGAGAAAACGCAGTGTTTAAACCCTCTATTAAAATTGCCATACCAGTAAAGAAAACAGACAAACCAAATGGGAAAAATGTGGTAACCTAATTGATGTGCTGACAAATGTGGTAACCTTAATGTATTGAACAAAGGTAATTATTGTAGAATTAAGATAACATTATTATTGTCTAGCAAGTGTCCTGGGTACCTTTACTCTATTTCAGGCCAAAATACCAGTATGTCATTTTCCCTACCTTCATTAATAAGACCTGGCATGCTTTCCTTAAGAGTAAAATGATGCAATAACACATCATCCTATCCATGACCCTGGTTCCAGAAAGCACAAAATCTTACTCTATTTTCTTGGAAATAACCACTGATACTTTGAACAAGAACTTGGAGAGATATGGGAACGTAAATTCTGTCTGACTTACAGCAGACACTAATATCTGGCTACTTTTTTTTTCTCATTGCAACTTGAATTTTTGAAGAATTCCCAGGTAATATTTTCTATTTTAGTGTTTTATTCTCCTGTTGCTCAGGAAATGCATAACACTTTTGTCTATCATCAACCATAACATGAAACAAAGTTAATTCAGCAAAGTTTGAAGAGGCAAAAATTATGAACTTGCACTTGTGTTTCAAATGAACAATAGGGCACTGGGTCCCTGGATGTAATAGTCTAAATGATTCTATGAGTGTGTAATTTCCCTGTAAAATCCTCCCACAGACCCACACCCTCCTACTAAAATCTCCAGGGGAAAGACAGATATTTCAGAAAATAAGCATAACATCTGGAACCCATTCGTTGATAATCATCACTAATAGATGAGCATGGGAATTGGTGCCTAGAAAACTGATGGCAAAGATGTTTAGTTATCAAGGAAGGCACAAGGAAGTAACCATAGCAACCTTCTAAGAGCAACCTCACAAGTTCCTCCCCCCTTAATTGTCAGACTGATTTACTACTCAAAATAATGAAACAAAAACCTGTCCTTGAAATGTGACCATAACCTTTCCCAAGCCTTATGAGATTGTCTGACTCCTATTGCTGCAGTCTTAAACAAAACCACTGCTCAATGGAATCTTGTGATGGATGCTTTAAACCTTATTGATAAGTGGTTGTACAAACATGTGTCTAGGAATGACTTGCCAATTAAAGATCAAAACTTTACAATCCTTTGTATAGTTCAGTGATTTATTCAATGAAACCAGTCCCAAATGTAAAAATACTGGTAAATTATTGTCATTTCCAAATGACCTCTGTTTGTACAATGGTGGCATGCAACACACTGGACTAACTACGTGTATCATTAATGAATTTTTTTTGACAATCAAGGAATTACTTCCAATTTATCACATGAATGAAAAACGTCAGACTACGTATGCATACAAATATAAAAGGATTTTTGAAAATTTCACCTGACCTACAATAATGAAGACCCCCCAAAATAATTGTTTTCCTGATAAAAGCCAATCAAAATTCCTGGACACCTTCGACTACTTTCTAGCAACCCCCCATTAAAATGCTCAAATTAAGTTTCCACTGTTTCCCAGAAAAACGTTTTATAGACCCCAGAGATCATATCAATATTTGCAAAGATTTTGGAAAGTTGAAAAGGTTTCAGTCTAAAAAAATTTGGACTCCAGACCTACAGACATGTTATGTGGACGTTATTTCAGTCATACAGCAATTGGGTAATTAAATGATTGATGTGCATTTTTTATGATCTATAATATTAAAGTTCTGTTCTTTTGCTTAAGAAAATCTTGATTGAATGGGGGTTGTGGAACAACAGCTGGGTGAAAAACCTCCCCGTACGTCCACTAGCTCCTAGGAGGAAAACCCCAGGCCAGCTGTACCCCACATTCAGGCCTCCCGGGCAGGGCCAGAAATTTTTTTACTCATTTTTGTGATCAGGACTTAGAAAAGTATTATTGTTATTATTCATATAAAGATACTAATGGTAAGATAATATTTAATTAAGATTTCTAGCTAGTCAATGCAATTATCACACAATACAAACCAGGTGTTGCAAGACTCTCCACAATCCACAACCCAACTCTTGAACCAGGCACACATGATGTCTCATATTACTTGCCATCTAATCCATCCTCTCCATTGACACTTCTTGTACTAGGTGATGTCATCCAGTGGCCAGCTCTAGTTTGCCCTGTCCATTGCCCAGCCAGCTGTCTTGTTTGCCCCCCAGTCTGCCCTCTTCATTATCCAGTTGCCTTGCACTAGGTGTAAAATGTATGTTACATCATCCAGCCAGTTGATTTGTTCCCATCTAGTGTCTGACACTACTGCGCACTCATTAATGCAAACCTCAATCACTCTGGTAGTTGCTTCCTACAAAGTAAGAAAGAGATTTTTACATGAATATTTACATGTACAAATACATTCTATAATGCAGTGTTATTATGCTTCTAAAGATACATAAAACGCCAAGTCATTGGTAGCTTGATTCTCAGACGTCCAAGGTCGTTCAAGGGGGCCCTTTCGCTTCCCTACGCGAACGACCTCGGACGTCTGAGAATCAGGCTAAGTCATTGGCAAAAGCAAGGTGTGCTGAAGAGTCATATAATCACAAATTCTGCAATAAAATTGGCTAACATTATTGACTATCTGTTGCTTAATTGTACAGGAAATTTGAAGAAAAATAACAAAAAATTGCAATTATATCAACAAAATGTCAGTCAGTTCATCAGTCCACCTGTCAACCATTCAAAAAGTGAGCCAGTCAGTTAATAAATTTAACAGTTTGCTTGTCAGTCAATCAACCATTCAAACAGTAAGCCTGTCTGTTATCAATCAAGCCACTCAGTTAATCAAAAACATTATTCCATCAGTGAATCAACCATTCAAACAGTTATAGTACCGTTCAAAAGTAAGTTGACAGTCCGTTGTGAGTCTTGATGCTTGACGCAATTCACGATTCTCGATTCCTGCGCGAATCGAGAATTAAGAATAAAGAATAGAGAACACGCTGTTGACAAGATTAACCCATGCCCGATTTCTCAATAATTTTACAAAGACATACAGCTGTAACACAACACAGCGTGGTTATATACGGCAAGCAACTGTACACTCCGAAAAAGACCAATATTCAAGTTGTAAAGTGAATGTTTCATCAAGGATGTCTGTATCAAGCTTCATTTCCTCCAGTAAAGTTTCAAATGCCTGCTCAAAATCCAAACAGTGTATATTCGTGTACAAGCCCTGGGGGGGACTCCCATTTGAAAGGGGAGGGGATGCCCGTTAGAAATTTTGAATTAAACCCCTAAAGGAGACCAACCTGGGCATGGGCCCACCTTTTTTTACCCCTAAAAGAGACCATTTTGTTACAATGTTCTTTAGGAATTGATGTTATAAAAAACTTTGATTACATGAATTGTGTAAATAAAACGAACTGACAAAATATATTATATCTTCACATGCAACACTAAAAGAGACCTTTACGGCTAAAAATAATGATGTTTTCCCCAGAACACCCTACATGAGACGAAAATCCAAAAATTTACACCCCTAAGTGAGACTACGAGCATCCCTACCCCTTTCAAATGGGAGTTATCCCGGGCAACCTGCCCGGATCACTGCTACAAAGTTCTTGAGTCCCATGAAGCAGTTGGTTGCTCAGGCCAGGTCATTGTACATGTGTAGCTTTAGTTGTGAAACAGGGTGCCCTGATCATTGCTGCAGTCTTCCTACTGTGTCAACTCTGCCGATATGTCCTTCTGAATGCCACGCAAGCTGTCATGAATTATGCCTCATGCACTGTTGTAAAGTTTCTTCATTCCGTATCTCTTTGTCCAAGCCATTGTAAGACTGCATGTGACCGTCTGTGTCCCAGTCACTGCTGTTCACAACAGCTAACACCAGCCCCTGTCCCGATGCAACTGAAGTGTAATCCAGTTTGTCAGTCACATTAGGGCCATTTATACAAGGACAAGACTCAACGGAGCGTACACTTCGGCGTCGTGGTTGTGGAACTGATTAATTGTAAATGCGGAGGAATAGTAAGAAATCAAATATGGTAAGACTAAGGTGTTAATTTTTGTGAAATTATGGGATTTGTCAGGGTATTCTGAAAAGAGCAACATCCAAGAGGCCTACTTGCCAAAAACTAGCATTTCGGGACAAATTGTCTCCAAGATATTAGCCCAGTTATGCTCTGATGACTCCATACAAATCCTTCTAAAAAAACAATTCTCTATTTTTCTTAGTCACATCAGGCTTCAAAAACAGCATAGCAGTCTCATGTACTGATTAAAGATATCTAAGGCATGGGTAAGGAGTCAATTACGTTGAGGTTGGAATTGGCTAAAACTCAAAGTCACGAGTTCGAACGTTTTGAGGATAATTATTCACTGACTATCAGCATGCAGGGATGTTGGATTAACACAAGGAAGTTTAACACCAAAGGAACATAGCCTTTACAGAGCTTTAAAACACAGCATCCACCAACACAAACTGGGCTTGAACTTTGAGTAGAACTAAACAGCCTGTACCAATAATAACAAAACTCTCACTTGAACTTCAGATATCTTACGGCTTCCGCGACCTTGCAAACACAGAACCTGAAAATCGACCTTCGTCACACTTGACTAAACACAGCAGTCCAGCTCGTGGGAAAAAACTTAGTTCGTCAAAACAACTCGCTTGGAACTTGTATACCATTTGACATAAGGTTCTAGAAAATACTAAACAGGCAAATAGTAGTAGCCTTTCGACATATTTTATGATTTCAGTAACTGATGCAAATCTGCTGACTCATGCTGAAATGTAAACATGCCCTCATTAATTATTCATGGTAATCCAGAAACGTAGAGAACGTTCGAGAAAGTCACGCAAGGCATGAAAGCAATTTTTCAACGTAACACTCAACAAAGACAAAATGTCTTTGTGCAGCATTTTGTAACTTTAAATTCATCATAAAAAAGTTCGAAAGGAGGGCTCACTCGTGAAATGTTTTCCAACAATCAAAGAGAAATTTCGTGTCTCTGCGCGGCCACGAAATACGCTCTATTTATTCCTCAAGTAATTAAAGACTAAAGTCGAAGTGATCTCAAGATATCGCGAAGTAGTCCGGTCTCATTTCGTGAAATAGTTGAAACAAGCCGAAAAGTTACGAACTTGCACGCCCAATCTTGTCCCGAAACTAGTGCATCATTTCATAACTATTATTCAAATCCCAAACTACCTTGGGTCGCAGTAGCGCAATCGGCTAATCCCTCAACTTAGAGTCTCCTCTGATCTGACGGGTCACACAGGTGAGTCGGTTCAAACCCCAGGAAAGCCAAAATAATAACTCTTTCTTCCTCGAAAAAGTTAAAGAATAAATCAAAGAAATTGAAGTGATCTCGAAATATCTCGAACTAATTCAGCTCTCACTTCGTCAAATAGCCGAATAGAACCGAAAACCTACAGACTTTGCATGCCCAATCTTGTCAAAAAATGGCAACTTTGATACATTCCTGAGCGTCGCGAATCCTTTACTTCGTACTCCGCCGAAGTAAAAATATGATCCTAACTGCACCATTTATACGAGCATGTCTTATCTAAGATGAAAACAGCTCTTAAAAAATTTAATGGTTTGTGTCTTATTTCTGTTCTTGACTCGTTTGTATGTGAATGTTGCCCGTAGCAATGGCAATCCAACATGGTGCATGACTTGTTTCAAAGTTACAGCGCGGTCATGTTTTCCTGCCAAAAATTAATGCATGCATACTATGCCTTTGCATCTTATGTAGGACACGAAGGTCATTTATACGCAGTTTTTCTCGTCTTAGCTACAATGTAAGACGTTTAAGAGCAAGTGTTAAGGGCTGTTCCAAAATGAGATGCGTTTTAGCTAAGTTGCATCTTATTTTAGATGAAATGTGCCATTTATACAGAAAGTTTGCATCATATTTAAGGTGCGTCTTATTTTTCCTTGCATAAATGGCCTATTGTCTTCCTACATGCCCCAAATTTTGCTGCAAATTCAAATTTGTTCCACCCTCAACCTGCCCGTATCATTGCCAGAAAATATGCCAATTGTCTTGTCCCGCACACTGCTGTGCCCCTCAACACGTTTCTACTATGGAACAATCGCAATCAATACAAGAATCATGTCCAACTATTTGTAGTTCCAACTGCCTACCATTGTGCCCATTTTTTGCTGTAAGGTGTCTCCGCTGATGCCAAGCTCATGTCCGAGCAGTTCTGTGAGCTGCATTTTGCCATGCCAACAATATTGTTGTCAAGAGCGCTATCCTCCTAATTCTTCGACACAGTCACCTGCTATCTGTCCATCACAATGTGCAATTCACTGTGAGCACATGTGGCCAGCGCACTGTTTTCCTGCCTCATCCCAACAATTGTCATTTTTAACAAAAATGTCCAGCCAAACTTTTTGCTGCTGCAAAGGTATGCAACACCTACACCATATGCCCCAGTTTTTGCTCGTCGTAATGTTCACACAGATAGCCCCAGTACAGTTGCATGGGGCGACAAAAGTCTCCATACCTATTCAAAACCCCGGAACAAACATAACTGGTTGGAAGGTCTCTTGGAGATCAAGAAGCCAATTATAAGTTGTAAGTTGTACATCATGTCTTAGAGCCGGTTACTATCAAGTCAAGAAGAAAGATGTTTGTATATAAGCGCAAGAAGTAAAAACTTGCAAGAGGTGACAGGCCGCACATCTTCACCGGCGTGAAAGCTTTGAAAACCTTTTACATTTTGCGCCATTGAGGAGAACTCTCAGGGATCTTACACTTTAAAATTTGAACGATGATACAGTTTCTATATAGCGGACCAAGATATGGCTTGGTACAGTTTATGTCCAGCAAGGGAAAATTGTGTAAGTTGAGCAGAACCTTTCAAATGTACAACAGACGATTCATTCAGTTCGTGCGTATTCCTGTTGAATTTGTAGCCCAACAACAATGTTCAGCTGTACACAGCACGTTCGTCGTCTTTAAATACATCTAGATCTGACACTTGTTTTGGGTATTTATCCCGTCTTTAGTAGAAGCACGATTTAAACACTTTATGATACTGTGTCCTTTGAATGTCGTTTTAAAAGTCAATCGCTTTGTAAATTTTACAAAGCGATTGAGTTTTAAAACGACATTCAAAGGACACAGTATCATAAAGTGTTTAAATCGTGCTAATTGACTTGTAGTTTTAATATCAGAGGAGAGTATTTTAAAGCTTGATATTTTTCAATACCATTAGCATGTTGGTTTTTTACCAATCAATTGACTGGCTTCTTTGTGCCACTACATAATGTGTGCAGTTAAATATAAGTATACAAGCAAGACCAGCGGTTTCAAATCTTACGATTCTCATCAGATGCTATGTGGTGGGATGGTTGAGGTGACCTCTGAACCATTCCATATTGCTTGATTTGGTAAGCGTTTAATATAATATATCCACCCTGGTTTGTTTGGAGGATCGAAAATGATGCGGTTTGATTGGTTCCTTGCAAAAAACCAATCAGGTTCCTGTAGGTTCGATCCATGTTTTCTCAAGGCTAGGTTGTGTTTCTACAAAGGTTAAAATTTGAAAAATAGGTGCCTTACCTTGCTTTTTTGTAAAGTATAAAAACATCTTGTTAAAATGTTTATGATGTTATTATTGTTCCTCAAAATGGCGAGGGACTATGTTGTATATTTTCGTTTCAATTTAAAGCAAGGCTTGCGTTGACTATACAGTTGTGTACTGTACATAATATAGACATGATTATTTTTTTTCTGGCACAGCATGGCACCGTATGGCGTGAGTAACTGTAATGGATGACAGACTGCACATGTATAACGGCGTGAAACCTTGAGTTAACCTTTAGTGTTTTGTCATTTATTAGTTAGAGCTCTGAGTTGCTTTTATAAAAAGGTTGAAATAATAGATTTTGCGACTTTGTCAAACCTTTTGTTAAAATCTAGAATTTTTCACGAAAACAAATAATTTCTTAGTTCGTTCAAAATGTGTTGTTTCATTTGTTTTCATTTAAAGGTAGACTTTTCTGTACAGTGGTGTACTGCCCGTGAACAGGTTTATTGTGATTTTATGTTGTTTCAATGGCGGAGCAGGACACTGTCTGGAAAGCATCAAGGGGCCAACTCCAGTAAGCAACCACTAAATCTTATCCTTTGGTGGTTTTCTTATGTGAAGTTCAAATGTAGTACAAGCCACCTTATTAGCCACATTAAGAATGGCTCAGCTGGTTTTAAGCATTTTTCTTCCTATATTTCATGCAAAATGAACCTTTATTCAGGGATACCAACAAAGGCCTGTTGGATGCCCACTAATTTAAAGTACACATAAATGTTTCATTGCAATCATAGTTATTACTGCGCTTTTCAAAAACACGAGAAAACTCTGAAGTTCAAAAGCCAACTAATGTTTCCGTTTTACCCTGCCATCAACCATCTTGGAGGACTTCTTAGGAAACAGAATATTACTTAAATGGGTTCAAAAGGTCATGGTTTGTGATCTGCGATTGGTGGATTTCGATGTGTTTTGTGCGTTTCTGTGTATCAAGGTTTGTTGCTTGTGATCGTAATTATGATTGATGGCAGCGAATAACACAATTGTGAAGGCAGCTTTTTTAACTTTAGAGTTTCCCGTGTTTGTGAAAAGCACAGTAAAGTGGAATGGTTATGAAGCCTGCTATACCTCTCTGTTACATGTTTTTGTTACATGTGTTACATGTGTTTACTTTTTTGGACTTGACAGTGCACAATGTTTACATGTAATTAATAGCATTCCTATCATTTTGATCTTGTAAACAAATAAAAACGTCACAGCAATTTTTTCAGTCACAATTATTTTATGAACAAAAAAAGGGGTTGCGCACACCGTCAGGGAGCTACTAACATAACCTGCAGCACTGTTGTTTTTATCTTTGATGAATCTGGCCTTTCATGACCAGTCTCATCAGACAGGGTTGGTTATAAGTCTAGGGAAGAGCACACCTAGAATTATCTCATCAATATTGCCTAAATATAACGTGCTTATAACACCAACATTTTCTGCGAAATACATGTAGCCTAAAATTTAGGTTAGGCTGAGCAAATAAGCTTACCTCACAAATTAGTTTTGACGACTTCTTCCTTGCTACATCCGTGAATATTTAAGCCATAAATGAAACCAAGTGTTAAAGAACGAGTTAAAGAGCCTATGGAGATCAAATCGGAGTTCCTTAAGTCCAAATAATGTCACTTTGGGTCCAATTTAACTACAGACGTGTCACACAGTCTGATTTCTCGCCATATTGGTTTCTCTTAGAACCCAGTCCTCTGGAGCGTGAGTCTCGCGCGCGAGTATCCACGGTACTCGTCTCGCGTTTCACGAGTACTCGTAAAACGCGGTCAAGGGCGTCAGGAAAATAAACAAGAATCGCCAAATAGCCTGTTTTTTCCAGGCGTTCAGATATTAGAGCGCAGGAGACAAATTCACCAAGAAAAAAATGAGGGGAAACAACTTAACTCGCTCTCCACTGACCGCCACGCTCTACTGTCTGAACGCCTGGATGGAACAGGCTATGAGGTGAGCCATAATCGGGGTGGGAGACCGTACGTCAACTAGATATCTTCTCCAGTAATAACAAATAAAGCATCAAGAAGTCCAACTTCCCAGTTGAAACAACGCGTTTTGAACTTTTCAAACAATATTTTGACTGGTCAGACCAGCCTTTCAGGTTTATAGATGTTACCAGTAACGTTTATTTTGAAAAAAGAAAAAGGTATTACTCCTCCTTTGGAATGACCTCCTAGTTTCGTTTTACAGCAAAAAGGATGTTGAAAACGATATCGAAATAAGGATGATGTTGTTGTATTTCTTTTATGACCTGGGGCGACCCCAGGATTTGACGAAGGGGGGTTCGGATAAACGCCCGCCGAAGGCGGTAGCCCCTAGGGGGGTCCGAGGGCATGCTCCCCCGGAAAATTTTTAATTTTAGGGCCTCTGAAATGCGATTTCCAGCGTTTTCAGGGGCAATTTGAAGTGGCTTAATTGCTCTAAAGTCACCTCCATTTTTGTGCTAACTACAGTAGTTTAAAGGATGGATTTTCTTAACACTGACAATAATCGAGACGGAATCCTCTTTGCACTACTCGAGCTCTCATTCAGACTGCTAGAAGAATTAGATGATTGGTCAAAAGACTCATTATCTTCGCTGGTCTCCGATCTAGGGAAGAAAATTTAGAGTGTAAACTTATGATATTTCAGTTTTAAATCGATTCGTGAAACAACTCTCGAGAAATCAGCACTGTCTGCTTGCTAGAATTAAGCGTACTCGTGTAATAGACTAATCTATTAATGCTTACTTTGCTGATGACGGTCCGAAAAACCGGTGAATTTGTGGTTGCTTTGTCCTCTTCGACATATTAAGTCGTGAGTTGACGTTGAGGAACCTTTAAGTAAATTCTCTCTTTAAAATACTCCCGGCGCAATCTTTGACTCACTGAGAGAACGATCCACAACTCTGATTTCCAAAGAACGGCGTGGCTTTACGCAATGCTGGAATTGGAATGATTGCAGATTTTGCATAAACTGTCAGTTTTGGCGGGACGTGTAAGCGTTAATAAGCAGTAATTTTATAGCTCAAGCGGACTTACTAGAGGACATTTTCAACTAGGCACAAATTTGTCTTGTTTTTATTGCTGTTTTCGCGTACAAAGACTCAAAGAAATATCATTTTCAAAAGATATATTTATTAGCTGAGTTGGTTCACTTTTTTTTAACCACGCGTTTGGTTTACGTTTTTACGTTCAGTTTAGGGGGTTCGACCGAACCACCCGAACCACCCCTAGATCCGCCCCAGATGACGGCACGCACGCATGCATTGTTGGAAAAAAGAAAAGGACTAAAGAAAAATGTAGGACTGGACTTTTCTATAAGCTTTGAAAATTGGTTGAACCTTTGAAAATATAAGCATTGAAAATTGGTTGAACCTTTGAAAATATAAGCTTTGAAAATTGGTTGAACCTTTGAAAATATAAGCATTGAAAATTGGTTGAAGCACAATTGCAGACGTGATGCGCATTATATTCTGCATTCTGTGTGTGCGTGTTTTTGTATTTTTTGTTGTCGTTGTTGTCTGTTTATTTTTCCTGTTTTCAGTGTAGTTGGTTTTCCGTTTCATCCTCAGTTTTTTTTCCCGATGCTCCATCTTCTTTTTTTGGCCTTTTATACTCGTGATTTCGTCACTTATATTTTTGAAACCCCCCCCCTTTTTTTTTTTACACAAATCAGCCTTCCATCCATACGAAAATGTACGTTCGTCATGTATGGGACATATATTGAACCAACTTTACTTCACTTCTGCTTGGTTGCTTGTTACTCTTGTTACTTTGTTGAAAACAGTGAATCCGCTGGCCGAAAAACCGCTCTCAAGTGTTGTTTAATTTGGGCGCCGTCCACACGAATCCGGAGAAAATAAATGCGGTTTCAAAAATGTCCAGATTCGTGTGGACATGGCCTTTAGGCCCTGTTTTCAAGGAGGGAGGGTAACCCTGGTGCTAGGAGGATTACCCCAGCACTGGTACATTTTTGGTCTTTTTTACACGACGTGTTTACAAGGCACGTAGTGGTTACCCTAGCGCTTTTAGACACGCGCGTGGCCATTTGCCTGTCTCTCCCCTCGTTTGCTTTCGACTCGTGTGACTTCTTCCCTTTCAGAATAATCTGGACAATTATTTGTGAATTAGTTTCCTGGAAAAGTTGATACAGTAGACATTGAGTAAAACCTTTGGGCTTACCTTCATTGATAGATTTAAGATTGTTTTGTTCATTTCGTCACCTAAAATTTTCCTAACGGGACTTTTCAGCAAGTCAGGGGAGGAATTCATCCTACACTTCAATGTTTTAATTTATCTGAAATTTTGCTCTGCATGTGGCAGATTTACATGAGTATGGATTAGGTGCTAACAAGCCAATCGCTAGTGAGAGCATTAAAGTTTTTAGGGGTTTCGGTCCTCGGCGAATCTTCATGCACACTTTTGAACCGGTGAATTCTCCTACCATTATAAATAGTGCAATGTCGCCGGTGCAGTTTTTTAAATCATAGACTGAAAAAAAAAAAACTTTACCAAAAATACTTAATGTTCCGGACCCAAAGCCTTCTTATGTGAGTGGGATACTTTCGAGCCAGTCTCACTCAGGCTCGACCGTGGGGGAACTGGTTACAACTTAAAAATGAGTCTTTTCTCATGTTCAGCCGCAAACACTCCGCGCAGCAAAGAAAATAGGAAAACCTAAGTTCCTTTAAGATTCTTTTTATTGGATAAAAATTTATACAGACAGGATTCCAATAAATTCTACAGATTACTTGAATCGAGTTTTAATGTAGCACGAAAAAATTGATTCATACCCATTTTTTCGTCCAGTCTCTTTCTCTGGAGGCAATGAAACCTATCAAGATTTTCTTGTGAGGTTTAACCCCTACACTACTCAGCAGTAATCCATTAGTGACAGTATACGGCAATTATAGAGGGCTAAGTGGGCCTCATATGTCAATTGTGCCGAGTACATCGCAGGATACACAGTGCATAAACCAGTGCAACGTTTCGCCAGTATGAACTCCCTATAATTTTTTCCGACGATACTTTCCATTTTGATTTGAGATTCACTGATGGTAATACAGTAAGTGAGATTATGTGAAAGCTTTGATATTTTACATGATGACGCCACGACCCAGCCATTTTTTTTTTCTTTAATTGAAAAACATTTTATCGTCAACGTTCTTAAGAACGAACTACAGGCTAAACGTCAGTGCACTGTGTCGCATTGTTATGTGCGTTGCCCTCAGGAGAAGCCAGGAGAAGCGGAAGATTGCTCATATGCTTACTGTAAATCAAAGGGGGCCTAGCACAGATACCTGGGGGAGGCCAGATATAACGCACGCCTCAAGTTGGGCTCATAGAAATAAACATTTCTTGGCATCCATTAATTTTCTTACTTATTAATCCCCGACCTCTATTTATCGCACACAAGGTTCCATTTAAACAACAAACCTAGAAAAATGACGAGGCCTGTTACAGGGAAGCGTAACGCCGGGAAGCCCGGTCAAGACACAGCCCAGTCTCTTCACCAAAACTTCAGGTAAAACTCTCAGCAAAATCATGGCATATGATTCGCATGTTGACGAACTATGCAAAAAAATTACCCGCACGCTTAGGTCTCCTTATTATTAGGCCTTTTAGTCCCTACTAAAAAGCCAGAGCCATTTGTCCATAAGACTTCATAAATATTTAATTTTGTAAGCAATATTTGGGAATATGTTTATACTTGATACAACACAACGGTCATCGCGACCGACAGGTGCGCTTATAATTTTTCGATAAAGCAGATCGACTTGACACTATATTCCCTCTGATTTACTAATAACTGACTGAAAAGGGATTTTTCTAATACCCAAGCTCACAACGTAACACCTTTGAGCAATAGTCCAGTTTCGAGTTGGTAGGTACTTTAAGTAGGGTTATTAAAGTGTATTCGAGTTCGCTATGACCGCTGAATTAAAGGAGTGAAGACGCATTTTTTACAGCCTTAGCCTCCATCTGAAGTAATATATTCACAAATTCCAACAAGAAAAAGACCTGTTTATTACTCTGTCTATTGTGTATATTCAAATTTCAAACACTTACTTGACCAGAATTTCTGAATATTTTACGTTACGTCGAGGCTGACCCTGTATGAACGTGTCGTTAATGTTCGTGTTCAGCGGTAATTTTTAATTCGAAACTGGACTATTAAGTTAAGCTCCGTCGCTGGGGATGTTTAGTCAGAGATGTAACACAAAAATGTAACACAAAAGTAGAGAATGCTTTCTGTACTCCAGTGAGAGTTTGGCAATACAAAAACGAGGAGTCAAATGGGCCATTACGGAGATGATCGTGTCGCCAGGGTAAGAATACAGTCAAACCTCCATTAAGGCCAAAGCCCCGAAATAATTATAGAAAAGAATGGGAATTATACCTGTATTAAGCGGCCACAGCCACCTTTTCGGCGTCTCAACGATAGTTCTCCCATTGTTGTCACCTCCATTAAGCGGCCATCAAGCACTTGATACACTTAGTTTGGCTTTATTTCAAGAATATGATGAAGGAAAATGCAGTCCGAAGATAGAAGGTGGCGACCAATTGTTGACCAGTAATGCTTCCTCCGTCACTCTTTTGTTTCAAAATAAAGTGATGTTGCTGCTAAAGATTATGCTGATTTATGACGAAGCTCTATTGAGCGGCTAACCTCCATTAAGCGGCCACTTGCCAGTGCCCCGAGGGATGCCGCTTAATTGAGGTTCAACTATATTGTTAGGGAACCTTACGGCGACGGTAACGGGAACGTCCAAAAACACCAGTTTTAACCCTTTAAACCCTAAGATCAAACTTTGAAATCTCATTTGCTGCCCCTATTCTTTCCTACAGAAGAAATGGGGAGAAGTTAATAAAATATCAAGCAAATTCATCTTGTGTGATCATGTCCGTACTTCTCATGACCACTCTGTGTTACAAAGCATTGATATTACAAGGAGAAATTTGATGCTGATCACTCTTAGGGCTTAAAGGGTTAATGAGCACACAACAACAACTTTGCACGTGCATCAAGATTGTTTGTAAATTTCATTGCCTTCCCTTCACAACTACAGACGTGACAAGGCCAAATTTTACGTTCACTTGAGAACGGGAACCGGACAAGGCAATAAATTCTAACATCTCTGTCTTAATATCGGGCGCAGTCTCTTCTCTTCAGCTCCAACTTAAAGTAACTTAGGGATAATCGCCAAAAAGTTTGAAAGGATGCGAAGTCTGGTTTTTAACGACTTTTTCGTGGACGTCGCCATTGTCGGATCGTTAGGTCCCTATTCACTATGAAGCTTTTCCGTAATATAGAGGTGTTCATTTTATTAAAGTGCATTTTACGAGAGTTTCCCCTTAAACACTTGAAAGTCTCGATTGCCACTACGAGGAAAATCCAGGATATCATTTAAACAACAAGAAACAGATTTGTCCGGCGAAGAGTCCTCTATCCTGTAAACAACAGGATTTTATGTCTTGACTCTTTAGTCCTCTGGCTTGTTTGATACCTGATTAAAAAAAGGGGCGAACATCATAAGATAGGTTCCGATCCATTCCAGTCTATGACAGCATTCTTCCACCTGTACGATCAGTGAAAAAAAAAATACACAATGGTTTAATTGTCTACCACTGTCTTAGGACAAGGACGCAGAATTATCGTATGCCAATTATTGCATTCTGCGTCATGTTGCAAGCTGGTTTTAACAAATCGACAACAATTTTCCATGGTCTGTACTCTTATCGTCTATAAAAATGACGTCAAAAGGTTCAGAACTCAAATGGAACCACAAGCCCCAGGCGAGTGGTTTCATTGCAAAGTTTTGAACGTTTTGACGTCATTTCTATGGTCGATAAGAGTATAGACCATGTTATTGTAAAAAAAAAAAAAAAAACAATAACATTTACAGTCTGGACGTCCATTTCTGTTGAGGTTTCTCGGAAAATCGCGCACACGAGAAAGAGACAAACAAATTGTGCCATCATGACGTCATTTTCATGGTCTGTACTCTTATCAAACACATAGCTCTCGATCAATCAGCGTGCGAGAAACTCAGTCAAAAATATCTTGACTTTGTGCTTGAAATACGCCTAGCTTTCATTGAGCCCGACACGTCAACAAAAACATCAAACACGCCTGTTTCTAAGTCAGTACAGGAAATCCCAAAACGACGAGACATTTCGTAACCAAAAAGACTCCAACTACCCCTTTAACGAGCAAGCAATAGGTTTTTGGATAGAAACACCTTAGGAATTTGCCGACAAACTAAGCACCACACGCAAAAAAAGTACCATCACGATGTGAAAGTACTGCTAAAAAGGTTTCTTTTGAATGACCACGTCGTAGAATTTCGTCCACAGACTCAAACGTAACAGATACATACTAAATTACAGGAAACATCTGAAAGTACATGTACTGCTAAAGAGGTTCAATTGAATGGTACCCCCGTAGCTAGGATTTCATCCACAGACTTAAAAATTTAGAACTATACACTCAAGATATAGAAAAGTGTGAAAGTAGGGCTGACGAGGTTTAATTTGAATGACTCCAAACATTGCCTGATGGTTGAAAATGAGCCTTGAAATGCACCTCTGTGTTAAAGAATGATCCCACAACGGGCCGTTTGAAGCTCATCAATCACGGGGTACAAAAACTATGGAGAGCAAGAAAAGCAGTGGGACGACAAGAAAAACAGACCTTATATTATTTTGTTTGGAAATTTACGTTCTCTTTCTTGTTCAAGTAGCTGTCTTGCCGCTTATGATGGCGTTTTTATACCACGCGGCCAAATGCAAAAGGCCACTTTTCTGACAATGAACTCTGTCACGTGGTCTCACCTTGTTCGTATGCAGTGTTCCAGTGGAGGCACAAGATCAGTGTCCTTGTATTCTGGGCATTCTTTTGTTGTATCTTTATCAAGAGAAAGATGAAATTACTTTCAGGCTCCGTGCACACGTATCCGAATATTTTTGAAACCATTTTTTTGTTCTTTTAAGTCTTGGGCAGTTCACAAGTAAACGGCCTTTTCCGGCTAGTGTTGATTTTTTCTTTTCTTTCTTCTTGTTTTATTTGCAAAACGCCTGCTTATCTTTTTCAATTGAAATAGGATGATGTCATTCATAATACAGGGACGCTATCGTAATTTCATTAACGAAAGACATCTCTGAAATTGAATTAGCGTGAAATACGTTTTTGCAAACGTAAATGGTATTAAACCAGTGGTATTATAATTTCAATTTGCCCTTAGCATTTCTGCAGAATTTTAATTTATCCTGACTCAAAATAACTTCCTTGACTTTTTCATGAACTTGAAATACCTTTTTTCTACGTCATTACCTAGCCTGTAACAGCTATGTACCCAAGCAAGACCATATAGCTTACACTATGGCAAATTACAGGAAGTAATGCTTGCTCACCAACTGTCAATCTTAACTCCTCATCCTGCCGTGCCAGACCATCATAGTAATAAAGGTCAAACTTCTTCTCTAACCTCCTGTGTATATCAACAGTCAATTGGTCAATCAGTTAATATATCAATCGATCAATCAATCAATCAATCAATCGTTAGCCTACGCTGACTACTATATTGCAGTTAGATAGCACATTATACACACATCTAATCCTGCAATGACTATCACGTGAAATTATCATAATCTTGAAAAAACAAGATGAACCAAGTCATTCCACGAATACACGCTCTGATTCCTTTGAGCTCTCCTTGTCCCAGTGTTGGTTTCAAGAGATTGCTTGGACTTTTTTGTATAAACACTGAAGAAATCCGCGAGTGTTTCAACAATTATGACTAGGACTTCCGGCCTGCAAGGACCTCTGGCTTCGGATCCGTAGTTCGGGGTTCAAGCCCTGCCATCGCGTTCATTCCTTAACGTGGTCTCTCCTCACTCAGGTGTATTAACGGAACCTGGCGACATCCTGCTAGCGGTAACCCTTCCATAGCCTACATGCAGACGTTTCCTTTTCTAGCGGGGGAGATGCGGGGGAGGAAAGAATTACACCCAGGTTTCTCACACTAAAGAGACTGGGAGAAGCCTCGGTCGTGTGGGCACCATGGCTTGCTAAGCTTAGTATAAGCGTCTAACAAGAGTACTCCGGGTCCAATTTCCCTTGGAGGTGCCCAAAGCTTCGACCACCTACCTCTTCCCTATGTAACAATTTTGCCCTTAGTGAGAAATAAAAGTTAACGTCGACTTAGGGGAGGGGTAGGTGGTCAGTAACCCAGAAACCTCAATACCAAAACGTTGCCTCTGAGTTTGCACGCTTTGATCCGATCAATATACGTTTCTGGGAGACTGCCCACCTACCCTTCCCCTAAGGCAACATTTTGTCCTAAGTCAGAAGTAAGTGTTAATGTTGGTTTAGGGGAGGGGTAGGTGGACAGTTTCCAACTCCTTCATATAGTTGGTCTCAGACCATCATTATTTGCTTGTAAACTGATCGCTGATAGAAGTAATTTTCTAACCCTTCGGTAAAGCACTACAAGTGACCAGGACGTAGTATCTCTTTTACACCATCAGTGTTTTTAATAAAACGGAAGGAATAAAAGGTGGCGACCAATTGTTGACCAGTAATGCTTCCTCCGTCACTCTTTTGTTTCAAAATAAAGTGATGTTGCTGCTAAAGATTATGCTGATTTATGACGAAGCTCTATTGAGCGGCTAACCTCCATTAAGCGGCCACTTGCCAGTGCCCCGAGGGATGCCGCTTAATTGAGGTTCAACTATATTGTTAGGGACCTTACGGCGACGGTAACGGGAACGTCCAAAAACACCAGTTTTAACCCTTTAAACCCTAAGATCAAACTTTGAAATCTCATTTGCTGCCCCTATTCTTTCCTACAGAAGAAATGGGGAGAAGTTAATAAAATATCAAGCAAATTCATCTTGTGTGATCATGTCCGTAATTCTCATGACCACTCTGTGTTACAAAGCATTGATATTACAAGGAGAAATTTGATGCTGACCACTGTTAGGGCTTAAAGGGTTAATGAACACACAACAACAACTTTGCACGTGCATCATGATTGTTGGTTAATTTCATTGCCGTCTCTTCACAACTACAGACGTGACAAGGCCAAATTTTACGTTCACTTGAGAACGGGAACCGGACAAGGCAATAAATTCTAACATCTCTGTCTTAATATCGGGCGCAGTCTCTTCTCTTCAGCTCCAACTTAAAGTAACTTAGGGATAATCGCCAAAAAGTTTGAAAGGATGCGAAGTCTGGTTTTTAACGACTTTTTCATGGACGTCGCCATTGTCGGATCGTTAGGTCCCTATTCACTATGAAGCTTTTCCGTAACAGAGAGGCGTCCATTTTATTAAAGTGCATTTTACGAGATTTTTCCCTTAAACACTTGAAGTCTCGATTGCCACTACGAGGAAAATCCAGGATATCATTTAAACAACAAGAAACAGATTTGTCCGGCGAAGAGTCCTCTATCCTGTAAACAACAGGATTTTATGTCTTGACTCTTTAGTCCTCTGGCTTGTTTGATACCTGATTAAAAAAAGGGGCGAACATCATAAGATAGGTTCCGATCCATTCCAGTCTATGACAGCATTCTTCCACCTGTACGATCAGTGAAAAAAAAAAAGTACACATGGGTTTAATTGTCTACCACTGTCTTAGGACAAGGACGCTGAATTATCGTATGCCAATTATTGCATTCTGCGTCATGTTGCAAGCTGGTTTTAACAAATCGACAACAATTTTCCATGGTCTGTACTCTTATCGTCTATAAAAATGACGTCAAAAGGTTCAGAACTCAAATGGAACCACAAGCCCCAGGCGAGTGGTTTCATTGCAAAGTTTTGAACGTTTTGACGTCATTTCTATGGTCGATAAGAGTATAGACCATGTTATTGTAAAAAAAAAAAACAACAATAACATTTACAGTCTGGACGTCCATTTCTGTTGAGGTTTCTCGGAAAATCGCGCACACGAGAAAGAGACAAACAAATTGTGCCATCATGACGTCATTTTCATGGTCTGTACTCTTATCAAACATATAGCTCTCGATCAATCAGCGTGCGAGAAACTCAGTCAAAAATATCTTGACTTTGTGCTTGAAATACGCCTAGCTTTCATTGAGCCCGACACGTCAACAAAAACATCAAACACGCCTGTTTCTAAGTCAGTACAGGAAATCCCAAAACGACGAGACATTTCGTAACCAAAAAGACTCCAAATACCCCTTTAACGAGCAAGCAATAGGTTTTTGGATAAAAACACCTTAAGAATTTGCCGACAAACTAAGCACCACACGCAAAAAAAGTACCATCACGATGTGAAAGTACTGCTAAAAAGGTTTCTTTTGAATGACCACGTCGTAGAATTTCGTCCACAGACTCAAACGTAACAGATACATACTAAATTACAAGAAACATCTGAAAGTACATGTACTGCTAAAGAGGTTCAATTGAATGGTACCCCCGTAGCTAGGATTTCATCCACAGACGTAAAAATTTAGAACTATACACTCAAGATATAGAAAAGTGTGAAAGTAGGGCTGACGAGGTTTAATTTGAATGACTCCAAACATTGCCTGATGGTTGAAAATGAGCCTTGAAATGCACCTCTGTGTTAAAGAATGATCCCATAATGGGCCGTTTGAAGCTCATCAATCACGGGGTACTGTACAAAAACTATGGAGAGCAAGAAAAGCAGTGGGACGACAAGAAAAACAGACCTTATATTATTTTATTTGGAAATTTACGTTCTCTTTCTTGTCCAAGTAGCTTTCTTGCCTCTTATGATGGCGTTTTTATACCACGCGGCCAAATGCAAAAGGCCACTTTTCTGACAATGAACTCTGTCACGTGGTCTCACCTTGTTCGTATGCAGTGTTCCAGTGGAGGCACAAGATCAGTGTCCTTGTATTCTGGGCATTCTTTTGTTGTATCTTTATCAAGAGAAAGATGAAATTACTTTCAGGCTCCGTGCACACGTATCCGAATATTTTTGAAACCATTTTTTTGTTCCTTTAAGTCTTGGGCAGTTCACAAGTAAACGGCGTTTTCCGGCACCTAAAACGCAACTTTGTAAAACGCTTTCATAGTGTTGATTTTTTCTTTTCTTTCTTCTTGTTTTATTTGCAAAACGCCTGCTTATCTTTTTCAATTGAAATAGGATGATGTCATTCATAACACAGGGACGCTATCGTAATTTCATTAACGAAAGACACTTCTGAAATTGAATGAGCGTGAAATACGTTTTTGCAAACGTAAATGGTATTAAACCAGTGGTTTTATAATTTCAATTTGCCCTTAGCATTTCTGCAGAATTTTAATTTATCCTGACTCAAAATAACTTCCTTGACTTTTTCATGAACTTGAAATACCTTTTTCCTACGTCATTACCTAGCCTGTAACAGCTATGTACCCAAGCAAGACCATATAAGTTACACTACGACAGTTTCAGGAAGTAATGCTTGCTCACCAACTGTCAATCTTAACTCCTCATCCTGCCGTGCCAGACCATCATAGTAATAAAGGTCAAACTTCTTCTCTAACCTCCTGTGTATATCAACAGTCAATTGGTCAATCAGTTAATATATCAATCGATCAATCAATCAATCAATCAATCAATCGCTAGCCTACGCTGACTACTATATTGCAGTTAGATAGCACATTATACACACATCTAATCCTGCAATGACTATCACTTGAAATTATCATAATCTTGAAAAAACAAGATAAACCAAGTCATTCCACGAATACACGCTCTGATTCCCTTGAGCTCTCCTTGTCCCAGTGTTGGTTTCAAGAGATTGCTTGGACTTTTTTGTATAAACACTGAACAAATCCGCGAGTGTTTCAACAATTATGATTAGGACTTCCGGCCTGCAAGGACCTCTGGCTTCGGATCCGTAGTTCGGGGTTCAAGCCCTGCCATCGCGTTCATTCCGTAACGTGGTCTCTCCTCACTCAGGTGTATTAACGGAACCTGGCGACATCCTGCTAGCGGTAACCCTTTCATAGCCTACATGCAGACGATTCCTTTTCTAGCGGGGGAGATGCGGGGGAGGAAAGCATTACACCCAGGTTTCTCATACTAAAGAGACTGGGAGAAGCCTCGATCGTGTGGGCACCATGGCTTGCTAAGCTTAGTATAAGCGTCTAACAAGAGTACTCCGGGTCCAATTTCCCTTGGAGGTGCCCAAAGCTTCGACCACCTACCTCTCCCCTATGTAAGAATTTTGCCCTTAGTGAGAAATAAAAGTTAACGTCGACTTAGGGGAGGGGTAGGTGGTCAGTAACCCAGAAACCTCAATACCAAAACGTTGCCTCTGAGTTTGCACGGTTTGATCCGATCATTATACGTTTCTGGGAGACTGCCCACCTACCCTTCCCCTAAGGCAACATTTTTTCCTAAGTCAGAAGTAAGTGTTAATGTTGGTTTAGGGGAGGGGTAGGTGGACAGTTTCCCACTCCTTCATACAGTTGGTCTCAGACCATCATTATTTGCTTGTAAACTGATCGCTGATAGAAGTAATTTTCTAACCCTTCGGTAAAGCACTACAAGTGACCAGGACGTAGTATCTCTTTTACACCATCGGTGTTTTTAATAAAACGGAAGGAATAAAACTCCTTATTACTACATAAATGGCTTTTAGTGACAACATCAAAGAATACAAGTCTTTAGGAAGAGCAAAACAGGCTAAAGATAAGTTCAAATGCCGTTAATTGGCTGGTATCAATGGCTGTTTTCACACTGGAGACGGATAATTCATCTTGAAAATCCGTCAAAATTGACGGAAATACAGATGGATAAAGTCAGGCGGATTGTCCATCCAAAATTAAGACCGTTCCATTTTCAGATTTAGACGTATTAATTTTTATCTGTCTGACGCGAATTATCCAACGGATCCACCTGACCCGTCTCGAACGGATAATCCGTCTCTCGAGTAAACACGGACATTTACGAGTCACTATCGTCCAAAAGGTTTCTGTCGATAGAGAACAAGACACTGAAGTGACTCTCGCTGCATATCACCCAAATAGGATAATTGGGAGTCTTGTAATTCACACCAACCTGTGACAAATGAGATGATGAAGTCTGTCAGTACATCGTTGATACTCATGTTTTTTGGCCATCTAAGCTGAAGAAGAAACAAAAAGCAAACTGCAGTGATAAACAAAAATGCGTTTATATTTCCTTATGTTTATCACCGCAGTTTTATCTTTGTTTCTTTTGTCAGTACAACTGTAGCACGCAGGACGGGAGCTTTTTTTCGCGTCTAAGAGGGCGTGGAACGCGAAACAAGCGCGACAGGGAAAAGCGCGGAAAAATAATAATAAAGAAACAATTTCTGCGCCTTCCACCGCCACACTGTCTCGTGTTCCACGCCCGCTTCGCGCATGCCTGAAAAACGCGAAAAATAACGCCTGTTCTGCAGGGTAGCAAAACTGCTCCTTTGAACTACACGCCGGTTAAACCTTAAGTCTCAATATCAACATAAATATTCTCCAAAATGATCTCCATACATTTTCTTGAAAAACAAGTTGAGAGAATATGATTTAAGATCAAAGCATTTTCACTTAAGTGATGGCTTTATTAATTCTCATAACCTTCACTCTTGATGATCTCCTGATGTTGTTAGGAGATAATTAATGTTGGTCACTCGTGGGAGATAAAGGGTTAAACCTTAAGCCTGATTTCCATATAATAATCTGGATTGTTTCAGTCGCCTTTATTTTCTACTCGGGACGTTACAAACCAACGTAAGTCAACCAGCCTATCTACAGAGCTTGGCTCTATCCAGACGATTGAATGCCTGCAATAAGCAACAAGGACGGCGACGGCGACGGTTGCGAAAACGTCTAACAGTCTTTTCATTTCCAAGGTCGACTATTATGGACGGGAGCTCCGCCCTAAGGTTTGCCTCAATGTATTAAAGAAGAACAACGAGTTCTGTTCCACTAAGACTCTCTTAATATTTGTACAAAGGAGGAACAGGAAGCAGCCTTGGAGGTGTGCAGAAACATAAAAGGGACTTTAACCAGCGACGTTTTTGAGCGACGCACGTCAACCGGAAGTATGCTTTTTGCACTCTTGAGCCGTGATTTTCAACACATAAGAGAAAAGACACATAGCAATACAACAAATTTGGTAGTGTCAAGGCATATTGCAAGAAAAAAGGTTCACTTCCGGTTGACATGCGTCGCTCAAAAATGTCGCTGCTTAAACTGCCTAAAGACGGTGACAGTAGGTAAGCACCTCCCGGCCCTTTGATCACGCCCCCCCCCTCCCCACCCTTTCCTCTCTACACAGAGAAATAGGAAGCTTAAGCAACAACGACGGCAACGACTACGAAAAAGTCACTTCAAAAGTGAATTCGCGTTGCCTCAAATTTTATCGCGCTTATAACACCTCGTTTAACTCGTCAACGCCGTTTTATTTCAGTTCCAGTTTTTTAAAAAAAAAAAAAACCTTTCAAATAAACCAGACCGAAACATTTTAAAGAAATTAATATCAACGGATTTCCCACCACTGACAGATATCATTCCTGTCCAGAAGACTTATGTACATAATCTCAGGAAAAAAGGTTGCGCACGCCCGAAAATTAATACAGAGCGTTTTATGAACACCTTTGTAAATAGGATACCCTGCAAGCAGAGGCTACATTTTCGCGGTATGGGCTGGCGTGCGAAAAGTAGCTACTTTTCGCACGCCAGCTATTACCGCGAAAATGTAGCCTCTGCTCGCAAGGTATAAGTAGGATGATTTTTAAGCTCAATTTATTGTAATCACAAACTTTTTTTTAATATACGTAGATATTTTTATCATAGTTTTTTATCTTCCGTATTATTGTAACATAAGATATGCAGTTTTATCTTTTGATGAAATAAGGACTCATTATTATTATTATTTAAATGTTGGCAAATTTTTTTGTGGTTGAATTCTAAAGGACTGTATCAAAGTTCAGGAAAAGAAAGTCGCGTGTTTCCGTCCTCGACAAAACGTGAAATTAGGCACCTTCACGGTGTAGTCGTATGACGACGACAAGGAAATGCACAAAAACGCGTATTGTTTTGCCAATCTGAGGGTCTGTTTACATGGCGGTGGGGGACTCCAGATAGGTGAGGTAACATGCAGCGGGTCACCCCACCTATCATGTAAACGTGATCAAATTAAAATGGGAGATTATATGGAGAGGTGGGTTACCCGACCTAAGCGGGTTACGTCCGCTACCTGGGGTCCCCCACCTCCATGTAAACAGGCTCTAAACCTATTGTTTTTTTCCCGTCCTCGTTGCCGTCGCCGTCGCCGTCACCGTTGCTTAAGCTCGCTAATATCTCTAGTCATCACCAACCTCGCATGATTTGTAATGTTCAAATAAGGACAGAAACCCGATCTCACTTTGTTTATCTATCCCTTTGAAGACATTCTAAAAAAAAAAAAAAAATCGGTAAATGTTAGCATCTATAGGGAAGCAAAAAACCTTACTATATACGTTCACGTCGAAAGATTAAACAGAATGTTTAAAGAAACTAAGAGGCATCAGCAGTTGCAGAGAATAAGGGGAATTCCTTCAGATATTCTCGAGATGATGGGGTTGTATCACATTGAATCGTTGTAATTCCGTTTTACATATTAGTGAAAATAATCTTTAATAGGTTCGTGATACAGTGAAACCCCGTACATACGGACTCTAAGGGGGGTATAGAAAGTATTCGTATTAACGAGGTGTTCGTATTAAGAGGGTTGAATTAAGAAAAATCTCAGGGCCTTCATTCTCCAGGGACAAGGAAAACTGTCACATGTAAAAATCGTCTTAGGTTCGTGATACAGTAAAACCCCGTACATACGGACTCTAAGGGGGCCATAGAAAGTGTCCGTATTAACGGGGTGTTCGTATTACACGGGTAGAATTAAGAGAAAAAGTAAGGGCTTTTTTTCTCCGAGGACAAGGAAAATTTTCACATATCAGTAAAAATCGCTTTAGGTGCGTGATACAGCCAAACCGCGTGAATACAGACACTAAGGGAGCCATAGAAAGTGTCCCGAATTAGCGAGGTGTCCGTAAAACGGAGGTGACTGTACACGAATCATTAACAACCATGGGGGTGGGGTACAAACAGTCTCACTCAGGAAATCAACTTTATCGCCTGACGAGGACCTAAGTAAGTAGCGATCAGTAGTGACAATCTTGGGACAAACGATAAACGGAACCCTTTAAACACATTAACCATGATAAAAAATATCCTTCATGACATCGTCTTAAATACTACGCCTTTTTCGAACCCCCTGTATCAACTTCCATGATGTTATCGAATGTGTTTGAGACAGCCTTTCCAGTTATTAACAAGTTCACCAGTTCCTGTAAAGGACAATACATGTAATAAGAACGAGAATGAGACTTTTGCTGCAATTAATGAAAAAGAAGCTCAAACTGGACGAAATTCCAGCTATTAAGAAAGAACGAAAGAAAGACGGAAACAGACAACCAAACAAAGTAACAAACACTTGTATGATACATTAAGGGACTAAGGGAACACCTTACCACCGCACCTGGGAAAACTGTGCTAAGAATGGTGTTAGCAGACATACAAAAAATTATAATATTGAACATTCTATTAAAATAAATAGGCACGCGAAGGCATAACCTACAAAGACTATCCATTCCATTTAAGATTAACGTCGGGGAAATCATCATCATCATCATCATCATCCTGGTCGTCGTCGTCAGATTGATCCATACCCGTAAATGAAAAAGATTGTAGTATACAGGTACTGCATTGAAAATCTAACCTGCGTGCAGTAGCCGTGAGCACCCATCAGCCTGCCTTGAGGTTCATCCATATCAGATATCACTCTTAAACAACAACAACAAGAAAAGTTTAAGGCCACTAAATACTTGATAAAAATCACCAGAAGCTCCCTTACATTAAACTTGCAATATAATACTAGCAGATTATTTTTCTCGAAATTATAACACAAAGGCTTACTCTCGATTTCTACTGACATTGATACTTCTTTGCCCCTAGTCAACTATTTGCCGTTAAACTCATCGCCAATAGATGAACTTGAGAACTGGTGCCTTAATGGTTGGACGGGAGCCTGAGCGCCTCAGACATAGCAAGGAGGTATCCATGGCAACCCTGCAAGCGGGAACCACCCCTGCATGCCGCCGCTAACTGGCACCGTCACACTGAAGGAAATTCAGTGGAAAATATTCACCTGACCCCATACTTACCAACGGAGAAACCCAAAAAGGGGAGGGAGGGGGTGGGAGCCAGAATCCGCAAAGATTGGAATAAAACACCTGATCCGCAGAGATCAGCTCAAAATGCCAGCATGAGATGCAACGTAAGTCACAAGATAAGCAATGTACCGTGCATATGCACTTACTGGAAGGCGGGGATTTAACAGCTAGGAGGTTCTTTTGGTTCTAATTCCATTTTTGTCCTAAGAAAGTGGCCAGGGGTTTTACTCATAACAGCCGGGGGAAATGCCAGGCCCCCGGCACTAAATGACAATCCTTATCAGGAGTAATAGACGAAGAACCACTTTGTGATACGCCACATCTAAATCATACATTGTTATTTATTCATTTAACCATCAGTTCCAAGAGTGACCAACATCAACTTTCTCCTCACGATATCAATACAAAATCAAGACTAAAGGTTATGAGAATTAAGGAAATGATCATTTAAAGGAAAATGCTTTGATTTTTTTAATCACATTCTCTCAACTAATTCTTTGAGGAAATATCTAGTATTAGTTTGAAGAATTTGTATGTGAATATTAGGGCTTAAAGGTTTAAATATCATTTACTAGAGCATCACTTACTTTCGTATTGACCTGGACAATATCACAGAATACAACAGTAAAATACATCCACTGCTACTATCAGACTCAAACTGAAAATGGAAAAAAAGCGGATTTATTTCTAAAAGAAATTCAGTAATACGGAAACTACATAATTCAGGATTAAGTTTGGCTATTATAGTACAAGCTGTTAATATTCCTGTCATAAAGTCTCCAGTAAAGCCATTTTAATTTTAGACCGGCAAGCACCAGACGTTGAAGACGAACTAAAGGGTCCCCCGGGAGGAACTCCCCTATGAAAGGGGCGTGGATGCACGTCGTCACGCTTAGGGGTGCAATTTTTGGTCTCATTTACGTTGTTCTGGGCAAAACGCCATTATATTTAGCCGTAAAGGTCTCTTTTAGGGTTACGCGCGAAGAAATATAAAAAATACATATTTTTTCAATTTGTTTGATTTTCTCGATTCATGTAATCAAAGTTTTTTAGGGGTCTAAAAAGGTTGGGCCACGCCCAGATTGGTCTCCTTTAGGGGTTTAATTCAAAAGTTCCGACCATCATCCTCGCCCCTTTCATATGGGAGTCCCCCCCCGGGATGGGCCCTCAGTAGGCTTTTCGGGATCCGAGATTCCGCTTATTTGGCGGTCGGGATCCGGGATTTTAGAGGGAAACGAAATGGAGATTCAGCGTGAAATTATGAAAGTGATACGGGAATTGGACAACGAAAATTCGGCAAACCAGTTGCACTGAAAAACGATACATCACTTAATTTGGAGACGCGCTTTAAACACCTTTCATTTAGACTTACGATATCGACGTTTTGTCATTCGGTCGACTGTAAACAAAGGCTGTATTCAGTCCAAGAGCAAATCTGTCCATTGAAAGGCATGTTTAGGGTTACGGTCGGAATAACTGGATTGAAAAAGCCTAATGAGGGCCTTCCGTGATGTCACGTTGGCAATGTTAGTGTAAGTGAACCACAAGCAGCAAGCAAACTCCTCTAGAGAGAGGAGAAGTGTGACGTCACGTTACCATGGTGGCAGAATCATGATCTGGATCTTAACAATCTTTCTTGATAAGGACGGCCATTTGCATTGTCGAACGATGGAAGAAAAGTATGGGCTACTGTTTTGTTCCTGAGTGCAATCATGCACAGGAAAGGAATTCATGTTAACTTTTTCGTTTTTTTTTTTGTGCCATGGGCCACGGTTTGTTCAGGTCCAGAAATTTTGCTACCATGGCAACGTGACGTAACGACTTCTCCTCTTCATTGAGGCGGTTCTGATTTGCTCTATTGAGAATGAAGGGGCATATTACAGACCGCTAACTTTCGGCCCTTGTTTCCAAGCAATAAGCATTTATCGGACAAGGTTAAGCACTTGGAAAAATCGCGATATGTCATTGGTGGGCAGATCAAGTATCACTTTTGCTGTTAAGTAAACCGACTTCAGTAACCGTTTCACCAATGATTTACGCTTAATAAAATAATCCTTTAAAAAAAAAAAACATTACAAAACAGATACAATGGTTAAAAGGTAAGCAACGGTACCTTGTGAAAAGGAGAAATAAAAACCACCTTATCCAGGCTTTTTCAATAATTGCTTATTGTAAAAACATACAACAGGTAAGGATAGAGTGACCTAGTAAGAATGATACGTACCTGCGATATATTTTGCGAGATAAAACTAAGAAGACTTTCAGAAGACTTGAAGGTGTATAACACCAGCTGTGGTTTACACAACAAAGTGAGCGAGCAGATGTGATTAACTCACAATTACAAAACTGCAAGTAGAGTACAACAGCAAAAATAGCCTCATCTTGATGTAAGAAAACAAACAAGGCCCATTTTTATCAATCGTGCAAGGCTGCAAATAATAGTTGGTCATCGAACAAAGTCCAACTAAAATTGGCCCACGTTCGGCGAAATCTTACTTGAACTGCGTTTGGACATCAGTTGGACATATCCTTGTCAAATTTAATAACAAAGAGTCAATCGCTTTCATTGCAGGGCCCAAGTGTTCGAAGGCTGATTAGACGGCAAACTCGGGGTTAAATTTTTATCTGGGTTTCTTTTTCTTTTTTCATAAAGCATTTTCTCAGAAACATTTTTTCTATTCTTTTTTGAGTATGCAATCATCAGTGTGTAGACAAAAAGAATTTAACTGAATTTTCTATTTTTGTTAGCTTTCAAACCTGAATTCAGACTTCACTCTTTCCTTTTGCCATCTTAACCCAGGTTTCAACAGCTAAAATCTACCCTAAGCAAATGTGTAGGAACAAAATACCATTACTGCATTATGGCATCAATTACAGTAACAACAGTCTTCCTGCAAATCTCACATCCACCATGAACAATATTCGTTAAAGAGGTTTAATGCGAACACTATTGCAGAGACCGATCTCTTTCAGTAAAGCCAAACATGTATTACGAAGTCACCCTTGACGAAGAGGAAAGTGACTTCTCAATACAAGTGCAACACTGTTTACAGTGCAGACACCCTATTGTCCCGTACGATTGTCAAGATCGAGCCATTTTGGCGTGAAATGTCCCATCTTGATTTAAAACGTTCTGTCAGGGGGCAGGCGTCGGGTGATCTTGTGGGAAATTGCAATACTTACCGCTTCTGTTAACTGGTCCGGTTTGTATCGCCCAGCACCAAAAACATTAGAACCACCAGTAGGTCTGAAATAAATTGTGAAAATTAACTAAATGGGATGTAACTTCGAGTGTTGCCGAAATTATTGTAGCTACCGAGTTGAGGTGTCTTTTCGAAATTTCGTGTTACTTGATTTGTTGATTGCTCCATCCGCAAAGATGTTGCGCGATTTTTGTTTCAAGCGACGTTATTCTTCTGGCGAGAGAAATGAATCAGAGGATGTGAAGTGACTTAATTTTGAGATGTAAGAGCAAAACTAACAACCCCATAAAAAGAAAAACGAAAGGTCATGTTTTGCTTTCTGTTGTTGATTTGTTTTGTTTGATGTTTTATTTTGGTGTTGTTTTCTATTACGATGGTCTCAATGGATGTGATTCGAGGAGCTTAAGCGATCACAACGGCGACGACAGCGAAAACAACTTTGATCGCATCGACGTTCAAAAAAAAGGAGGAAAAATTCTACGTCTTGGGGTCATCAACTTCATAGTTCGCCACATTCAGCAAAAAACAAATTTTACGCAGACAACGGTAAATAAACGTACCAAAAGGCTTGGCTTTGTGTTTCGCGTTGCCGTCGCCGTTCTTCGTTCTTCCGTCACTGTTCTTCAGGGCGCCTGCTGTGTACCAGGATTGGGTACGCGCCGTGATTGGTCCGGGTTGAAGGGAAATGCAAGCGTCCTTCCGATAACTGATTCATTAGGTCCGTTTGGGGCGTCGAACAAGAACCTCGGAGCTACTTCGCAGACGTTACTAACTGCGATAAGATCACGTCTGCGACGCAGGCTACCATTAGGGATTTTAAGATCCAACGACGTGACGGCAACAAGAACGTCGCTTAAAAAGTGAATTTGCGTTCTTTCAGTCTTTATCGCAATCCCACTTACTCTGTCGAATGTAGGCGAACCCTCCTGGAGTTGAATTCCTAGGGACCATAACCATGTTCAGAAAAAGGTAAAATTTCGTCTGCTTGTTCAAAGTTGTTGTTTGCTCATAAAACCTATTGTTTTTTCTACTTTTGCGTTGCCGCCCGCGTCGTTGGATCTTAAAGTCCCTATTATGGCTGACCCAGAAGACTACCGGCACTGGCAGTCTAGACATGTGACTCGGCTGAGGCCACCTTGAGCAGAGTGAAATGCCCGATGACAATCACTCGACAACGACACATCACTCAGGACAGCGCCTCGTGTTTCAAACTCGGCAAAACACTCCCGCTCGTTTTTTAAATAATGCATAAACAAAATTCCAGAGTAACTTACAAGGTTACTACTGCACCTCTGCAGTCACCAGCCCTCCATAATATTTCACTAATTGCTGATGTAAGACCTTTGCTTATAATCAGCGCGACATTTTGGAGCTCTTACATTGAAATTCTCACCTGAAACCATTACGACCCAAAAGATGGCCAATTTGCAAAATATTGTCACGCGCCTCTGTATCATTGTTCTCAGCTAGTCTTATGGTGCTTATTATAAAGCGATATTTTGGAGCTCTTGAAAGATAGTGACTATAACTAGTAATAGCCAAAGGTTACGGAGTGCGGGCGATAACGATCGACGGTTTTGCTCCAACCCTGTGCTTTGCGTACGTTTCACGTGACAGATGATCAAAACACGCGTGGTGAGATTACGAGTGATAGAAGGTCCAAACGCACGTGTTCAAATTGTGTTCTGTGCATTCCATTCATTCTTAGTGGAAGTCCAAACGAAAGCTAACTATATACATGCGATGCGTGCGTAATAGCAACCTCGACATTAGGATTGCGGGCTCCTCTTGTCGCCCGCAACAACAAAAAACACCCTTGTAAGAACGCAGTAAAGCAGTAGTGAGCACATATTTTCTTTGGTTAATAGTTCTAAGTGACAATGGCCTTTTTTTAATGGCCAGTTCCGTTTATCTAAAAGTAAATACTTTTCTAGCCAGACTACTACATGTAAAATTCAGTTTGACAGTGACGTGAAAGCCATGGAGATTAAATTAAATGGCAGAGGTCCGTTTCCGCAGGTCACGTGATTTTTACACTCCTTACCTCTTATTGGCCATAATTTGTTGTTGGTATATTACAACTTTGAGTATAAAGGTAGCTTTTACAAATACGGCCTTTATTACACTTGGGTCCAAATGTTATTACAGATAGGACCTTTATTACACTTGGGTCCAATTATTACACTTGTGCCTTCTACACGTATCTCGCGTGAGGTAAGCTCAGCAAATGCCTGGTACGAGATCAGTGGAATGATAGCAAATCCCAGCAAACACCAAGGGATGATACTAGGAAAAACTGACCATCAGCTTAATTTCTCAGTAAATGACTCAGTGGAACTTTTCGGCGTTACAATTGATAAAGATCTTACGTTTAAGCAACATGTGTCCTCTATATGTAAAAAGGTAAACAATCAGTTTAGCGTTATGACAAGGTTTGGCAAACTGATGTCTACTGAAACCATGCTCCGTCTTTATAAGGCATTTATACTTCCTCACTTTTATTATTGTTCTATGGTGTGGCACGGTAAACAAGATTCTGATGAACTGGACCCTTTAAACAAACGTATTCTTCGATTTATTTTCAAGGATTTTAACTCTGAGTACAATAATTTACTTAAAAAGGCAGGAACTGCAAACCTTAAGGACAAGCGTTTACAAAACATGATTCTTACTATTTTTAAATGTCTTCATTTTTCTGATTATCCAAGATATTTAAAAGATATGTTTCGTTTACGCTCTAGCACCTATGTTTTAAGAGGACATAATATGCTCTGTTTGCCCAAACCATTGACTACTTCTTATGGTATCAATTCCTTTAGTTACTCGGCAGCAACATCTTGGAATTCTCTTCCTGACCATTACCGCACTATTTCTGATTTTACTTCTTTTCGACGACTGTTATCTACTGGGAACAATAATTTACTTAAAAGGGCCGGAACTGCAAACCTTTCTAAATCATGATAATTTGCAAGTTAGTTGTCTAAGTAGTTAGTTATCTTATTTGTTATGTAGAATTAACTTTTTATTATAATTATTTATTAATATAGTTGGCTCGAAGATATTAGCACTTGAGTGCTACACTGTAAATTCGAGGGTAAATAAAGTTTATTGATTGATTGATTGATTGATTGATCACATAATCTTCATGATGTGGTAAAAACGTCTGAAACTTTCATTAAGATTAATTCACTGCAACACCTTGATAGTTCAAGAGAAACCTAACCTACGAAATCGGCCAAAAATGCGCGTTACAAAATTCACTGTTTTTACGTTATGCTAATTTTTCCAAATTGATGCCCATCATGCATACATTCTACCTCCATGGCTAGCACATTTTAGTATGAATTTTATTGCATATTTTAAATGTAAAATATTGACAGTATTCAGACTGAAATGTACATAGCCTGGTGGCAACTTAAACGGTGTATTTTCCATTTCTTAATCAGGTGCCATGAAAGTGGACATTTTGAACGGAAGGGGTGAATCTGTGAACAAACTGCCTGGTGACAGAAGAAGACTGTTGGTAGAGTTAAAGGTCATTTGGCATGGTAACAGATAAATGCTTTATATTGTAAGGAGAAGTACACGATTTGTGGCAGGCTCGTAGTATGCATTGCTGGGTTCTCGTAGCAATACGCTTTCCTCTTTTTTAATTAGGTAAGCATTGACTCATAAAACTGCAAAAAAATTAGGTTACCATTTGAACAAAATACCTCTCTCAAGAGTTAAGAAACTTGTTTATGCACTTGTTAGTCTTAGTTGTTTGTTATTTCTTCTGTTTCTAATGTTACTATTACTGTTTTTTTTAATACCATTATTAGAGAAACCTCTTTAGATTTGAGGACGACATTTGATTTTTAGTTTTCTCGCCTTTTCTCTAAAAATAGACACGCCGGAAAGCTTCATTGTACTTTTTTTCACCACAAAAGTTAGTTCGCTTATTTCCGTCGAAGGAGGTTACGCCCTCTCCTGATCACTAAATCATAAAATTCCTAACATTTGATAACCTGTTTTCGCCATTACGACATTCTCGGTAAAACTAGTAGTAGAGGCCTTAAGATCCGACGACGGCGACGGCAGAGAAAACGTCGCTGAAATAGTCAATTCGCTTTCCTTCAACCTTCATCGCGATTACTCCAAGTGATTAACTATGTCAAATGTAGGTGAACCCTTCTAAAGTTGAATTCCTAAGAACAATATTCATATTCAGAAAGAAGGAGGAAATTTCGTGGTCGCTTGTGAACCTCCTCTGTACAACGTGAAATTAGGCATTTTCACTTCGTAGTCGTGCAGTGACGGCAAAGAAATGTACAAAAAAGCGTGATGCACGTGCAAAATTGTTGCTTTGGTTATTAAAACTATTGCTTTTGTGACATTCTCGTTGTCGTCACCGTCGTCGGATCTTAAGGTCCCGTAGAATGACGACGGCTACCACATTCTCCCGTCGATATGGTGTTGGTTCACACGCGTGCACTACTTAGTATTGGGAAAATCTCCTTCTCGTAGTCGTCCTCATCTTAGAATCAAAGGCTCTGTATTTTGATCTTATGAGGATCGTTCTTGTTATTTATTCACGTATTTTTTGCAGGAAGAGACAAAGATGGAGATAAAGTAATCACTAATCATGTCTGTCAACATGGAGGAAAGAGCTGGCCTTACTGGTTCAGAAAAATGGGTAACTGAGTTAGTCTGCTGCTATCTGTGCTATGAGATTTAGTGTTTTAATCCAGTGGATAGGGTTATCCAGTGATTGAGCAACTGGGGCCAGTTGAAAACAGTGTGTGAATTTACCTGTTCTTGCAGTTGTTTCAGAAAATATTACCCTCCTTGGCCCACATACTCTTCAGCTTCAAGTGTTACTGAGTGACAGTTCAACTGCACCATCAATTAAGAGCCTTCCAGTCCATCGTATCAAGTTTACCGTTACAGGTTTGTAAAAAATGACCAGCCTGGGACAGTTTTAGGTTGCGCTTACGCTAGATGTGATTTTTCTGGATTCGTGACGATTGCGAACAATTTGGTTCCAGATTCGTTTTGAATGGGAACATTGTATTTTTGTTCCACCCTGTTAAAATAACTCGTACATCTTTTGTTATCTTGTTTCTCCTTTGTCATTTCTGTTTATTTAGAGGCTCATCCAAACAAATTCACTGTTGGAATGTTGGAGACGCCTCTTAGAGTTGGAGTTCCTTTCCAGGTATACGTTTTTGTTTCAACCCCGCCCCCCCCCCCCACCTCTCCACCCCGTTCGTGAGAGGATGTAGCTCCCTTAGGGGGTGGGGGGGGCACTTCTTTCTAGTAATAGGCCAATGGGTATGTACCCCTGGATGGGGTCGCATTTCCACGACTGGGTTGACTATAATTGGGAATAATGGCTTTGCATTTTCAGAAGAGTTACTAGAATTGGGTCACAGGTTTTCGGGTTTTTAGGGAAAAAATCATTATAAGAAGGGGCTTAAAAATGGGAAGTTGGGATTATGCAGAAAATTATCTTTGCCCAAAAGTGACTAAGATGGAGTCTATAACTGGCCACAGAATAGCCTATAGTTGTGAAGGGGTTCTAAGAGGCCAGCAACACATAATAAGCAAAATATTATCCAAGTGCCCCTAGCCATATGTCACTAGAGGATGGTAACAAGGTTTAGCTAGTCTAGAATAGCAAATATAGAATACTTTGTTTTTTTGGTTAAGATTCCACTGAATTTGCTGGATGAGTTTAACAACCCTTCAAAGTTATCAGAGGAAAAAGCACCCGTGTTAAGTGCAAGGTGAGTGTATTTTGATAATTTTTTAATGAAACATGGATTAGTAACCTTGGTGTTAAAGTCAATCCTGCCTTCAACGGAATAACATATCTTGTTTATATTGTTAGCGGACTGGAGTTGACTCACCAGGGAACATCAGTGAAGGGAAACAGCCTAATCGTTAAGGGTGTGGTGGCCCTTGGTTCTGTACCATCCCATGCAGGAAAGGTGAGGGGTTTTTTGGAAAACATCTTGGCCGATTTGATTCAATTTCTCGTAATAAAATAGAGTACGACGATATCATCAGTAGCCTTCATGATTCAAAATCTCAAACGTACGTTAAGTTTATCTGAACAGTTTTTTTTTTTTGTTTGTTGTTAAAGGATTTTAATCTAAAGATCACCCTACCAGGACTTGAAGAAGTTTCGCAGAGCTTGAAGATCAGGTTACTTCCAGGTACTCTTTTGACGCCATATGTGGGTTGAGTGTGTTGTTGGTTCTCTCTCTTGCTCCGAGAGGTTTTTCCTCCGGGGACCCGGTTTTTACCTCTCCTTAAAAATCAACACTTTCAAATTCTAATTCGATCTAGAACCCACGGACACGTTTCATCGAGTTCTTAAGAACTCTTAAGTGCTCCTTGGGTAATACAAATTACAATTTACAATTTTTACCAGAATGTAAATTTTCCTTTAAAAAAAAAAAAAGAGACGCTGTCTAAAAAGGATGCGTTCCTTTGGGCTGATCGGGATCAGGATCAGTGATCTGGGATCACTCGGATCATGCTACATCAAATGAACCAAAGAATCCTTTTCCAGGGTTGATTTGTCAGTTCCTTTAATGTGCTGTGGTCCGAATGATCTCTGATCTCTGATCACTGATCCTGATCCGGCTCATCCCAGTAGAACGCAGCTCACAAGGCAACGTGGCTGTAGGGTTTTACCGTGACGCGCACGCCCCCTTCTCACTCCATTTTTTGACTCACGTTAGCATGACTGTTTCTGTTCACTGAATCACGTTTCGTGCTGCAGGCCCACCAGAATCCCTTGCGGTCACACCAAATGACAGTGAGGTCACAATTGAAAACAACAGTGCCCTGCAGCTACAGGTGCAAGTCCAGGACAAAGCGGGAAACCTAACAGTTCAACCAAGGCTTAATGTTGTCTGCAAGGTAACTATGCTAGTGTTCAGCCCGATGTGATTTAACTAACTGTGGAGTAATTGCTCCTTATTCCTAACATTGGAACTTCAATTTTAAAGTGCTGGTTCCACAACTCACCACAACTTTGTTAAGGAGTCATGAGGCGTTGAGTATACTCTGTTCAAGCAAATTGACGATTGTTAGACGTTCATTGCAACTACATATTTTAAAATCCCTTATAGTTCTAAGCTTTTGAGAATGCTCAAAGCACCTCAGTTTTGAACTTTTAATGTCATTTCTATGGTCGATATTTGTACCGACCATGAAAAATTGTCGATTTTTTTTTTTCAGTAACACCGACGGCCATCTCTGATGATGTTTCTTGGGAAATTATATTTATTTATTTACTATTATTATTTTTTTAACAAAGAGGTACATTGATGGCGGCCGCCATCTTAAAAGCAATGTCCAAGATGGAGGAGATAGTATCATCGTTCGCACTACAAAATACACCTGCTTTTGCAGTTTACAATCGGCGACAAAATTGTTGAGACATTTTCCTCAAATGGGATACCTCGAAGAACAAAACAATACGCACTCCTCCCCCATCCCGTCCATTGAAGGTTGAGGTGTTTCTTGTTTTTAACAGGTAGCTCGAACAGCGGCACAACGTTGCATGGAGGGGGTAGGGAGGGAAAGATCTATTTCCCCCCTTTAAAGTTGGCGAGACATCAGACTAGTTTTGTGGCCGATTGTAGGGAAATCGCCCGAGAGAGAAAGAGAAAAAAAATATAACGCTATCATCACTTCATTTCCGAGTCTCATCGAGCACAGTTCTCGACCAATCAGCGTGTGAAAAGTCGCTTTGTTATTGTAAAACTTGAATTTGATAAGAAGCAACTTCATGTGTTGTAGCTGACAGGCACACCAGGCGTACCAACTTACATAGGAGACTGCAGTGCATCTGGAAAGGCCTCCCTAACAGGTGCTGATATCAGTCTGAAGCAGGTCATCAAGGAAACCAAATTAAAGGCCAAGATAGAGTTACAGGTTTGTCATTTGATTAGGGAAATGGGAATGGTCCCTTCTGGGGTTTTCATGTCCTGCTTTGGTGCGATCACCCTGCGTGCAATGCCTCCTTTTGTCGTCTTGAGTGAAAAGGAAAAGAGGAGGTTCTGTCTAAATCACGTGATCCCATTGAAGTCGCTGAAGCCAGAATATCTGGACCAACCGTCAAACTGGTTTTCCAAGTGCGAGCGACCGTTTATTGATTAACCGATGGCCATACCTAAAACCACTCTACCGTGTGCACAGCTTTTAGGCTTGGGTTCAACACAGTTTATCAGGAACAATAACCTCATGTATAATAACAAGCTTACTCGATTTGTAAGGAGTCTTTCTCAAATACGCCAAAATCGAGAAAGTAAAAGGAAGGCACTGTCAGCAGGGTGTGGTGCGTAGTCGTAACATTCTTACTGTACATCTTTAAATTGTATCTGGGCTTGGCTGACCAACACCCCGAACCTCAGCATGCTTGTTTGTCGTTTTTGTAAAAACACACAACAGTAGCCCTGATTTAGTGACTGGTTATGATCTTTTAGCATCATAAAGAGGTTGCTGCAGTGGAGAAGACCAGTATTGTGGCACCCAGTAGTAAAGCAGCAGAGCTGGAAGTGTTTTACAAATTTCCTGATGCGAAACAGAAGAAGAAGCTGGACGATGGACAGGAGCTGCCTTGCACAGCAGGAAACACACTTACTGGACTGAGTATGTGATAAAGCAGAAATCAGTGTACTTAATTTGATATGATTTTTTCCCCTAGTTAGCCTTAATTGGCGTAAGAAATTAGTATAGGTAATAGCGTGATTTGTAGTGATATTTGGCATAGATACCACGAATGGTATTTCGAATTTGTTATACGTAATTTCACGAGGCGTTAGAGGAGTGAAATATGAGACTATTTTGAAATATTATAAGTGGTATTTATGCCAAATATCACGTACAAATCATACTATTATTTATTTATACGACTACCCGTAAAAGGGTTGTAATTTTCACATCTAGGTATGTCAAATTAAGCTGAAATACCACTGCTCTATGGCAATTGCACAAATTCCTCATATAGTACAGGCTTAAAAAAGAGAAAAAAAGGTTTGAAAATTACGTGTGCACCAAAATGCCAATCCATATCATCGAGGCATGACCACATCAGCTAAACATTAGGAAGCTTATGCAACGATAAATAATACGAAACAAGCAAACAATAGGTTTTGCCTTAACTGAACTCGATAATAACGACACGTCACACTTTTTGGTGCGAACGCAAAGGTATTTCCGGTCGTCGCTTCTCTCCACCCGAACAGGAAACACGTCTGCGTTCGCCCGCTATCCTTTGCACAACTCTAACGCAAAATTTCCCGCGAACTTAAATGGGGGCATAAACATATGAAGATACATTTTCCTCTCTTTATAACTTGGGAGTGGTCCCTTACAATGTGTCTATATGAACATTGGTCATGAGCAAGTTGCTAACACGATTAAGTTTGAAAGATCGAGTCTTCCCTGTAGTGGTGACGTCTTCGAACCCGTGGTCTTCGTGGTTACGTAAACTGCCCATTCGTCTCCTAGGAAACGAGAGGAGGTCTTGAGCCCATATGTGTCCCGCAATTGTTTTGGGGATCGTTACTAGGGACACGCCCGTCAGCTATTGGCCAATTTGTTTTCCCTGTTCTCTGTAACAGTCCAGAAGTCTTTGCGAACGTCAACTTGGTCTAGTTTCCTACTCAGTGTGTATCAGTCAATTTTCTTCTGGTGTTGGCTTAGTTCAATTTGCAGTTACATTTTATCTTCAGCCAGCTGTCAGTAGCACGGCCTGGTTTCCTCCAAAGTTGGTTAAATTTAACCCAGCGTAGCCATTTTCTGGTCATTAGGGACCTTAAGATCCGAGGACGGCGACGGTAGCTCAGATGTCGTTAAAGTTCTATCTCTTGTTGCAAGGGCAAGTTAATATTGCAAATGTAACTGTAGCATCTTGCTGTCACCGACAGGTTTTTGAATTCTGGATGAAGGACAGAGAGAAGTAACAATAGACAACTCCCTAGCTAGCAGATTTAAGGTAGATCCAAGAGAGGTCTTAGTCATTCTAAATGGAAAAGATATAAATAATTCAATTGCTCCTCTGTAAATATCCCTGCGAAATTCCTTGTGACAGTTAACTTAGCCCAGCTTTTAAAGTAGCGTATTAAATTTTATACCAATCGTCCATTTTCGGGTTGTCGAGCAAACCATCAGATCTTTATCAAAGCAAGGCTTGGTGCACAATCATCCATGCGAACACAAGTTTAATTAATCTGCGTGTCAATGAATATTATATTTTCATGAAAAAACTTTTCAATAACGAAATCCAATTAGAGTTGAGCCTGCGATCATTTGAAAACTGGAAACTTGTCAGCGGTAAACTTAAAAAAAAAACAAGACATAACCTGGATGGGTCGACACCTGAGCTGGCGATACCGTCAGGTGATACTGGTCAGCGGATACTCTGTTTTGACAGCTGTCATCTGACCACAACATGGATGTGGAATATCAGGTTGCAGGCTCCCAAACTAGCTAGAAAGTGTAACATCCCACATTGGTTGCCCTGTGGTGCGGACTAACGGGCGGGCGGACGGGTGGGCGTAAGGTCACGTGACTACCATAATTTTTCGGATGGGTAGGTAACCAAATTTTCTTAGCTATGGGGCCCCGCTATGAAATGACGAGTAACAGGTGTTTCTTTTATAAAGAGGCTGAAGGCAATTGGAAAAGGCCCATTGTAGAACACGAGTAGCCACCCACAATGTGATCACAGTCAAAGACAGAAAATATCAGTAAAGGAAATTGGACAATATAGCGCAATCCACTAGGTCAACACGTCAACTCAACAATCAAATGCAAGGCTCTTTAGGCAATAGAAA